>CM060635.1:12491796-13079296 GCA_030578275.1 Meda fulgida
GAGATCGCCCTGCCTGTCTGCCATGTTTTTGACCGCCCTGCCTTCCTGAACTGTACAATTTAGTTATAGGGCCAGTTTTCAGGTCTCATTAGCTCTGTCTGTCTATAATAGTCAGTACACTATATTTATTACAAGAAAAAATGTATGGTCAAAAACTGTGTATACAGATAGATTGAAATACACAGAGGCAACGTCTACTACATTAATCCGGATACATTTGAAAAACTGCATTTTCATTTCAAAACGCTCTGTCCACACCAGCATTTTCAAGTGTTTTCCGAAAGTTTCTCGTCCACACAGAAACGTCTGAAAATGCACAATTCACCTTAACGCGCATGCTTAAACTCTCATAAAAGCTCACTGAGATGATATAGACGAAACAAGATATAATAAAGTTATTTATTCACACAATTCTTCTGCCATTGTCCTGATGCGTCCTGGTCGCACTCACTCAACATTATATGTTCGGTCTAAACGCAACTGCTCTCATGTTTTTCAGCAGAACAAGAAATAACTAAACATGCTTTATCGTTTTCAAATAGCTTAATTTTCACAGTCCCCACTCTGCAATGTGAAAACGGCGGTTTCACATTTATCCACTTTGGAGAGTGTTTTCAAAAAGCTTTTAAACGAAACCATATTAGTGTGTACCTTACACAACTATCTCTCTATGAGCCCAATGTGTAACTGTATTTATTACAGTAAATATTTTAGACAGACAGAAAGGTATACAGACAAATAGATACATAGACAGACAGAAAGAAACATGGACTGAAAGATAGTAAGATAGATGGATATTTAGATGTTGATTAGTAACCGTTCTGATGCATTCAATGGGGTAGGATTTGTCATCCCGATCCAAATTGGTACCTTTTTGAGCTCTTGTCTTAAATGATTCATTAAAATAATCTGTTCATAAGAGTCATTTTCTCATGAATCAGATTACACTGGACACACTGTATTTATGTGAGGACAGTTTTGCTAAAAAAATTAAAAAAATCAATACAGGAAACACTGAAACAAAATAAAAGGACACCCACAATACTGTGAGCCTAAGCTGTTCTCTTTAGTCCTGCCAGAGATACTCAAAATAAAAGGCATGATGAAATGTGCTCTTTCTGCTAAGACCTTGAAGACATAACACACAGTGTTTGTTTATTTGAAGGAGTTTAGACTTTGTGTAATCTGGCAGAGAAGTGTTTTGATGATACGTAGATTTTTCCAGTAAAAAGACAGATACTTTGTTGCTTATCCACACACACACACACACACACACACAAGGTGGGACCACATGTAGCTGCAAAGATGTTGACACAGCATCTACATCCCTGTGGACTAATGATTGTTATTTTGCTGCCTGCTGTAACAGCCAAGTCTAATTGTGTGTCTGAAAACTCCCGCTGAGTTTGATGTGTTTATGAAAATCAGTCCCACATTAAAAACCTGGATAATGGTGCCAATAAAGTCAAGCCCATCCTGATCAGTGCCAGCGGAGTTGTACCTATATGCTCTTTTCCCTTTCATCCTCCACCCCCAGCGGCGAGTTAAGTGGGCTGCAGTGTGTGAGTGTGTTTGTTGGCGTCTGGCCGCAGTAGTATATTAATAGAGGAAGACTACCTGAGGGGGAATAGGTGTTTTGGGAGCGGAGATTGAAACAGCCCATTAAAAGAGTTGTTTTCGTTTTCCTCTTTTCTTGCCCACAGCAGCAGGAGTCCAAACACATACAACGTTCACTTTCACCGCCCGGCTACTGTTCACTTTACACATCATGAAATCCAGTTCACATTGTATCTATTTTAAGAGCTTAAAATGTCTGTTAGACTGAAATAATACTATTGAAACAATGGTATTGTAGATATTAAAAAATGTGTTTCCTGGCAGGTTTCCTTAAACACAGCCCGATTTCCATCACTTGACAATAGGGTGACCAGATGAGATTGTCTGAAATTCGGGACCGGCCTACTATTATATTAGACAACATAGCCTATAATAAAAGATAATGAATTTCAAACCTGAACCAAACATATTTTTATTCAAAGATCAACAGTCTGTCATTAGTCTTTAGTCTGCTACAAAAAAGTCGCGTGTTGGGGTTCCGGTACACCAGCCATGTCAATGAAACAAATGCATGAAAATTAACTTACAGTATCAATGCATATCTAAATTCGCACTACGGTATCTTTGTAGAACTTCAAAAAAGATGCTGCAGCCAATGAGCAGGACGACTCAACCTCCACGGACAGTTTTTAATGTTTTATCAGACAATAAGTACTCAAGATTTTGCTTTAGTATAATTTTTGGGACAATTAGGGCCGGATTCGTGATTCGGGACAACAGCTTAGATTTCGGGACGTCTGGTCACCCTACTTGACAACCAGGTAGTCCACTGGTTGAGACTGTTATGGGAAATCAATCTACAAATTGCTTACTTGGTTGTCTCAGCATATTAAACTGAGATATGAGAAAGCATTTATTATATATATATATATATATATATATATATATATATATATATATATATATATATATATATATATATATATACATACATACAAATATTCACACTTCACCTTTAACATAATTGATCCATAGTTGACATCAGCATTGGCACTGAGTTAATAAGGAAGGTCTTGAGTTGATCTTGGCTGGCTCACTGTTCAGATGATTTATTGTGGAATAGATTGTGATCTCTTGAACTGCCCTGCACTGCACGCTTTCAAAGGCAGCCAGAAGCAATCAAAGCCCATCCCATCTCTGTCTCTCCCCCAGGCATTATCAAACGCTCAGAGGGTGTCTGCCTGAGTAAATAGAGCAGGAGCTTTCTGATGATGCCTACTAGCACAAAAGCAGGAAAGTGCAGTGGAGGAGAAGAATTTTAGGATTTTGTATTCTCTCCAGTGTAATGTGTGTTTCTCATATTAACTTTTTTAAAATACTTCTGCGTATATTCAGGGCGCAAAAGTAACAGCAAAGACTTTTTTTTTTTACGTTGTTAAAAAAATAAATGCTGTTTTTGAACTTTCTATTAATCTAAGAATCCTAAAAAATCAAGTATCAAGTTTTCCCAAAAAAATATTAAGCAGCGTGTTTTAATATTAATAGTAATAACAAGCTAGCTTTGAAAGCATAATATCCACCCTCCCTTCAGTGTCTCCAAAGCCATGCTTTCTTAAAAACACGAGAGACAGCATTAAAGTACTTCATGACTCAGAGCACATAACATTAAATAATAATAAACAAAAACATGTATGAACGATTTTAAGAACAAGTCACGATCCACCAAAAATTTAGTTAAAAAAAATGTATGAACTACTGAAACCACATGTAGGCAAAAAGCAGTTACTCTGTATGGCCTTATAATCGTGTTACGAAGTTATAGAATTATTATATTGAAAATATATTATATTGATAATCCATATATAAAATTATATAATAAAGTGATTAAATACAATTAAATTTCATCTTAAATACATTCAATCATCCAGTTAAAGAGTAAGAAAAGCTGTGTTATGTTTAGTTGCGAGGTTTCTCTGAAACGCGTATTTACATCTGGCTAATGAGAGGTCTGTAATCTGGGTCTGTATAAAAGGTGTTTATTGTGAGAACTGGTGAGAATGGTACACTTGGCATTGCTCAAGGTTCAGACGAGATTTCGTCTACAAACAGCGGCAAGTTTGACGAGAGTGATTAAAGGCTGTAAGGAAAGCGTGTGCAGGAAGCCCATAAATGGAGATGGTTTGGGCGTATTTTATGCAAATGTATATAATTCAGTCACTCATTTTGAATTCTCCAAATTAACTACCGTCAGAACGATGTTAAGAATAAATTCATGTGCGTACAAATGTATTGTGAATTAGATGGAGATTTTTCATTAGAAGTTCTGTGCATACTTATACAAAATAATCCACACAATTGAATGACCCACTGACCTGTACTACCTGACTGCTGCAGATTCATTTCAGCGTTGATAGTGTTGTCATTGAAACGCATAATTTCGAGTCACGAGGCGCTCCGATTATAATGTCACGGGTTTCCATCTCTTCCAAATTACAGTAGTTATGGCATGAAAGCAGCATAAGCTTGTTGTTTTGGTTCAGGAGAAGCTGTAAAAGGTGGCTGCTGTTTTGGTTGCGGTGCTCGGTGACTGACGTCTTCGCAGAGGTATGGAAATACATACTCTGACAGGCAGGGACATCGTATTATTGCCCTCGGAACAATCATGGATGAACATTTTATGGTCCTACACCTTCCACAGATTATATATACATATAAATACATTTCACAAAAATACACACAATACACAACAAAAAAACTGGAACAAATCACCTACCATGCCTTTAATTTTGTTTAGTTGTAGTAATCATTTATTTAAAACAAGAGTTTAAGTTGTTTTAGTTTTCAGGCTTTTTATTTAAGAAAAGGCTAGAGATAAAAGTAATATAACTTAAGATATGAGAGGCAGTTTGTGTTACCACAAGTAAGCAAATGCTGCAAAGCATTAATTAGATATAATGACAGTTACAGCAACTTGATTAAAGGCATCATTGTTAAATACATAGTTTCATATTCAGTAATAGTTACCTGTTCCCCCTCAGGTAGAATATGTGGTCAGAGATGTTTGTTTATCTGCATTTTACCCTGGCTTTGAATGAGCCTCATCCAATCAGAAATTAAAGTCAAAACTGTTTCATAAAACAGATTCTTCTCTACTTGCTTAAGGGCAGTGAGTTTCACAAATGCAAATGCGTGTGTGCGTCTGACCTCAAATACTTCATTGCAGCAGCCCATATTTGAGTGTTCATGTTCCCTAACCACAAACTTAAGGACCCCAGTTTAATCTGTCTGTGAAATTGTTAGAAATAACAACTGTGTCTTTTTTTATGTGAGTAGAGTCTGTTTTATTTTAAATGATGGTTGTAACCAGTAAAACTCTTGTTCTGTAAACTCGGAGATATTTTATGGTCAGCCTGGTAAAAACACTTTGTTTTTAAAGCTTTTTGATTTTCTTGGTGAAAAATGGGGGAAATGACACATATACCACATGCTTGCACAGCTGTGTGTGTGTGTGTGTGTGTGTGTGTGTGTGTGTGTGTGTGTGTGTGTGTGTGTGTGTGTGTGTGTGTGTGTGTGTGTGTGTGTGTGTGTGTGTGTGTGTGTGTGTGTGTGTGTGTGTGTGTTCTCTGGGTGTGTGTGTGTGTTCTCTGGGTGTGTGTGTGTGTTCTCTGGGTGTGCATTCATGACCCCAGGGGGAGCTGTTTCCTTACAAGTGCAAACTACACCTCAGAACATGTATGAACATATCATAAAGAAAGCAATAGTATCTATCTATCTATCTATCTATCTATGATTATTGAGCATGTCCCAGTGAGTCTTACTCAGTGAGTAATCTCTTAAAACCTCACTGTGGAACTCAGTGTTCATAACCCATGGCTGAAATATTATTTCTGTTTCCATAGAAATCAGCTGTGGTCTGTCCCTTGTGGTTGAGGCAAAGAGCAGATCTGTCCAACCCACACTCAAACACACAGGTACCCATGGCATAGAGTGTTTATATCCCTGGCATGTTTTTATGACAGTCAATGGCCAGTGGCCTCAGGAGCACTCATCACCCCCCCCCCCCACTCTACTGTAGACATACTAACAAACCTGAGCCAAGCGCCTCAGGCCAGCGGTCTCCTGCTCTCCACCTCTCCTGTGTCCTCCTACCCTCTGTTTGTGTTTGGCAGGTAGTCAACTCAATTTCTCGCCTGCTGATTCTGTATCTCCCTACCTCGCCTCCTTCTTTTCCTCTTCCTCTCTTCATTTTCTCTGTAGAAAAGGAGGATTAAGAGATGATGGTCAAATGCATAGTTGCTCTATAGTAAGTGGTTCTTAGGAGATTGCTAAAGCCTAAAATACTCACATTGTATTCTAAAACCCAACCATACTGAGAAACAAACTCTTTCTCAGATATATCCATTTCAGTACGACTAACTTTTTTTTTTTTTTTTTTTTACAATTTCTACAGAAGCTAAATATTGTATTAAGCATATTTAATTATTTAGTTTATCTGTATATCCACAAATGTACGTGTTTATGTTTCTGTTTTCTTATCCTTATATTTCCATTGTTCTTTTGTGTAAGTCAACTGCGTTCCTCTGAAACTGCGATTGTGTGTTGTTCCGAAGTGTATGTTTATGAATATTAATATGCCTGTCGGTGTGACAGATTGGCCGTGTGTAAAGCTCCAATCAGTACAACATTTTTCTTGAATGTAACTTCACTCTCCAGTGGATTGGTTGCTATGGCGACAGGCCTGTTTGTTGTGGGTGGGAAGCAAAGAGAGACAAACACCAGCATCTGGTGGACTGGCCTCTCTTCCAGGATGTTGTGGCGCAACCCTGCATAGCATGTCAAGGACAGGCATTTGCATTCATTGTGCCTTTGAGACATTTGTAAACTAAATTAAATTTAAAGGAATAAAAAGTTAAACTCAATACACAGCATGTGTGGCATATTGTTGATTACTACATGGAAGTGAATGAGGCAAATTGTGGAGAATTTAAAAACAGAAATGTGAGGCCTAGAATCTTATTTTAAAAAATGTTACATCAATTTTCTGTTTAAACGTGTTCACTATTTTAGCGGTTTAAATCATATTTGCAGGTGCTTTAGGGTTTATTGCATTACGTTGGTTGTAAATGGCAACAAAGTTGATTATACATTTAATAGAAATGATTAGTAAGCCACTTGTCTTAAAATCATGTTAACATATATTGTTCACATCTTGTGGCTATACTATTGAAACAGTGAGTATTGTAACGCTTACAGTTTGGTCCCTTTCACTTCCATTGTATGTGCCTCACTGTAACCCAGTTTTTTTTTTAAGAGACTGTGGTAATCAACATGGTACAAGTGCTGTCGCGTAACATACTGAACCTGAAATATTCTTTTAACACCAGCTCAATGGAAGAAGATGTTGTGTTATGTGCTATACTAAGTGCGATGTGTGGGAAACAGCTGTTTGTTATCGTGAATCTGGGTCTTCAATGAGAATGTGAAAGATTCTGTCATGCTTCTATTAATTGCTATGGGTCTGTGCAGTTCTTCTCATTATGACTTGCTGTGGGAAACTCTGTGAAAAGATCACAAAGATGAAGACAGTGGAAAACCAGCATCAAACATGTTTCTTATCTCCTTCATACTAGCATAGTCGACACGTTCGGCATTACCGCTATTGCCAAGACACTATATCATAGAGTTAAACTGGATGCGGCTGCAAACTGTACACTTCCATTCAAAAGTTTGTCAGTATCTTTTTTTTTTTTTAATGAGCAAACCTTTTGTTATTAGGATTTGATGGTTTCAACTTTCATCTTCATTCTGACTAATCCCAAGTACTTTTCCACTTTACCCTGCAGTTATGAAGTCAACCACCAGGGGGCTCTATTTGGAAATGAATAGCTCACACTGTGATTACATTGGGCGCACTGGCTGTGCACATTATTAGTCCTAGACTAAGTTTCCAGAGACAGAAATGAATCCTAGGATGACAGATTTAACAGACACATAGTGTTATAGTGTAATCATGTGGACAGCATGACATTGCAGGATCAGAAATGGTTTGATTGATGGTTTATTATTTGATGAATGAAATTACATAGCCATTCTGTAATCAAATATATTTGCAGATTACAGAATGGCTATGTAATTTGGTAGTTTTTCACACTGGTACGGAGTGAAGAAAAGCACAATAAGACGTGAACACACATGCACATTATATTGACAAAAAAATGTGTATGTGCGTTCGCATCTCATTGTGCTTTTCTTCACACCGTACCAGTTAGCAACCATACCATGATTAAATTGCACACTGCCAAATCTCCAGACAAATGTGGTTGCACATGGACTGCCGGTTGCTGGATTGGTCAAATGCTGAGTTCTAGAGTGCCAGACTAATGCAGCTAAAAGAAACACTCCAGCTAATAGCTGTTTACAGGGATAAATGATCCCTGCTTTTCAGTACCCTTCAAGAGTTTAGAGATATAATGACAAAAGCAAGTGTTTCTCTGAACTGAAACTCCTTAAGTGACCCGTTTACAGGAGAGATGTCAAGTTTATGCAAAGAAGTGTGTCAATCATATCAGACATCAGCATGCATGATATACAAAAAAGGTTCCAAATCATGTACACACTAATAAAAGGTGCTTTATTTTAAATAAAGGTTTTTATCTTTAACTTTTCGTTTAATTCTCATGTCTGGGGAATGGATGAAGTGCAGGTCGGATTACTGTGAAGCGTGTTTTTGCCACCTTAGCATGAAGACACATTCAGGATAAACTTTCCTAGACAGAAGAATGTTCATCTTGCCTCAAGATCTGAAACAACCACAAAACTATCACACACATTTCTGTGATTTTATTTATTTATTTAGGTTATCTTTGACCAGTGTGTTGTGCCGTGCAGCTGAAGTGAAGCCCTCCCACTACCAGCATAAAACACACAAACACACTTCTGAGAGTATTCTTTTTTGAAGTTAGTACTGGCTGCTGTTGAAAAGCCACCCGTATTATGACTGATCCTGCAGTAACATGACACTTTCCTGAGCCAGACAAAGCTGTGCATCATTGGTTGAAACTCACTGGATGAAACACTATTACTAACATGATTTCTGGAGACATGCATGTTGCGGCACATTTGATTTACAAATTATACACAATTGTGTTTTATTACACAGTTTTCATTTATAATTCTTGGATTGATTATACATTTTAGGATTGTGTGCAAAGTCTGGAAACATTGGTTTTAAAGTGCTTGTTTTGTATAGATTTAATCGTATGAATACACACTCATAAATATACAGTTGAATTAAAGTGATGGTTCATATCCTGTTGCAGAAGGTCATTGAATGTGTGGTCAATTCCTCTCTGTTCATTGCTTTTAGTCATGAATGCAAGTGTATCTTATCACCCAAACATCCCTCATGAAAGTGACCTGGTTAGATCAATCACATTAGGATAAGGTCAACCTCTTTTTGATCTCATATTTGTTTCCCTCTCTTTTGTTCAGATGTTTGAGGTCAGTAAGATTTTTAAAAATGGTTTTACAGGAAATTTTTGCTCACCAAAACTAGTCGGAAACCGTAATATTGTGAAATTTTGGAACAATTGGTTTCTGTTTGTGTTTAAAATAATTATTTTTTCTTTTGTATTAATTTGTAACATCTTTTGTAACATTATAAATGCCTTTACTCTTCAATTTTTTTTTCAAATAAATAAATCATTGTGGCCCCGAACATTTGAACAGTTTATCTTCAAGTATACTTATTTAACATGATTCTGAAGAATATGTTTCCTTCATCCTCAGTTTCAGCAGATCCAAAACGTCCAGCATTACCGTGGGCTCTCTGGATGAAGCTGTAAATGCTACCCTGTGCTCAGTGGTCCATACTTCTTTAGCTAGGGTAGCTTTATAGCAGAACAGTGAATGTTTTGCTGTCCACAGAACCACAGTCTGCAGGTGGCCAGCGTTTTGGCACTTTCCACATAAACAGATCCAGTGAGCCGGGCCAAACTGGCCTGTAGTTCCTGCCACTGAGTATGTAGATCACTGGAATACCAATCACAGCCCTGCAAGAGAGCCACTGTGTGTGTCTTACGCAACAGCATCACCATCAGCACCACAGGTGCAAAGAGAGACATGAGCGGAAAACATAGACGAATGACTTTTCCCCAAATATCAAATACAGAAATATTAATGCTGATGGTGTTATAAGACACAATAGTCTCAATTTACATAAGAATATATTTTTGAAGCATTCAATAATTTTTATAAAAAAGTAAACATTAGTTTGCATGGGATAAGCCCTATTTTTACACATCAAAACAGTCTTATCTGCTCTATATGCCTGTAAGACTGTTTGTTATGATCTCATTGCAGACAGTGACAGACTAGTCGCTTTCCCATATTTGATGTTGGTTATATTTATGGGTGCATGGTGTGAATCGGGTGCAGCTGGGTTGACTTTCCTTCGTCAAGATCTATATGCTCTGTTGGCCCCCTACAGCCCTCCGTTGAATTAAGTGTTTTTTGAAGTATGGTGTGAGTTTTTTGCAATTCCTGTAGGTTACAGGTGAAAGAGGCTCTTTAGTTTAACAACACACTTTAGTTTGAACCCGGATGTCGTCTCAACAATAGATCATTACCTTTGCTCTACCATTCAGTGCTGTTAGGAACTCTGTTTACTCAACAAGGAACTCCCTTACAAATTCACAGTGACCTGACTCTTTCACCCCTTCCTGGACCTCTTTCCTCCAAATTGATTGACAAACACTTTTTAAGCAAACAATGTGCTAATTACACATACAGTAGCAGACATCAGGTATAGCACTACCACACAATCAGAGACTTCCATTTGAAATTTGTGTACGATTATGTGATCATTAAAGATTGTGTGTGTGCGTGCGCACTGAAAGAGAGTTGAGCGTGTGTTTTATATGTTTAGGCTATAAACACTAAGCCTGTTTAGCAGCTGTTTTGAGGCCCTGTCTGTGAAAGTCATTCCTCCTTTACCTCAGACTTGCATTCATTTCTTTGAGAACTGTGTGCGTTTGTCTTTGTGTGCGAGTTAGTATAATGTAGATGGGGCTTACAAAACAACTGTGTAGACCACTAAAAGTAAGATTTTTTATTGAGACTCAAGCATTTTCTTTTGCTTCAGTATTGCACAGATGTTTTTGTGTGATCTACGTCATCACATGGATGGATGGTCTTCTCTCTGCCCCTGTATGACTAATGCAGGAATTCTCACATAACAAGAGGGACTTGCTCTCTCTTCTCCTCTGTTTCTCTCTCAGGCTGTTCTGGCATCTGTCACGAGACTGGACAGCTGTTGCTGCTTTTGGTAATGTGTATCTGGGAAGCAAAGTAAAAAGAAGAAGAACAGACATGTATGGCCGCTTCTTTGTGACATGAGAAATATCCATGGCATGTGCTTTGAACATGCACAATTATTCAATTCTCTCCTGATGTGTGGCTTACTGCGGCTCAGATTACACAGGAGCTCAGAGGTTAGTTAGATTAGTGAAACCTCTGTGTCCCTTCAGGACATCCACAATGGTCAGATGCCACATTAAAAGACCGTCATGAAAGAACATGATGTCACAGATTGTGTTACATGAGGATGAAATTACTGATTGTGTTTTACTTATTAGCTTTGTGACCCTACTTAGTCTAACTTTTCTGAGTTTACTCTTGTACCTCCTCATATCTTAAGATTTAAAAAAACTTTTAAGGAAATAAAACAATTTGTGTTATTTTATTTCTCATGGAAAGTGACTAATATTACTGATAATGCTATCTGTTTTGCTGTCAGTGAATATACATTATTGATGGGGTTTATTATTAATAATAAAAAAAGATGAAGACTGCTGTATGTGAAACTTTTAGGCGTGCTTTGAAGTTGTATGAATAGAGAATGAATAGCGTCATGCTTCTAAAATAATTTTCTAATAGGCTTTTGTTTTTGAATGCATTGTGAGCAAAATGTCGCTTTGTTCCTTTGTGTCTGTTTATAGCGGGGAAAGTATTGCTGGAAAGGCGAAAGGAGTTGTGCCCTTTTCCAAAGGTCTCTGTGTGTCGTCATAGGTTCGTGAAGTTTTAGAGTGGAAGGTTCAGTTTGTCTAGTTTGTGGCAGTGTAGCGGGAGAGCCGTGTTGTTTGGGCGGAGTAAACCATTGCGTCGGAGAGGGGGAGGCTGGAGAACTCAACAAGCGAAAAAATCCGCTTCGGGCGTTTTCGTCACTGTTGTTGCCGAATGGTGCTTTCGATGGTTGTTTGTCTCGCTGGGGGTGATTTTTATTTTATATACGGATTGTAGTGGTTAAATCTTTGTATATTGCACACTAAATCTAACTCCTTAAAGTTTTGGTTGGTTCGCACCCACAATGTGCCAAGTGAATAACTGAAAACTGTAGCCTAGCGTTACTTGAGTTGAAGTTGTGATATTCTGTGCCGTGCGCTCAGCTGGATTCAAATGGAAAACATATCAGCGACCTTGATGATTATGTATTTCTGTACTTTAACGGAATACTTGGCATCAACTTTTGAACACGCACCACGGAAAAGCGAAATACCAAATCAGATTTAAAAAGACTTCGGGACGTATTTTATGGTTTTGGGATTAACATTCATCAACTTGACATTTTAAGCTGTAAATCCATCAGTGTTGGACAATGGAGGAGGATCAAGTGTCTTCTGTCGAGGAGCCGCAGGCGGTCAGCGCCGCATCATCGGACAGTTTCTCCCAGCTCTGGTCGGACGTGATGGGGATGCTGGTAAGTTTGGGGTTGGGGGAGGGGTGTCACAGGAAGGCAACTTGAGAAAAGACCTTCAACCCAAGGGGCTTAATTTATTGGAGCTCATTGTGTGTGTAGTGCTTGCCTGTGCTTTGATGCCAAGCGCATGTTAAAGCAGCCAACAGGAGCTTCTGGACAACTTCAGCTTACACTCATGGGGAGCATGAGTTTTGAAGCCGTGTGATTTGGTCTGTTGAGAGGCAGTGAAAAGTTTAGAAATCTCCAGGGACTCGTATCACATGGTATGTAACTGAAGTGTTTATTATTATACGCTCCGCAGGTTCAGTGGCGCACGTGCGCTGTCCGATACGCAACGTAGCCTATTTCAAACAGAGCGCAGAAACTAGATGTTTTTCCTTCTGTCACTTTAACTCTTTGTACATTATCCAGGATATTACAATGCTTTTCATGTTAATCATTTATGTACACGAAATAGTGGTTTGGGGTTGAAACTGTCGTGTTATCTTACGTGCAATTTAGCTTAAAACTTCGCAAAGCAGTCTAGCATATGAACTTTGAGAACTATCGGCCTAGTAACAAAACGAGCACTGCAACAATATTTATATAGCATTATTAATCAACATTCCATGGGTCTTCTCTGGACTGGTTAACTGAAATGTAACACATCATGGCCTGATACATTTGGGGTATTTATTGTTTTCCTCTCATGCAGTTATAGCCTATAAAGTTACATCCTGGCCAAAAGTTTGTAAACATGATCCTTCAGAAATCATTAATGCTATCATTAATCATATGCTGATTTGATACTCGGTTGTCATCAATGCTGGAAACCGTTGTGCTGCTTAATATTTTTTTTGGAACCTGTAATACTTTTTTCAGGTATTCATTGATGAATAAAAAATAGCCTTTATTCAAAATAGTAATGTTCTTTTTTTAACTTATTTATCAAACAATCCTGAAAAAAGCATTACAGATTATATAAAAAAAATTAAGCAGCCCAACTGTTTCCAACATTATCAGCATTATTGGAAAATAAATCAGCATATTATAATGATTTCTTAAAGATCATGTGACACTGAAGACTAGAGTAATGGCTGATGAAAATTCAGCTTTGCCATCACAGAAATAAATAATATTTGAACGTATTTTAAAATAGAAAACCATTATTTTAAATTGCAATAATATTTTACAATATAACTTTAAAAAAATCAAATAAGTCTTGAGTGTGGGGGAAAAAGCTATTAGCAATGTTATATTTTTTCCTGGTTGTCTCTGAGTGCTCATGTTTCTATTGAGATAACCTCAAATGGATAATGGTCTTGGTTTCTCAGTCTCTTTTTGGTTTTAATTATATCTTTAATTGTTGTGTAGGACATTGGGTAAACTGGACATTTACATACAATTATTCCCTGGGACTTTGTCAGAGCCAAATGTGCCTGTTGTGAAACACCCATATGAAAGAGATAAAGGTGTGAGACCCATTTCCAGTGAAAATGGCTTTGCCTTTTGATGGCTGTGGTGTTAATTTGGCGTCTGAAGAAGTGTGTGTATTGCTTTTGTGTCTAGAAAAGTGAGATTACTTAATGAGAAAATATATACTTATTCAATACTACTCCCAATTGTTTCTGTTAAATCCATGGAGATAAACCGTAACACTCACTGACACACATTAGTGATTAATTTTCTTTAAGTTGCACACCTCTCTTCCTCCCTCAGGCTTATTTTATTCTGTGATCTTACTATTAGAGGATGAGTCTTTTTCTTTCCTTGGAATATGTCTCATGTATACTCTTGTTACAAATAGCCCTGCAGTGGCTCATCTGACTTAAACCACATTGCTCATGCAGCAGGTTAAATCTTTACTTCTATGAAGCAGTTGTGCAGGGAGAAACTCTGCTGAGTGTAAAGCTAGAGATTAAACCAGTACAGCTGTGTAGAAAATTGGTTCCAAGGGGCAATGGTAAAATATACAGTTTACATACACCATGATTGACCAGTCAGAATCAAGTATTCCAGAGAGCCTTGTAATAAATATTATTTTTAATATATATTTTTCTGTGTCAAAAATAGTTATTGGTTTCATTTAAAATGATCATTAGACAGTCCGGGTTGTTTTACTTTAACTTTTGCAAGCCTTATGAAATGTTGTTTTGATGGGCGCTCGCCGCTCGGTCTATAAAAGTAAGAGTTTATTATAACGTGATGTAGATTTTTTAAGTTGTAAGATAGTTTTTGCTTTCTGAAGTATGTATATTGCTTTATTTGAGGCTTTAAGATTTACTATCTTATTGCTAATGTTGATAAACTGCATCTGTAGAATTGGCGGCTACCGAGAAACGTATTAAGGGTTAGTGCCACATTCTGAGGTTTACCATAGTGCATGCCAAGCTCATAGATCTCTCCTAATGAGAATACCTCTGTCTGCCTGTCATTGAAGTGCGGTCTGTGTACGCAAACCCCCGTTTTTATGTAGGTTCCACTCATGTAAATTCACTTCAAAGTCAATTAACAGCTTGCCACCCTCATTTCAGCCGCCTCTTGGATTTGTTTTGTTGTGGTTGTGAATGTTTTAGAGAGAAAATGATCTGTGAAATAGTTAATTGTTCGCCTCATGGCATATTTCTAAAATAGGAGCAACTTTGTTGAAGCTTGAGTTACAGTATTTGCATTAAATGCAATAGTTTTTGCACTTCAACATTCAGTAAACACTGAGCATTTGAGAAGCATGTTACTTAATTTGAACTGTAAAGAATGCCAAACACACAATATGCTTTTGGCAGCAGTATTCAGAAATTCTATATTTGCTTCTCTAGTGGACTTTAGACAATGAGTGTGAGAGTGGCTGCTCATATCCGCAGTACTTGACAGTAACTGATCTTAATTTTGGATGAGCCATTCCTCTCTACCTCTGATTCCAGTTAATGTAACAAATTCTCCACCCAGCGCACCACAAGCTTTTCTCTCTCTCTCTCTCTCTCTCTCTCTCTCTCTCTCTCTCTCTCTCTCTCTCTCTTCATCTCCTTTCCTTCTTCATTATGCTTCCGTCAGCCCTCTTTCCTTTGCCTCTGTGGATATCCTGAGGAAGCCGCCCTAATGAGGGTGCGCCAGGACCCCCTGACCAACTTCTGTCTCACATCCTTTCTAACTCAAATACGGCCCATGTCCACTTCTCCCCTCCAGGGCGGCGCCACACATCTCGTCAATCAACTTCCCATTCCCGCATTGCTTTGAATTCTGTGAATCATTTCCATTTGTTTGGTAATCTTACTTTATAGTATAAGGCCATTAAAACTTAAAGTATACTTAATTTTTTTTACTCGTTCACTTGTGAATGCATACCCTTTCAAAGCATACTTAATTTGATAGCATATGCGAGCTAGGGGTGTGAACCTACACTAGTCTCACGGTTCGGTTCGTTTACGATCATCATGTCATCGATTCAGTTCAATTCGATATCTCGATGCATTGCGATGCACCGCATCCTCAATTTTCAATTTTACTTCAAAGTGATGTGTGCGTGCGCGTGCCCGCGTGTGTGTGCGTGTTCGCCTGTCCGGGAAGTCGCAGTGACATTCCAGTTTAAGTTTCAAGGGAGTAACGCCTGTTTATGCCATTAAGAAAATTAAATTGTCAAATCAATTTTGTTTGAAAGAAATGTGCATTTAAAAGCAGCGCTCATTCATCGGTGTATAATGTTACCAGATGCGCGCATCAACCGTCGCCGAGTCCGTGTTGAAGGTGACGATCATCCATTTACAATCACGCGTAACAACACAGAATAATTGTAATTTGACCATCGGGTGCGGATGCTTAAATCAGAGAACATTATTAGTGCGGGTGGATGTTTTTGGCTGTGGATTCGGGCGACGGAGCTTATCTTACTCTAAAGCATTCAGACTCTGCAGGCGTTACAGCTCGGGGAACACGGCTAACGTGGTTTATCAAGTTAGTGGTATTAACTCCTGAATATTCCATTTGTGCGTGACATGAGCGCACACAGCGCGTGCGTGTCCTCTCCAGGTCGTGTTACCAGGTTGTTCATAAAAACACCCAGATGTAGGCTTTTAAAGTAGTTGGAGCATGTTTAATTACTCGCACTCGCGTCTCGTTTCCCTCTGTCAGTGTATGCTACCGCGACAAAGCACATACGCGATAAATGACGCCAGAAAGCATCAGTACATTATAATCAGTTATGGTCTATTACTGAACCGATACCGAATCGTTCTTGTCTGCATCACGATGCACCGTAGAAACGATTAATTTCGACACCCCCAATGCGAGCGCAGGCGGTCGAATGCGCTTTAGAAAGTTTCATCTCTGTCCAGTCTGCGCTATTTTTCTCCAAAAGTTATAACCGATAAAAATGTCTTTGTATTCTTTTAAACTAAAGCTGAGGCTATCTCATAACATAGCTCTTGTCAATGCGGGTGTCTGTTGTTGTTGCAGTCTCTGGTATTTTGTTGCTGTTGTTCGTCTCTTAGTTTCGTTTTCTACTATAGAACAACGGGCTGGGCCAGTGTTGCCACCTTGTGGAACAACTGATTAGAGTAAAACACATTCAATGCGCATGAGTGTTAGGGGTGGGAATTACAGGGTACCTCACGGTAATACACGATACATGGCTCACGATACTGATAATATCACGATACAGCAATTCTACGATAATCAATATATTGTTAGACAATCCTATAATGATGCATAATGATATCTATCTAACTATGACAACAAAATGCCCGTCTAAAGGTTAAGTGCCGGTTTTCCAGACTTTGGAGTTCAGCGTGGCTGGGGCATCTATTATTTTACTCACACTGCTGTCCGCCATCCTGTTAAAAACCTATTTTCTTAGGCTAGTTAACTTATGGTCACATTTCCCTTATTCATGTGTTGAGCGCCACCTCGAGGAGTCATGAAGTAGCGACGCTGGGAGCAAGGAAATCTATTTACAGTGCCTTATTTTAATTAATTAAAATATTAATATTTGCCGCCAACGCAATGATTCTCGTATCGCATGGAGAAGGACAACAATTTATTGTCCTATCTATATTTTGTCCCACTCCTAATGTGCGTACCTGCGCGGTTAAAAAAATCAGGCGGTATTCTGTATACAGTAATGTCATGACATATTTAGGGATTGTGGGCATTAACATTTATGATAAGTTCTAGGAAAACAAATGCAGACTTGTGATGTTCTATTTCTGAAGGTTGATGCATTAAAGGGTCATGAAACCCCCCTCTTTCAGCTCAAGTCTAGCTCACAATCTTTCTGAAAAATGCAACTTAAATGGGCGTGGATGGCTGTGAGAAGAAGGGAGGGAGTGGGTGTGGTATGGCCATCACTGTCATCACCAGTGGCCAATGCATATCGACTGTCACTAAAAATCAGTGGTGAAACGTAAGGAAATGCTAGATTTTTTTTATTTTTTTTTATAGCTGGCAAAGTTAAAGTCTAATGAAATACACTGACACTTTATTATTGTCCTTTCAAAAGTAATTGAATGCCCTGCTACATATATTAGCCTACAGTAGGCTAATCGTACATGTATAATTATAATGTAATTATAAAATAGTTGTTTATATACACACAATAAAATGCATTTATTTGAAAATAATTAATTTTCTGCTTAAAAAAAAATCATTTTTTTAGACGCACACATACCTCTGAAGGGATAAAAAAGTCACTCACAGTGCACTGCCACGTCACAACCTGCGACGTGGACACGATGAAGATTTTAAACCCGGAAGACGGAAAAGCAGAAAAAAAACTCTACTGTTAAATATAACAGATGCTAACATTGTGTTCAATGGTGTTCAACACACATACCTCTGTTAAAATCTCAGAAAATTTGGTTTTGGGTTTCATGACCCTTTAAACCTGTTTTGTGGTTTGCTGTGTTACTCATTATTCCGGGATAAGCAGCTATAAAAGCAGACATATTATGCAATCAACGTTTGCACAGAATCGCAACTGAATAAACTTCTTCCCCAAAAGCATAATAAAACCTCAGTTTAGCCTTAACTTCCTACAGTATTTAATGCATTTTGAATTATAGTTGTGACAACCTGCAGATTCCTAATTTAGCTGATGCATTTATCCAAAGTGACTTTTTGAAAACATGACAAGCTTTTAGACAGATTAGATAAAGATTATTTAAAAATAAATTAAATCTATATTTAGAGATGCACGGACGTATAGGCCTTTAATCAGTATCAGCCAATTGTTTAAAAACAGCCGATGATCAGTACCGATTATATCTTGTCAATATAAAGGGTGTGGAAAAATGTGTCAGACTGCAACTCATACTGTGTGTGAAGAAAATCTCTCGTGTTGAATTTAGGGCAAGTTAAGGGGACAAGAACGCTTTAACAGTTAAATAATAGCAATGTTAATGCAGGCTTTATTTGACCCTATGAATCACCCGTAGTTCAAACCAGGATTGCCAGATCTAAGTTTTTTCCTACATCAAACATTATTTGTCGCTCCTCCCGTCCAATAATCTTTGTTATTTCTGATAAGAAACAAAGTCTCAGCTTTCAAATTCTGTACATTTTATCACGAAATTCAAACAATAAATGGCGTTTTGACGCTCTTAAATGTGACGTGACAGATCGCTGTAGCATCTCAGTTCATGCGGCACATGTCTTTTCTTCCACTTTAATACAAATTATATCTAGAAAAACATGCATGAATAACAGAAGGTATGTTGAAAGATACAGTACAATTTACGGAAATCCGAATCATGACTCATCATGTGACATCACTCAATCTGTGTTTCAGCTGTGGAAAGACATCAATAAAACAGCTTGTGACAGTGGTGCGGGAAGGGGGTGCTGCCGGGGCTGCCACATAGAACCGGCAAAACTAATGATTATGACTGTGTCAAAAATAGCAAGGAGACATTTAATTGTTTATTAATAAACTGGTGTTTTCTGTGTCGCTGCAAAGATGAAGTTTACGATGCGGACTCGCCATGAACGCCAGAGAGAAATGCACATTTCATATGGATTGAATAATCAGAGAGTAGCCTATTTCTTTTCGTTTAGAATAGTTTCGTTTAAAAGTAGATATTTCAAGCTTTCTATAATAGATGGCCTATATTTCTCAAATCTGTGAGGCACAAGCTGAGTTTCGGCGCCCTCCAGTTCACATGCACTGCAAGTGATTGCCGGCGCCTTATTACATTGTCTGCTATATGTTTGCATCTTATTTATTAAATACAGGCAATTGGTTGATAAAACATTGATCAAAATTAAGATACAATTTATACAAAACGAAAATCTTTTAAAAACTGTCTACAAAACTAAACTCAATGAAGTGGTCAAAATCATGTCTTACCCACTCCATGTCTCAAGACATATCTCACGATGTATCATATCTTTCTCATGCCGCATGCTCACTTTCATAATCAACATTGATTAAATTAAAAAATAACATTTAAATATGAAACTAAATATGTTTTCTTTAATGGCTACAACACATATACAGTACAGAGAAATTTCATGTCTTGTCGTCAGTCACAACATAATGTAACGTCACATATTTTCCGATCCAGCACTCAGCCCCCCCTCGCATGAAACCGCTTCCAGCGCGCCTGGCTTGTGAACAATATCACTTAATGTTGCATTTACCTCTGCATTAACAGTTCGTTAGTAAGCTATAAAAACACTAGAGAAGAGCTTATTTACTGTTAATTGTATGTTTGAATAAATTTGTTGTATATAACATTTAAACTTTTGAGTGTAAATATTATATCTTTAAATAAATAGCAGGTGAATATAATAGCTCTGTTGTTAATTTTAACCTTTAATAGTGTACCGAATGAGAGGGTTCCCTGTATAGTTTGCAGCATTATTTGGGAGAGTTTTTTTTTTTTCCTTAAGAAAACTGGAATAATCGACTATCGGCTGAGAAATGTATTATCGATGCATTTCTATCTATAATAATTTATAATAAAAACAAGGTATTTTAAACAGTTTAGAAAGACATTGTTTATGTGATGTGGTGACATTGGATGCCCTATTTCAGGGTTTCCCCAACATTTTTGAGGGAACTGCAGGGGATTTCATTAATTAAATCATAGAATTTGCATGCCATGTGATCATGTTTATTAGAGCTGTCACTTTTGTGAAAAAAATCCAGTTCGATTTTTGAGACATAAGTGTTCATTGAATCGATTGTAAAATCGATTTTCCATGTCTAAAGACGTTTCCATTTTCAAAACCAAATATAGGCAAATCCACAGACAACTAACCGGCTTTCGGACGAACGTAAAGAGGGCACTTGACACGCGCACAAGTCAGCAATATTTCTGATGATTTATTGGCGTGAGGTTTCGTGCACAATGACAAACAGGAGTGCAACATTCAGGGTTTGAAATTAACACCCGCCAATACGCCAAATGCGGGTAAAAATGAACTTTGGCGGGAAACGCTGTCAAATCACGAGCTTTGCTGGGAAACGCTGTCAAATCATAAGCCAATTTGGCGTGTTTCTGTTTACTCACTTTTCTGGGGGAGTTCGTGTAGCCAAATCTGCGTGGATTTAGCGCAAATATGCAACTGGTGAGTCATCATGATTTATTAAATACAGCGTATTGCGCAGAATCTGCGTATTTCTTGCTTACTTGAACATACACACGTCACTATGCAACAAACAACGGCGCGCTTGTTCACGTGCATTGAAGAAATAGCGAATATTAAAAAGCATTTGGTTAACAGAAAAGACAGTGTTATTTTCCAACATCCTACAAATTCTGTGTACTGTATTGATCTGTCCACCTAAAACACGTTTTTGGTAAAAAAAAAAAAAAAAAAGGTTTTTAAAATCGATGCCCCGTTTTCGTTTTCGAAACTTGTGTTGGTTGGTCCAATCGATTGTGCAATCGATTTTCGAACGTAAAGTGACAGCCCTAATGTTTATTCATCTAAACATAATGGGTACTTCAAGAAAATATTTTACATCAAAGAGGGAATGTAGATTCTATTTAAAATTATACTGCTGCTGTGTTAATGTTTAATCCTCAAGGAGTGCATGCTTCTCATGAATTCCTGAAATTAGTCACATATTTGTCTCAGTGCAGAAGCATTGGATTCAGGGCTGTGTCCAAACTTCGAATGGCTTTCTACTCTTTACACTGCATTCAGAACGAAATGTGTTTCCTTTGATTTGAGTACTGTGAAAAGAATAGAACTCTCATCAGATCTGTTCACTCATTATATACTGGATTCTCTGTATGAATGCGTTTGCACTGTTTTGTTTTAGGTCAGCAAA
The DNA here is from genome assembly GCA_030578275.1 of Meda fulgida. Taxonomy (NCBI): domain Eukaryota; kingdom Metazoa; phylum Chordata; class Actinopteri; order Cypriniformes; family Leuciscidae; genus Meda; species Meda fulgida. The sequence goes on from CM060635.1 coordinate 12,513,360, forward strand.
TAATGAAAGATTTTTCCTAAAAAAAGGGAAATAGTTGGATGTTGGAGTTGGTTACTTCTTTTTCTTCTTGTTTTTTTTTTCTTCTCATTTGTGTAGAAGGGTAATCAAATATGTCTTTACCCTCTGAGGACCTTTGTGTCTCATAAAGCTGTTTCTGAGCAGGTGGGCTGAGCAAACGAAAAGACATGATTGTGTAGTTTAATTGATTAGCACGAGTCCATTGCTGTCAGAGGAAAATGCATCATCATCTTTCTCTTTTGTTTCTCTTTCTCTGTATTTTGCTCAATCACTCTTTTCTTTCCTTGTATTTTTTCTTCAACACATACACAGCATAGTTAACATATTTTCCTCATGGCACAATGGCCACATTAAAGCGTTGTGGCTTTGCTCAATGGCTGCTGCTTCATCTGAGAAAAGTGTGAATTTGTGGTTGGCTTCTTTGAACAGACTGTTTCTCATATTTGATGCATTTTATTGTAAAAATGTTCTGTTGCTTAATGTGGGATATGTCTTCCAGTCGCTGTGACCTGTTCCTCTTCTTTCTGTCCCTGTCCTGGAAATAAACGGTCTTGAGAAAGAATGTTGTTGCTAGTCATTACACAACGTGTTGAGTTTGGTTCATGTTGTGGGTGGCTCAGGACCTCGAGTAGTGTTGAAGTTAGCAGATTCTGGATAACTGAACTGTAATTAGATGTATACTTTTGAGAAGTCAACAGTGATTAAAAAAAATAAAATACTCAAGCGCTATAGAACTGAAGTGTCTCCTGTTGTGTGTTACAGTGATGGATATCTTACTTCCTTTTACCAACTAGAATCAACCCAAAAGAGCAAACATTTTAGTAATGATTAATAATAATATCTGCCAATGAATGTAGTTCTAGCTGGACTTCATAAACATGAGAGCTGGCGAGCTAAATCTGCTAAGAGCCAAAGTTGTAGGAGCTTTAGAACTTAGTATAAATTTTCAGCTTGCCATTTTTTTTTTCATTTGAAAAATAAATTTAATTTTTAATTGACTAGATTTCAAATATCATTAATTCATGCACATACTCCAAATACATTTTTTTTTTAACTGTGTTAAAAAAAAGTTAGTTCAGACAGATATACATTACTGGTTGTGGACAGTAAAACAGCAACACTGTGTTGGATTAAGGTTAGTATCTACTGACTGTATGAAGAGGCCTGCATTACTTTGTGTTTGGAAATGGTTCATCATAGAGCTCCAGTTACAGTCAAAGGGATAGCTTTGGGGGCTTTAAATGTTTGGCTTTTCGGGCTGGACAGCAGAATTTGGGTGGTGCTGTTTGTGTGCTCAAACAGTGATTCATGTCAGCTAAATAAGACTCATTCCCTCTCTTCTTTTTTAGAGTTCTCAGCTCATGTGAAGCTACGTTCATGTGAGAGACAAACATTTTCTGTCATCTATATCCTCTTACAGATACAGACAGATGACGCATGAGTTTTGAATTAGTCCTTCAGTTAAATGCCCAGCTGGAAGCAGCAGACCCACACCCACTCACTTTAAGACTAAAGTATTGCTGCATTACCTCGGCCTGGAATGTGTGGAATGATAAGAATATGGAAGACGTGCTGTGCAGATGTAAATGAACTAATTCAGATCAAGGGCCGCTGCTTCTCTCAGTGCTGATAGGCTCAGTTCCAGTCTGAAGATAGAATGAAGATAGAGGGCCTGTGCCTCATGTAAACTCAGCAAAAATTAAACACCCTCTCACTCTCAGCTAATTTCTTAACGTGTAAATATTTGAATGAACATACAGATTCAACAGCTGTCAGCATCTGGTGTGGCCACCAGCTGCTTTAAGTAGTAAAGTGCGTCTCATGCTCATGGACTGCACACGATTGGCCAGTTCTTGCTGTGAGATGTTGTCCCACTCTTCCACCAAGGCACTTGCAAATTCTTAAACACATCTGGGGGGAATATGTTTAAACGTCTTAGGCAGGGCTCCGGATTACGTCCAAATTGGTCGCATTTTGAAACCTTTTTTCTAGACTGTGCGAGTCGTGCGACTAAATTTTGTGAGAGGTCGCACTGGTGGGACCATCACGTTGCCCAACTGATAAGAGCTGCCATTTCTGTTGCATATGAAAAATATAAAACGAAACAAAACTGTGCTTCTCGTTTAAACTGTGCTGCGCAGACAGTTTATGAGCTCGGACCAATATTTGAGAGTGCAGACCACAGATATCAGATCAAACAGTGCTGGTGTGGAAACCAGGAGAAACATTGAGCCATGAACAAAGTTATAGAATTTTTTTCAGTCAGCAAGTCACATTCTCTATGGATTTAATGTAGTAACGCTAACTAACCATGGTATTGTAGCAAAAATAGTTGAAATGTTATTACATTTATTCATTTCAGGGTTCGTACAACCTTTTGAGTGAAATCCAAGCACTTTTTCAAGGACTTTCCAGTGTTTCACACTTTTTCCAGCTCTTCAAAGCTCTAAATATTATCCGATGATTTTATTTAATGTGAAAAAAAAATCCCCTATAAAAATTTACGTTATTGTTGTTAAAAGTTAATTTGATCTGTATCTCAATTCAAGCTCAGTGCTTTTGTCAAATGTGCATTTCCAGGAAATAAACGTCATATTATTAGTTACTGCACTTTTTAAAACAAAACAGTAGAACTTAGTTACTTTTAAGCTTCTTTCTTGCATTACGGACATTGCAGTTTATTGCTCTAATCCCTCATGCCTGCATGCAGCAGGACTATGGCACGTTCACGCATATGATCAGGGACCCTGGGTATCTTTCTCCTGGTATTTTTCACAGTCAGTCGAAAGGTCTCTAGAAGTTTTGGAGCTGTGACCTTAATTGCCAACCACTAGTGTTAGTGTCTTAAAGGGTTAGTTCACCCAAAAAATGAAAACGCGCAAGAATAAACGTCATTGGTTCTCATACGTCAAGCAAACATGCTTGAGCTTCCGTTTACCATATCTGATGTGTGCTTTGATGAGTGTTTATATGCAAATAAAAGCCAAAATTAAAGCTGTCCATCTTATAAAGCAATTGTATCTCTTCAGAAAAATTTGGACTAAACCACTCAGTCATTTCATATTGATTAGTTTTGACACTCGAGATCTGTTCATACACTTTTTTGAAACGTCAAAGTGGTAGTTGTGTGGACCGTCAATACAATAGAGGGTCCGAAATCTCCCAGAATTCATTAAAATATCATCATTTGTGTTTCAAAGATGAACGAAAGGCTTACGAGCTTGGAGCAACAACCCAAGGACTGTTCCACAGCTGCATGTACAATAATTGTTTGTTTCAACAAGCATGAAAAACCCTTTTCAATAAAAATATGTAAAGCTTATTAGGATCTTACAAAATTGTTTAAAATACAGTATACATACTTATATACATACATACATACACACACATATATATATAACTGACAGCCCTAATATATATATATTATATATATATATATATATATATATATATATTAGGGCTGTCAGTTAAACGCGTTATTAACGGCGTTAAAGCAAACCCATTTTAACAGCGTCAATTTTTTATCGCGAGATTAACGTTCTTTTTGGCCTAGCAAACTTTGTAGTTTTTTACATGCTTTTGCAACAGGATGCGGCATGCGCGGCGCTGCGCTATGAAACCCATTCATTTCAATCATGATTTCAATGGCTTAAGTTGCGCCGCGCGAGGACGTTTTGTTGCTTTGTCAACCAAAGCGCAAGCGCAGTGGCGCGCACGCCACGGTCAAAGTTCGAAATAGTTCAACTTTTGACGCTGCGCATTCTTCGTCCTGTCTGAAAGTTAAACTACAACACCACACCGGATCTAGCTAGACCGAAAACAACAGGAACGCGCACACACTTGTTTGGGCTTGCGATCCGGCCAAGGAGAAGTAGGCTGGGTTAACGTTACGTTTTGAGTGGATGACGAGCGCGAGACGCCGAAATGGATGGCAATAAGATTCTGAATGGAAAGTTTACTTTTAAAAAGTTGCCAAATGGTTCCATTGACAAGACCAAAGTGATCTGTGTGTTTTGTCGTTGTGAACTGAGCTATCATCGCATCACTGAGCTATCATCGCAGCACGTCCAGTCTGAAATATCACTTGATGGCCACACACGCACACACACACACACACACACACACACACACACACACAGCTGACGCGAATTCTCCACCCCCTCGTCAATATCAGGACCTCGTCAGTATTTCTTTAACCCTTTTATTGATGGACAGCGTTACATCGTGTGAGAGATTATTTGCTCCAAGTGAGAATGTTAGTGTGAAATTGAACACAGTAAGTTATATGCCAAAGTTGTTTTCAATAATAAAAAAAAAACATTTGCACGAAGCAAGCCGATCCACTTTTCAATGTTGATAAGAGCATTAAAATGAGAAAAGAAAATAATGGGACAAAAAGAAATCAAGAGATATTTCGAATAAATAAAAATGTGCGATTATTTGCGATTAATCGCGAGTTAACTATGACATTAATGCGATTAATCGCGATTAAATATTTTAATCGTTTGACAGCACTAATATATATATACATACATACATACATACATATATATACAAACAGGTATATGTGGGTCTGTGTTTATATATTTTATATATATTTAAAGCTATAGATACATTATCTTTCCTTAGTTGTTATTGTTACACAATGACAGGTTTGGTGAGTTAAAATGTTTATTTTTATAGTTCTGTAAATGAAGAAAACATTTCTACCTCTGTGCGTCTTTTTTTTCTTTAATTCATGCTTGTTTTTGCCTTTATAATAAAATGATATAAAGCTATGAGTCCATTTTAAGATGGAATATGTTCTTGGATGAAAGTTTTGGCCCTTTCACCCATCACTCAGAGCTCCGCACAGCCTCTGACCTGTCATTACAGCAAGCTGCTAGACTCACCACCCTAACCAACAGGATGTACTTGAGAAATTCTGTCTAATGGCAACAGCAAGAAGCTTTTGGCCTAGTTGCTCTTGTAAAGCTTTTATTTAGTCTCAGTATCTCTCTTTATCAAATGGCTTAGAGTAAGGAGAATGTGTCTGTGTTGGTTAAAACAATCTGACAGAAATTGTTTTATTGCGCATCCAACAACATAAATCTCACATATTCACATCATGTTTTGTCTAAAAGCTGGAGGTACTCTGAAGGTCAGCATATTGGAATGCAAAAGCTGGAATTTCTCACAGAGTAGCGTTCCACTGGGAGTCTCAGTATTCTGACATCATCTGTTTGGAGTTCTGTTGGAACGGATTGGTTAAGAGACATTTTATAAAGAGCAAAAAACGGTTTTACCTCTGTTATATTATTCATAAAACGTGATTTATTTATTACTCCCAACTTATTTTCAGCACCACTTTTATAGATTTCAACACAGCTCTAATTGCATAAATCCATGTCTGTAAATTTAAATTTTACCAATCAGTATGTGTGTGAGGCCCTGGTTTTCCTAGCTCTGGGCCATACACACAATGACAGGATGTATGTGTTTGTCAGCATGGTCCTGAGCAGGAAGAAGTCCTTTGTGCTTGACTTTTCATTCATCAGGACTTTAAAGGGCATCTAGTACAGCAGCAGGAGAGATCCAGCCTAGCCCAGAACTGAAATACAACAAACACGGTCTTAAATGTAACAAACACTTCCATTTAGGAAAAGAAACCATGCCACCTGCAGCTGCTGGGGTATTGATAGTTTTATAAAGAAGCTAATCTCTGGTTTTGAGTGAATGACCTTCCTGTTTTATGTGCTTTTTTTGCAGCAGTCTGAGGTAATTTGCCGTTACATGTGTGTCACAAGCTCGTAGAAAAATAGAATGCACCCACATGCTGAAGTCAGAGCCAGGCTGCACCACAAATGAATATCCGCACTCACAACAAGACAGCTACAAATGTCAGAGAAGGTTGTAAGGGCTGTTCAGTAAGAGAATTTAGAGCTGGTCAGTAAAAAAAATATTTTTTTTATTAAATCTTACAACCCTCTACGGACGACACACTAAAGCTTGAGTCGCCCTTGGCTAGTGTTTTTTATTTTATTTTACTCGCCAGACTTCTTACATGGAATGCAAGTACAATGCAAATATAGAATATAAATATAAAATATATACATTTCAAACACTATTAAAGTCAAGTAAACACTCTGTAATCAAATAAGAACAAATAATCTAAATAAAAGCAAAAGCACAAATAAACACAATAGAACAAAGATGCTAATTAAATAAGCAGTGCTTTCCAGGCTTTACAGATTAGGTAGATTAGTTGCAGAAATTTAATAAAGTACCCTAATCAAATGTAAAATAACACTGCATAGTTATCACTGTTTAAATTAAATAGAGATGAATCCTTTTTGAAGTTACAAAAGTTCCTCAGTCAATTATTGCAGCGAATCTGTTGTTTGATTACTGATACTGTAGTGTACATGTTTTCTAGGATACTCACCAAGACAGACATTTTGACAATTTTGTGTGAAATTGTCTGTGCAAGTGCAAGACCTGAAAGAGATTAGTATTAACGTGCTTCGGATGTTCAGTTTTCACACGCAAATATTCTAACAGCGTGCTTAAAAACGCATGCAAATGATAAACTTTCATGACGATGCAGCCCTGGACCGACCAGGGCAGAGAAAGTTCAGTCAGCGAAGGCTCTCTTTCTCTCACTGTGAGTGCGTGTGTGTGAGAAAAAATGTACAGGGTGCCTAAAGCTCAGCAGGCAATTAACTTATATGTGCGGCTTCTGTGCTAAACTTATTTTTTGCCTGCGACTATAATCATACAATTTACTAGCCATTTGGCTAATTAAATACATTTTTTAGTCGCCTCTCGTGAAATTGGTCGCATATGCGAGTGCTTTTCTCTCATTGTAGAGGTTGTCTTATATTTTCTTTACAAAAATGAAAACAAAACTTTGTTGTAAAAAAAGATGTTATTTTATTTAATGTTACATTAAATAATTAATATATAATATAAAAATAATTACATTTTATAAATTAATCAACTTTTTTTCTGTGAAAATTATTGCATACCATGTGTACCATTACTGAATGCTTTATGAGATTGGGCTGTCCTTGGCCCATATACTTGGCACAGGAAACCCATCTCAACAAACTGACAACTTCACTGTAAACCAATAGCTTGGAAATTATAACTCCACAAATTCACAAATCTCTGCAAAAATTCACATACAAAAATTGTATGTGGATTGAAAATAATGGAATGTGAGGGCTAGATGTTTAGTTCAGCTTGTGTGTGACTGTTTACTGCTTGTCGCAGCAGATGTGTGCAATGTGTTCTGAGTATGTTAAGTCCTTGATGGCTGGCACCGTTCTTGCGATCATAATTAAAATCACGTTCCAGTGACAGGTTTTTAATGAAGCTCTCCTACAGCTCCACACAGTGTTTGTTTGTGTTTCTGAGGCTGTGAGGGAAGGGAGGCTTAATAATGAGACATGGAATTCATTTCAAAGCATGTGAATTAAATTCTCTTTTTAAAATGTTTTTATTGATTTATTTTTTAATGAAAAACCATCAGAGTTTGTCTCACTTATATCTCTGTTTGTGCAGGATGGCTCTCTGGGTAATATAGATGAGCTGGCACAGGAGTACTCTGAGTACTACAACACATACTTCAGCGACGTCAGCGATCGGATGGAGGAACTACGTAAGCGGCAAGTCTCTCAAGAGCTAGACATGGTATGTTCAGCCTAAAATGTTTCCTGCACATTTCAGTCTTAATTGTACACCCGCATCTCTACAGCTGTGGATGTGTTTGGTTTGTAGAATGACCAACAATTCCATTAATCTCTCTCACTAAATAATTCTTTAAGAATTGTTTACATACTTTCACCATGGATTTAATTCATCTCGGCGTGTTTACTCACTCAGCATTTGAAGCCAGATGAGTTAATCTGGCAGTCATTAGCACAGTTAAACACGTTTTCGGGGCAGGTGGAGTTTGCGAGTATTAAAGTTGTGCCCTCAGTACTTTTTATTTCCTCATTTAAAAAGTTTTACCGTTAAAGAAATGAATAATACTTTTGATAAATGTTTGAAACAATGTAAAGTCACATGAGACGACAACTCCAGTCCTATCAGTAGCCCTAATAAAAGCTGTTTTTTTTTACATGGAGCAGTAACCTCATGAGGGCCGCCATTGGGGTCACATGATCAACTGACTACCATATTGACCAGAGCAACATAAAAAAAAAAAAAAAGATCTGGCCCATACTTTTTACTTTATATATTTTTATTATACACTTGAGTCTGGCCTTAGTAAAAAAGAATATTAAATGCTAAAGGTATTACCACTGTATGGCATGCAGTTATTGCTTCAGCAGTTGTTTTAGTCATAAACTTGAACAATAGTTTCCGTTCCATTTATGTTCCAGGGACAATTAGCCACAAGCACAGCTAATAACAAAATTCAGTTATTTCTTTCATCACTTGGTTCTACAGAATGGCCATTGTAAACCTATGAGCTAATAGAAGGAAACGCTTGTCTTAAACCATTACAAAATAAAGACAAATGTGTTCACCCCCTGCCCTCTCTCCATACGTGTTTGGATTGTCTGCGGTTCTGTCAGTGCTCTGCATTTCTCGTCTGCATCTCAAAGCGTCTCTGTTCTCAGGGATGTAGGGTAGTGCGCCACCCATGGTTGCTAAGAAACCAGCGGACTCATTATGACATGCAGCTGGGGTTGGCACAGTCCAATGAGGGGATTTTGAGAAAAATAAAGAAAACAACTGAAAGTCATGCTCAGCTGTGGTACTGGCCTCAGACAGGAACCAGTCATTCTCAAGGTTTAGAGAACATTAGGTACGCTGTTGTGTTGAATTATTTTAATGGATTCTCTCTCAATTCTGAAATGAATGATACAGAATTCCACTGCGCACTGTGTCCAGAATCACCTGTAACTTATATGGAATTAGCATTCCCTTACTGCAAAACATCTCAAAACAACATATTCTTAATGAAAATAATATTTTAAATTGAGATGAACACGTTGCGTACCCATGAACGTTATAAAAAACCCAAACTCGCAGCATATGCAGAAGATGGAGTTTGTTAGCCAAGTTGCTGAGACTTTCTCCACGCATTTAAATGATAACAGTGCAACACTGCATGTTATTGGAAATCCAAACAAATAGCACATGCAGAGACTGTAATAGTAGTAGTAGTTTTATTTCAGGAATACACGGCCTCTTGGCCCATATTTCCAAAGTCACAATAGCATGACAGATGCTCTTTTTTTCATTCCATGATATATATATATATATATATATATATATATATATACAATTCCAATCTCCATGCATGCTTCGACTCACAAACCTGTGATACATCAACACAAACATCACCCACAAGTGTGAGATCACTCAAATATTTCTTACGCAGATCTGTGTACAAAGAACAATCATACAACAAATGCTTCTCGTCTTCAATCACAGAGGTATTAGTTAATTTACAATAACTACAGATTCTCTCTGTCATAGGTATATTGTTCCATCTACCCGTTTCTATAGGCAAGGCAAGTTTATTTATATAGTACATTTCATACACAATGGTAATTCAAAGTGCTTTACATAGAAGAAATTAAAATAATCAAAAGAAATAAGAATAATTAAATCAGTTTAGAATAAAGAAATTAAAATAATCAAAAGAAATAAGAATAATTAAAACAGTTTAGAATAAAAAATTAAATAAAATACAGTAAAAACAGCAGTGGCACAGTGCTCATTCAGTAAATGCATGGGTAAACAGAAGTGTTTTGAGTCTGGATTTGACAGTGACTGTAGGAGCACATCTGATCTCTTCTGGAAGCTGGTTCCAGCTGCGGTTGGCATAGTAGCTAAAAGCACACTCCTCTTGCTTGAATTAAGCCTTGGTATTTCTAGCTGATGTGATCCTAGTGATCTGAGTGATCTGTTGGGTTTATATTCAGTGAGCATATCTGCAATGTATTGAGGTCCTAGGCCATTAAATGATTTATATACCAGTAATAATACTAACTGGGAGCCAATGTAAAGACTTGAGGACTGGTGTGATGTGTTCATATTTTCTGGTTCTGCTCAGAATCCTGGCAGCAGCGTTCTGTATGAGCTGCAACTGTCTTATGGTCTTTTTAGGAAGGCCTGTGAGGAGTCTATTACAATAATCCACCCTGCTGGTGATAAAAGCATGCACAAGTTTCTCTTAATCTTGACTGGAAACAAAGCATCTAATTCTAGCAATATTTTTCAGATGATAATATGCTTATTTAGTTATTGCATTGATATGACTACTGAAACTAAGGTCTGACTCTAGAGACACACCAAGATTCCTGACTTGATTTTTAGTTGTTTGACCCCTAGATTGAAAGTATGCATTCACCTTGAGAACGTCATCTTTGTTTCCAAACGCAATGACCTCAGTTTTGTCTTTGTTTATCTGAAGAAAGTTTTGGCACAGCCAACTGTTTACTTCATCAATGCATTGGAACAGGGAGTCAATGGGGCTGTAATCGTTAGGCGATAGGGCTAAGTAGATCTGTGTGTCGTCTGCATAGCTGTGGTAAGAGATTTGGTTCTTTCTCATTATTTGGCTCATTGGGAGCATGTACAGGTTGAATAGGAGGGTCGCAAGAATTGAGCCTTGAGGAACTCCGCATATCATGGATGTCCACTCAGACTTATGGTCTCCTATAGTCACATAATAACCTCTCCCTTCTAAGTATGACCTGAACCATTTTAGGACTATCCCAGAAAGCCCCACCCAGTTTTCCAGCCTGTCAAGAAGTATGTTGTGATTGACAGTGTCAAATGCAGCACTGAGGTCGAGTAGTACTAGAACTGATAATTTGCCTTTTTTAGTATTTAAGCGAATATCGTTTATTATCTTTATGAGCGCTGTCTCTGTGCTGTGATGCGATCGGAAACCGGATTAAAAATTGTCAAAGTATCCATTCGAGCTGAAGAATTTGTTCAGCTGATTGAAGACAACTTTTTCAATGATCTTGCCTATGAAAGGAAGATTTGAGATCGGTCTATAGTTGCTTAATATGGTCTTATCCAGATTGCTCTTTTTCAGGATGGGCTTGACAACTGCAGTTTTCAGGGAGTTTGGAAAAGTCCCTTAGAGAAGTGAGGTGTTGTGGCAAAACTTCTGTTAAACATCATCACTGCGTAAGAGACACTCAGAGTCAAATTAATAAAAAAGAAAAGTATTTATTCTTGCAAGAATAGGCCCAGTCGCCAACACAGCAGTTACCCTGTGAAGTGAGTGACGCACACCAGGAAGACATGAGACAGCCTTTATACTCTTTTCAAGGTTCCTCCTCACAGCAGTTACCCTTTCACCCACTCAGATAAGGTCCCCACTGCTGTTCAGTTTCTACTAAAGACACAACCTGGCCCTGAAATAAACTAGCCAAATCTTGACCATTCCTAAGGTCAAGAGGTCCTGTCCCATATATTCCTGAAACGTCACGCACAAGCACGTACACACATATACTTTTACACATTGAATAGGTTCAATCCCTTATGATATCTGTTAGGAATAAATGACTATTAAAATTTCTACAACAGAGGCATTAACCACTTCTAGAAGATCTTATTCTAAGCTGTTTAACACACTTTTGAAGAAAGATGTGGGAAGTGTGTCAAGGGCACAGGTTGATGTTTTAAGGTGCTGTACGATTTCTTCCAAAATTTTTCCATCAATTTCTTTGAAGTCAGACATAGTAACTACTTTATTAGGTTGTGGTCTGATCTGTCTGACCCCAGGGCGGCTCAATGATGTGCTCATCACCTTTCTGATATTATTGATTTTCCCAGAGAAGAAAGAAGCAAACTCCCTGCACTTGCTGTCTGAGAGCAATCCATTGGGAATCTGGCGTGATTTGTCAGTCTCTCTACAGTAGCAAAAAGAGTGTGTGTGTTGTTTTAAGTTGCTGTTTATAATATTTGAGAAGAAAGTCTGTCTAGCTTTGCCTAGTTCCATATTAAAAGCATGGATGGTGTCTTTGTAGATGTTAAAATGTACGTACTACAAGTTTTGTCTTCCGCCACATGCGCTCTGCTTTTCTGCATTTTCTTTTCATATTTTGCACTGCTGTTGAGTTTCTCCAAGGTGCTTTTTGTTTACCACTCTTCCTGACTTTCACAGGAGCAATATCATCAATTACACCTTTAACTTTTGAGTTAAAAGAATCAAGGAGAAAATCAACAGAGTCAGCAGATATGCTTGGTGTTAAAGATATGGCCTTCATAAATAGCACACTAGTGTTCTCATTTAAGCATCTCTTCTTGACAGACACAGATCTAGCTTCAATGGCAGGAGAGATCAATATATCAAAGAAAATACAGAAATGATCAGACAGTGCTACATCCTTAATAAAAATCGATGAAATGTTTAGACCCTTACTGATTAGTAAATCTAGAGTGTGTCCATGTACATGCTGAGTCAGATCAAAAGTTTTTAAAACAGTTTTGATTTCTTTTGCCATATTGGTTTCTGCATTATCTATGTGAATGTTAAAATCTCCAGCAATAGCAAAACAGTCAAGCTCTGAGGAAATTGTTGATAATAGCTCTGTAAAGTCCTCAGCAAAGGCTGGAGAGTATTTTGGGGGCCTGTAAACAATAATGGCTCGTTTCCACTGAGCGGTACGGTACAGTTCGGTACGGTACGCAATTATTTGCGTTTCCACTGTCAAAAGTTGTGAATGGGACCAAAAAGCCGAACCGTACCACTTTTTGTGTACCCTTCCGTTGGGGTACCTAGCACAGTGGTACGGTACTAAAAGGTGGAGCTAGACTCACTGCAGAACGGTGATTGGTTGACAGAGGATCGTCACTTGCGCGTGCTACAAGGGCATTAGAAGCGCCATTAATATACAGTTGAAATATAATACCACTGTTATTGTGTCACAAAATGTAGTTTTAAGAGTTTTTCAGGTGAGAATGTAGTTTTTTAAAGCTCAAATCTGTGGTTTATTTATAGAGTTTTGATAATTTGACTGAGATCCATTCCAAGCAATCACCGGACGCTCGGCGCTCGTGCACCCCGCCTGGAACAGCCTTTCCTCGGCTTGTCATTCTGATGTTTGCCGCTGACTCTGACATCTCTCTCTGTAGTGGTTAAACATGAGATATAATTCGTCTTGTAGCCTATAGACCTAACAGGCGATTTTTGGTCTCGTGAATCTATAATTCGCTCCCTGGCCAATAGTTTTTGTCATTTTTTTAAATTTTATTACAAGATCATCTGTTATGTTGTTTATTGCAACATTTGTACCAATGCAATATGCAATACATTACATATTGCCTGGAATATGTTTAATATTTTTACATTTAAACGAAAAGAGGCAGGGTTGTGTTTTATATTTAGTTTTATAAATATATACCGTACATATATGAAGTGAATATAATCAATAGGCTATGTGTGGCCTGTACCACATTTGTGTGCTTATAATTTTTAAAATGTATTTGAATGAAATCGAAAAGAAGCAGAGTGGTGTTTTATAACATATTTAGTTTTATTGTTGACTAAAATGTAGCCTACATACAGAGATAACCAGAGTAGCAGAGCGAGCTGAGTGGCGCTTTCAAGAACGTGCTGTTTCATTAGCAGAATTACTGGACTCGCGTCCTCGGGAGTCATTCTGGCTGAGTCGGACTTTGCGTAGGCTACTTGGTATTGAGAAACGCCTAATGCCAGCGCTTGCTTCTTGTGACAAACATGCCGAGAAGCAAGAACAAGATCTGCTGTATGTCATCCATTGTTGTTTATATGTCGCTTTCTTCGTACGAAAATGACGTTGATCGCTTCTTTCCGGCAAACACCACGCCTATCAAGTAAGGGTACAGTTGGCGGTAGAAACGCAAGCCGGATCATGGTTTACCGACCTGTACTGTACTCTACCGTACCGTACCGCTCAGTGGAAACGAGACATAAGTAAAATGCGTGGAGCATCTTTTTACCAAATGATATTTGCTAACATAGATAGACATCTTTAAAAAGAGCAGCCACACCCCCGCCTCTCCTGCCCGCTCTGCAGACACTCATAAAAGTAAAGTTAGGAGGAGATGTTTCATTGAGTATTGTTGCACTGCAGCTGTCTTCTAGCCAAGTTTCATTTAGAAACATAAAATCCAGGTTGTATGTGGTTATTAAATCGTTGACTAGAAGTGATTTATTTTTAAGTGAGCGGATGTTTAAAAGTGTTAACTTAAGTGTTACTTTTTGTCCCAACAGCAATCTTAGTTTGGTGTGCAATAGGCACCGGATTAGATGGGTTTGCTGTACGGCTTTTGAAGGCCTTAGACTTTCTATTATGTAATTGAACAGCAATAGAGAAAGAAAGATTCTCTATAGCTAAACAGTGCCCTGAGCATCTGAACAATAACAGAGATTGTACCAACTGTATGTTGTGTACAGATGCAATGTAGCTCTCCCGTACCACCATTGACTTGCATTTTGAATATATATTCAACTTCTTATTTAAAACTGATGTGTACCATGCATTTTGTGCTCTTTCTCTCAATCGTTGATTCAGAATAGATGTGAATATTCTTATATCACCTACACTTTGAGCCTCCCAAGCACTAGAGAAACCGTTGAGATACAATAGAACTCGAATGCAGGAGACCCAAGATTTTCTACCTACTTCATCTAACTGAAAAAACATATTACCGGTATAACATTTTCTTGAATACCGGTAATTAGACATGGACACTAATTCTATCCAGTACATGATGCACCGTTTCATATTATTAGTAGACAATGCAAATCTGCCCAGGTCGCCCAGAACAGCTACATTGCTCACACCCGTACTGATACATAGGAGTCTTTTACAGAAGGATAACTGAACATTCTCAATGCACTCCTAGTTCAAAGCCCCATATCTCAGATCCATAATACAATATTGGTGCAACCATGTGTTTGAACAAATACAGCGGTTGGTTACAGCTAATTTTATGCTTACGAACAAACCTTAATAAAGAGAGCATTGCCTTCTTTCCTTGGTTTGCTAGGTGCTGTCGAGTTTTCCACCAGGACAATTTTGGTGTAAACAATATATACCCAGATATTTATAAGCATTAACCACTTCAATCTGTTCACCAGCAAAATGCCATTTTTCATTCTTATTTAAAAAGCCCCCTCTTCTAAAAACCATAACCTTAGTTTTACTCAAATTCACTCTCATACCATAGCGGTTACAGAATATTTCGAGCTGTTCAATTTCCTTCTGCAATCCACCAATTGTATCTGACACATTAACCATATCATCAGCATACAACAAGGTCTGTACTTCTGTGATACTTTCAATCTGAATACCTTTACCTTTACAGTTTTCCTTCAGCATAGTTATATATCCGTTAAGGAAAAGAATAAATAAAAGAGGACTCACCATACAGCCCTGTCGTACACCACTGGTACAGTCAAAATACTCAGTTAAACCATCAATTCCTTTCACACATGATGTAAGTTTAGAATACATAGATTTCAGTTCACCAAAAGCTTTTCCACCAATACCATTCCTAATGAGTGTAAAATACAGGAGACTATGCTGGATGCTATCAAAAGCTTTGGAGAAGTCAATAAATATACAGTACATCCTTTTTGCTTTGTAATATATTTCTGAACAACCGACTGTAGGATAAAAATATTATCCGTTGTGGAATAACCTGACCTGTAACCTGCTTGTTCTTCATAAAACACATTTGCTTCTACAAAAATTGTTGCGTGGTAAAGTATTTTAGCCACTTGTCGTCCTTGATATCATTTGCCTTTGTGTTAAATTTTCCATGACTTTTAACTTTCTTCCACAACTGTTGTTGTCATTCTGTAACACATTAACTAAAACATTAGAGTTATACTGCTTTTTTTTTTTTTTACTATGACATAAGTTTTTAAAATGTTGCCTCTCAAGGACATAACTGTTCAAATTGCTCACATTACCTGTTCTTCTGAATTGATTTAAAGCATTATTTTTGTACACGTTTCTGAGATGAACAATCTTTATCCCACCACATTGGTTGTTAACTTTTCGACTTAAATGTATAATCAAAAATCTACCTGCTTCATGTAAACAGTCTGTCAGAATCATAGCTGCTACATTAGTATTTTCTTCCACATTAGTAAAAAAAAGTATTAAAAAAGTCTCCATTCAATAAATAAGATAGTCTTTGCAGAAATTGCCTCTCGCCATCAATTCCCCATTTAAATCTTATCCAGAGTCTAGCCAGACTGTCATTCTTCATTTTAATCCTTGAATCAACCCTGTTTGCTCTCATAGTATACAATAATGGGAAGTGATCAGAAATATCCACCTGTAGAATCTCAAAGTCGCTGACATGTGCAAATAGTTCACTGGATATGATGAAGCAATCAATCACAGTGCTTTCAGCTGCAGACACAAATGTAACGTCACCATCCGTATCTTTTCCTACTCTCCCATTTACAAAGTGTATATTTAAACTACGACACATATCCAAAAGACAGCGACCAAAAATATTAACAACCTGCAGAGATATTATTAACAAAATATTAACAACATGCAGAGACTGAGGTCGTGTGAAACAGCATTTACTCTGAACAGGGCAGCTCTGAGAAACACGTAACTGCACCCTGAAACCCGCAGCGGATTTATTTATTAAACTGAAACCCAGTCTTTGTGATTTCACAATAGCACTATGCTATATCATGATTTTAAGTGGTTTTAATATATCGCGCAGCCTTTGAAAACGGTTCATGAATTTCTTGTCTGTGCAATGTGCCACTTCCGGTGTTTTGCCGTTTAATCAACACTGACAAATTGCAGTCAAGGATTTTTAAAAATCGAGTTCTCAAATTTAATCGAGGAATCGTGTCAGCATTTTTTTCTTTTGTCTTTTTTTCTTCTTATACTGTTATATGGAAAAGTAAAAGTCCAAATATGTCTACTTTTGTGTGCCACTGAAAAAAATATCTACAAATGGGTTTGAAACTATTTTTGAACAATGACAGAATTATAATTTTTAGGTGAACCTTTATACATTTTCTCTGTTTTATCCATCTTTTTGTCTAATCCAGTGTCCTGCTCCACACCCTGCCCTGTGTAAATCTTACTAAAGCATAAGCTGGTTATTAAATGGTTGAGCACAGAACAAACCCTGGCTGTTCTGTCCCACCTAAATCAGCACTGTGGGGTTCGGCTGTGTTTATTTAGTATCGTGATTCATTCCTCTTCAGTGCTAGTGTTCTTTTTAGTGTGGGGTATATGAATATGAATGAATATTCTTCTATTATTAAATTGCTGCTATTTAAGTTTATATTTACATTAATATCTCTGCCCATTTAATTAGCTCAAACTTAAGATAGCTGCCAACAATGGCTCAAGGTAAAGCTCATGCGGTGGGAATCTGATCTCACTATGAATTGAGTTCAAATATAGGTCTCCACATTCTGACTTTGTGAATGATATATCAAAGGACGTTGCGATAATTCCTGAGCAGAGGGTGTTGTCTGTCAAAGGAGGCTTTAATCCAAGGCTAATGAGGCCGAAGGACGTGTCAAGTGGGCCAAGTAGGTCATTGCTTAATGTATTTAGTGTTATTGGTCTTGTGCCATTCTCGACAGTATCGTGGAAAGGAAATGGGGACATTGGAGTAGCTGCTGGCTGGTTGTAGATTCGGTTAATGGGAAGAGGGATGAAATGGATAATCGTGGGAATTTTCTGGGAGGTGTTTTGCATTCCATATGCGAGGAAAACATGTTTTGGGGCACAACACGAGTTGAACTGTTTTGTTTAGTAATGTGGATGATTTTGGAAACTCTGTCATCTACTCAATATCATGTCCTTCCATATGTGCTGTTATTCATTTATTTCTTTATTGGAATTTGGAAACATTTTCTTTTCATATGTACACAGCTCCTAGTCTACCATGACACTATGTCTGGGTTAAATCGATTGGGAAAAAATAGAAGTTGTGAAAGAAAAAAGTAGACTCATTGTGTTTCAAGCAGAGTGGCTGCTGTCCAGACTGGGGGCAATAACAGGTGATTATTCTCTTCCTGTTTGGTAGTTTAAAGGCCATTTTAATGGCTTGGTATTTCAGCTTTGCCTTGAGGGACATGACGTTTACGTGGCCTTTTGAAATTTTTGAGGCTTCAAAAAGTAAAAAAAATGCTATTACTGCCTGTCGTTGTCTTTCAGTCTCTTCTGTTCTTTCTGGTTCTTTGTCTTCCTCATATCCTCTCACTAATTTCCATAAACACTGTCACCCAACTAACCTCTCTTCCAAAGGCATGTAACCCTGTATTAGAGGCCAAGTTGGCGATGGGCCTTCGCTTTCTCCCCTCAACCCAAGAGAGGGGAAAGGTCACCGGTTTTAACCAGAGGCAACACTGAAGGCTATTGTGAGTGAGGCATGAATGTTGTGGCCTATTCATACTTAGACAGAATGAATCTCTGAGCACACGCAAGAATCCACAGTGAAGGACTATTATCCTGAACAGCATCAAATGACACCCATGGTTTCCCCTTTACTGCCAGCCTCTTCCTTTCTGACAGAGGTGAAGGCCAGATGCTATTTGAAGCTGTCTGTTACTTTCTCTTCTCTGTTTTTTTTTTCTTGTTTAGTCTGAGGCATTCTCAAATGCCCTAGACATTCCCAAGTTCGAGTTGAGGTTTGATATCGGTTTCGTTTCCTCAGATATCTCAACAGAGCTGACTGGGCCGTTTTGGGCTTCCACATTTGCGCAGCACTCTTCCTCTATCTCTCTCTGCTTTTATAAGAGCCACACTGATAACAATGAGTTAAGAAAACATCCTCTACTGAATGTGTTGAATGGATAAACCCCCATTTTACATAGAACAAAGTAACCATGCTGCAATTTCACCAGCAGTTTCTTTTTAACAGTTTCTTTTTAGCCATTCCTACAGAGACACTACCCTTTATTCCATTTGCCAGACAGAGTCTCTATATTAGCCACACAACTATGCTGTGGAAAGCAGTGTGTGTTATTGGCTCTTAGCTTGAGCATCAGTTGTGAAGGAATAATAACAGAAAACATCAGGCTGAATGTTTCTCTTGGTAGATTTATACTTTAGACAATATTAACCATTAATATGAGTAATAAGAAGTCATGCAACAGTTAGGTTACACTACCAGCTAAGAACTAAAATTTTCTAATTATAATGAAGCTATCAGGTTTTTTAAAATCTATTTATAATTAATGTATTCATATATTGTATTTACTAATATTATTATTTATATAATTTACATATACACTATTCAAAACCTTTGAGATTGGTACTGTTTGAAAGGACACAATAAATTGATCAAATGTGAAAGTAGACTTTTACTTAAATGCTGTTATTTTCAACTTTCTATTCATAAAAGAATCCTAAAAAGGTATCACGGTTTTCACAAAAATATTAAGCAGCGCAACTGTTGGCAATATTGATTAGAAATGTTTCTTGAGCTGCAAATCAGCATATTATAATGATTTCTAAAGGATCATGTGACACTTAAGTAATGGCTGCTGAAAATTCAGCTTTGCCATGACGGGAATAAATAAAATTTTAAAATATATTGAAAATGAAAAGTTATTTTAAATAATATTTCAAAATATTGCATTTTAACAATCTTCATCGATCAAAATGCAAACAGCTGAGCTATTGTCATGCTACCAAAAACTTGTCAAATTATAAGTGTTGCTACTGCAGGTTACTCCACAACACTTCACATGCAAGTAGCTTGAGGTTGATAAGGTTTGGGGGAGTTCTACTTCAACAAGCAAATTCCGTAATTGAGACTTAAGACTCATTTCAGTCAAGACTCTGACAGACACACACCCTATGTTTTAATGATTTTTAGATTTTCTGTCCCCCTCTCTTTCTCAGGCTCAGACTTGCTGTGGTATACTCAGAGGCATGTTGTGGCAATTTGATTTAATTCCTGTTGGTCTGAAAGTTGGTCATGTTATGGAAGTGAACCTTTGTTTAAGGGGGAACCCACTTACACGCACACCAAGGTGATGTGCAAAGATATGGAGCTCTCTGCTGCCCTATTTTTTCTTGACACAGACTACACTAACCTGTTTTAAAAGTGTTTTTTTCCTCTCCCTGACTGGTATTTCCAGGTATAAACCACATAGCTGGAATGATGGAATAGTGTCCTCACAAAGCTTCACACACTGAGTTGTATGTGTGTGTTTGGTTTGTGTTACAGCAGTAGGAATGGTTGGTCTGGTTCTACAAGGAAACTTTCTCTACCTTCTACTCAACCAAATGTCTCTCCTGATTGGGCAATAAGAGCCAAGGCTTTCCCCATGAGCAGACCACACAGGCTTTTTTGCTGCCAGCCTGACTGTGTGTGTCCTGACATGCACACAGAGACTATATGAATGTGTGTAAAACACCTCATTAGCCTCCTTTGGTTTGTTTATTTCCCCCATGCTTCTGTGCCAGCCAGCCTGCCACATCTCTTGTCTTTATCTCGTTTTCTGACAAATAGCTGTTCCATAACCTAGTGATCTACCTGCCTGCATAGGCAACTACCTTATTAATCTGCACGATTAATCAAAATAAAATAGAAATCACGATATTGTGATTATTAAATCGCAAAGGCTGAGGTTAAATTTTTTTTTAAAGTGCTGCATGTTTTAGAATGAAATATACTTTTTTTTTCACACACTTGAGCAGTTAATTATCTGGTATTTTCAGCGTCTCCGAGCAGACTGCAGCAAATGCTGTTCCATGCTCAGTAGTTATAATTCTTTTCTATTGTTTTTCTTAAATACTTTTTTTTTTCAGTGAAATCTCACAGTAGTATATTTCTAATTTTGTTTATTTTTATCTAGTATAATAATAATAATAATAATAATAATGTATAAATGATAATGGGGCAATTATAAAAATAATTTTTAAATAATAATAATAACAAAATTATAACATTTATTATTATTGTATAGTTTTATTGATATATTATCGCAAACTTTTTGGACAAAGTGTGCAGCCCTGCAAACAAGAACAGCAAACCTTTTTTTCAGTCTTTATATTACTGTCTGCTTGACAGAGTTCCTTAACATCTGTCAAATACAATTTTATTATGCTTTAACATCTCATCACTACATGTGTTTTTGTGAGCGTGCACTCTGTTAATATGTATGTGGGTGTGTGTGATGGCCGAACCTGTGGCCACACATTGATAAGGGTAACAGATACGCAGTCATTCACGATACATACATTTATTTACATACTGATAGTTATTTTCTTTCTCTTTATCATTCAGTTATATTTGAGTTTAGTATAGTATTGGATTTAAGGTTCAGGTATAGTAAAATCACTACACAGATTTTGTTTGACAAATTTGCAAAAGCTTTATACATATTAGTACTTCATCCGTTGGTTTGGAGTGCACACTTACTGGCTTGCGTTGTACTGTGTCTGTTTCCTTATCCTTGTTTCTATTTGAGTTTAAGTTACCGTGGCATGGAGGTTGGATGAATGGCGTTGGCTGCAGGTGTGCGTCTTTCTGTCATCGCGGCCTTGACTGACAAAAGGCTGAGGCGCGTGCAGCAGTAAATATTTAATTATATATATTTGATTGGTTCCAATTTATTTCTATTTAACATTCGTTGGTTTGTATTCTTATATTGTTTGTTTGTTAGTCTATTTACTTTGATTAGTTAACTTTTAACTAATTTGTTGATTTATAAATTGTTGATTGTATGCTTTCCCCTGTCTTGTTTAAGTGAGCTCACCGTCTGTGATAAATACCTGTTTGTTGTCTCATCTAGGGGGTAATGTTTGTTCCTTTTCGAACAGTCACTTCGTATTGCGTAGCTATACGCAGTGGGAAAACTCCTTTTCCTCGATTTTACTGAACCTTATGTAAAACGCATTTGCAGCTGCACAGCTAGCACATAGAGCGTCTAGCTCACTCATAGGCTGTGCTGCAGCAACTGCACATCCAATGGCGCGGGCGCCTCTGACGTGCGACCAATGAGATAACTCTACGTCATTACACGTCAGAGCCCGTCATAGGGGCGAGGCTTAGCCTATATAAGCCCCTGAATTTGCCATAATAGCAGATTTTACTCCTTCAGCGACAAACTTTATGTCTCTGTCTGTTTCACTGAGCCTTCGCCGTCGAACAAGCCCTTCAGCCTGAGCGAGCACTACTCAGCAGATCACGTCTTCTCAGCCGTTCGTCTCCTGACGCCGTCTCACCTGTGGCTATCCGGCAATAATATCCTTTTTATTCTACAAGCATTTCTATGTCTCGCGCTAACTGCGCCACGTGCGTATGCAAGCTGCACGAGGCCGATCACCACGCACTGTGCATTTCATGCCTGGGACTCGACCACGCGGAGAAGGCCTTCTCCTCTGGCGGATGTGCGGCCTGTGAGAGCATGCCCATCTCCTCTCTGCGGACTCGGCTAGCTCTCGCCAAGGATGAGGACGCCGCTTCGCCTCCTCCTTCAGTCGTTCTTCAGCCTAGGAAGAAGAAGCGCCGCAGCCAGCGGCTGCCCGAGAGCATGGATTTCAGTGATCGCACGCCGGCCATGTCCCCTCGTGCCTCACTTTCTCCCGCTCGAGCGTCGCATGTATTGTTCGAAGGAGATCAGCGCCCCCCCCCCCCCCCCCGTGTCGGGCCTCGTTTCCTTCAGCGGGCCTAGCGATTACGACAGCCTGTCTATCGCTGCTTCTGAGGACGAGTGGCCGGGCTCGCTCGACCCTGTCACTGTTTCTCAGCCAGCATCCACCGCTCCTGCTACCAGGACTAACTTAGACGCCGAGATGCTTCGGATCCTGACACAGGCCGTCGCGGACCTCGAGCTCGAGTGGGAGTCCTCCTCGGAGTCGGCTGGACGGATGGTTTCTGCCAGGACACCAACAGGCCCCGCGTCATGAATCGGCGCCGTTTTTTCCTGAAGTTCACAAGGAGCTTACCAAGGCTTGGCGCACTCCTTACTCTACACGAGGCGCTGCAGTTCCCGCGACTCTCTCCTCTGTGGATGGCGCGGCGGAGAAGGGCTATGAGTCGTTGCCGCCTCTGGAAAAGGCCGTGGGCGCTCACCTATGCCCGAACACGGCCGCTAGCTGGCGGACCAGAGCCGTGCACCCTAACAAACCGTGCAGAAACACGTCGCCCTCCTCGGACGCGCGTATTCCGCTTCCGGGCAGGCTGCTTCAGCCCTGCACACGATGGCCGTGCTACAGGTCTACCAGGCCAAACTCCTCCGGTCTATGGACGAGGCTGGCCCGGATCCAGAGGCTTTTCGGGACCTCCGCAGCGCGATGGACTTGGCCCTGAGGGCTACGAAGGCCACAGCACAGGCGATCGGGAGGAACATGGCGAGCTTGGTCGTGGCTGAACGCCATCTCTTGCTAAACCTCACCGACATCAAGGACTCCGAGAAGTCCAAGTTCCTCGACGCACCGGTTACCAACACCGGTCTCTTCGGCCCAGCGGTGAAGGGGTTCGCGGAGCGATACACCGAGGCACAGAAGGCGTCCCAGGCCATGCGACACTTTCTGCCTAAGCGCTCTAGCTCTGCTTCGAGCAAACCCAACCAGCTCCGTTTTCGCCTCAGCCAGCGAAGCCGAAGCAGCAGGCCTCTCAGCCCCGCCCTGCGGCTGATGCTCAGCGCCAGACAAGAGCTGCGAAGCGCTTCCTGATGCCCCGGCGCCAAGGCCCGCGGCCCACCGTTGCGCCCGAAGCAGCACCGCCGAAGTCATCCTAGCACGCGGTATGAAGAGAGGGGGCGAGTGTCCCACTCTGGCCGGACCACCCTCAAAGATGCCAACGAGACTTCCCACAACCCCCTGTTCAGTTCAGGCGGTTGGGGACTTTATTTCTGTAAACAGGCCCGCGGTAAGCGCGTCTTTACAACCAAACGTCGTTTTCATGGCGACCCAAATAAATCACACAAATAGCATGTTTCACAAGCACAATACACGGGTTCACGGTCCCCCTCAGATAGGTGGCCCCTCCCCTTTGATAACTCTGACTTCCCCACACGCAAATGCCTGTACAGTCAGTCAAACACTCAATGTATGCACAAATCATATTATAAGGGTTTCAGATCCCCCTATGTTAGGTGGCTCCCCCTTTTCAGTGTGTCAGTCCCTAGCCACACGTGTTCTAGCCTGGCAAGCTATCCCCGGCGTGTCGAGTTGGGTCATAAACATTATAAAGCAAGGCTACTCGCTCCAATTCGCTCGCAGACCCCCAAAGTTTCAGGCGGTCATCGAGACCTCGGTGGGAAGCGACGTGAGTTACGTGCTTCGCACCGAAGTGCAGAAATTAATAGCAAAAGGGGCGATAGAATTAGTCCCCCCTGCGCTGAAGCAAGCGGGTTTTTACAGCCGTCATTTTCTAGTTCCGAAGAAAGACGGCGGACCCATTCTAGATTTAAGACATTTGAACAGGGCGCTCATGCGACGTCCCTTCAAAATGTTAACTACCAAACAGATCCTCGCGCAAATTCGCACGAGGGAATGGTTTGTTACGGTGGATCTGAAAGATGCTTACTTTCATATTCAAATAAACCCTCGTCACAGGCCATTCTTGAGATTCGCCTTCGAGGGACAGACTTATCAGTACACAGTTCTGCCGTTCGGTCTGTCTCTGGCACCCCGCACTTTCACGAAGTGTGTGGATGCAGCGCTCTTTCCTCTGAGACAGAGAGGAGTGCGTGTGCTGAATTATCTCGACGACTGGCTGGTGCTAGCGCAGTAGAGAGGCGAACTATTAGCTCACAGGGATCTGATTCTCGGCCATTTGGAATGCTTGGGTCTTACGATCAATGTTTCAAAGAGCAAACTATTCCCCTGTCAGAGTGTGATCTTTCTGGGCATAGTTTTAGACTCGGTGTCAATGAGAGCGCGGCTCACACCAGAGCCTTCAGAAACTACTGGGTCTTATGGCAGCAGCATCATCAGTGCTCCGCTTGGGACTACTGCACATGCGCCCGCTGCAGCACTGGCTGAAACGCCGGGTGCCAACATGCATGGCAGTCAGGCAGCTTACGTATCAGGGTGAATCACGGTTGTTTAAGAACCCTGGTTCCCTGGCGGGCTCAGGACTGGTACCAAGAGGGTGTGATAATGGGGACAATTTCCAGAAGGAAAGTGGTCTTTACAGATGCATCCAACCTGGGTTGGGGGGCATTGCACGAGGGCGCGCCTGCTTCCGGCCTCTGGTCGAGCGCGGAGCAGAGCTTACACATCAACTGTCTGTAAATGTAAGCAGTTGGTCTGGCACTGAATGCTTTTCTGTCGAGCCTCAGGGGTCATCACATCTTAGTCCGCACAGACAGCATGTCAGTGGTGGCCGACATAAATTGCCAGGGGGGCGTCAGGTCAGGTGGCCTGCACGGTATGGCGAGAGATCTCCTCTTGTGGGCACAGAACAATCTGAGCTCTCTGAGGGCTGCACATATCCCGGGCGTCCAGAATTTGGGCGCGGATATGCTCTCACGGGGCAACACTCCCCTCGGCGAGTGGTCCCTGAACCCACAGACGGTCAGTCTGATATGGGAAGTGTTTGGCAGGGCCGAAATCGACCTGTTTGCCTCGAAAAACAACACCCATTGCAATCTGTTCTTCTCGAAGGACAGGGATGCGTTGGCCCATGCCTGGCCCAACCGCCTCCTGTATGCATTTCCCCCTGTCTCGATGTTCCACAAGTCATCAAACGGGTCAGGGAGAGCGGGTGCCCAGTCCTTCTGGTGGCTCCTCTTTGGAAATCCAAGCCGTGGTTTCCGGAACTGGTTCAGATTTCGGACGCAGCTCCATGGCCTGTCCCGATGAGGAAAGACCTCCTCACACAGGCGAAGGGGTCGTTGTGGCATCCGTGACCCGACCTGTGGGCCCTTCACGTGTGGCTTTTGAACCGGTATCCGGGGACCTTCCTGTGAAGGTATTGAACACTATATCTGAAGCTAGGGCCCCGTCGACTCGGCGCCTTTATGCTTCAAAATGGGTTTTTTTTTTCCTGTTGGTGCTCGAAAAACCGCCTGAGTCCAGAGACATGTGACGTGCCAGTGGTTCTCTCATTCCTACAGGAGCTGTTGGACGCGGGTCGCTCCCCGTCCACATTCAAGGTGTATGTGGCAGCTATTGCAGCTCACCATGTTCTGGTAGCTGGCCAGTCACTGGGAAGAAACGACCTGGTCGTGAGATTTTTGAAGGGTGCTAGGAGGATTAACCCCTCCAGACCTCCTTCTGTGCCGTCCTGGGACCTGTCTACGGTCCTAGGGGCTTTGAGGGGTCCACCTTTTGAACCGCTCCGGTCGGTTGACCTTAAACTTCTCTCGCTGAAGACTGCTCTCCTGTTGGCATTGGGATCTATCAAGCGAGTGGGGGATTTGCAGGCTCTCTCTGTGAGCCCGGCATGTTGGAGTTTGGTCCTGGTGATTCCAGAGTCATCCTTAAGCCCAGGCATGGTTATGTACCCAAAGTGCTCTCAACACCATTCAGAGCGCAGGTGGTGACGTTGTTAGCCCTTCCCCCTTACACATAGAATGGGGAGGTTAATCTTCTCTGCCCTGTCAGGGCGCTGAGAATCTATCTGGAGCGTTCTGCGTCTTTTAGACAATCAGAACAGCTTTTTGTCTGCTTTGGTGGTCGATCCAAGGGGGATCCTGTCACTAAACAGAGACTGTCTAGATGGATAGTGGAGGCCGTTTCTACGGCTTATACCTCAGTGGGCCAGGATTGCCCTATAGGTGTCAAAGCCCATTCGACCAGAGGCATCGCCTCGTCGTGGGCGTGGTCATCTGGGTTTCCCATTCAGGACATTTGTGATGCGGCTGGCTGGGCCTCGCCGTCCACATTTGTGAAATTCTATAATTTGGAAGTACCCTCCCTACAGGCAGGGGTGCTTTCAGTATGATTAGGGCCCCAACAGTGTCTGGTCTTATGATTACTTATTACTGTGCATAATCACATTCACTATATTATATATATAAACCCGCTTCTTGCCGGTTAATTTCCATATTATAAACCTGCTTAGGCTGGTGGTATTATCATATTCTTGACCCTGTCAGGAACTAGTGTATACATATTAAGTGGTTTGAGGCTTGTTCTGTATGTTCAGTGGTCCTGAGTTGCAGTGGCAACCAGTTATTCAGTGCGGCGTTTTGCATAGCGTTCCCACTGCGTATAGCTACGCAATACGAAGTGACCGTTCGAAAGGGAACGACTTGGTTACTCACGTAACCTCAGTTCCCTGAGTTAAGGAACGAAGTATTGCGTAGCCGGCCGCACTATTTTAACTGGATTTTTGTCGCTTCAGTCATATAAACCTGCTATTATGGCGAATTCAGGGGCTTATATAGGCTAAGCCTCGCCCCTATGACGGGCTCTGACGTGTAATGACGTAGAGTTATCTCATTGGTCGCACGTCAGAGGCGCCCGCGCCATTGGATGTGCAGTTGCTGCAGCACAGCCTATGAGTGAGCTAGACGCTCTATGTGCTAGCTGTGCAGCTGCAAATGCGTTTTACATAAGGTTCAGTAAAATCGAGGAAAAGGAGTTTTCCCACTGCGTATAGCTACGCAATACTTCGTTCCCTAACTCAGGGAACTGAGGTTACATGAGTAACCAAGTAGTTCTGTTCAGTTCTCCTTAGTTTTCGTTATATTGCGTTAAAGCTTGTTTTGTTTACTTTAGTTTATTTAAGTCTAGCTAGATTATTTGTTAGAACAAGTTGATTGTACCCTTTAATTGGGACCTTTCCTTATTTTTGGGTAAAATAAAACCCATTTTTTTGTTGGAAATCCTGTGTCCTTTTGCCTTACTACTTGGCTATATCTGACAGTGTGAGTGTATACAGTAGTGACAGTGTGCTGGCTATTAAATCAAATGTATCTTCAGTGTGCATAAGGCCAAATCCAGTCATGCCCAGACAATCACAGACACACAGTCACTTATCAACCAACTGTCTTTTAGCTCTACACTTCGACGTAAACCATATATAGTGGTATAAACATTGACACACATTGAACTAAACTATGTCAAGAGGTACAGTGTCTGTCTAGTGTAGAACTGTGCTTTTATGTGTGCTGTTGTGAAGGCTGTGAGAGTGTTTTTTAGTACTGTGTCAGTGAGTGCACACAGACACAGACCATCTCTTTGTGTGTCGTGTTGTGTGAATATGTGTTTTGGATGACACGGGCAGCAGCAGTGTGTACACATGATTCAGTGTGTGCCAATGTAAGCATGTGCCCAGTGGGTATGGGGCAGTTGGGGATGCCATGCTGCTGATGATACAGAACACAGACGTGTGTGTGTGTGTGCATGCGTGCGTGCGTGCGCTTTGGCTTGTGTGTTTATATAGGAATAACCTCAACTTTACCACTGTGTGTTTGAGTGAGTGAATTCTTCTTTTTTCTGGATGGATCCACTTTTACAACACAAAGTCTGATTTACTACTTAGAAACTTCGGGACTTTACCAACACACCACTGAGCGCTAAAGCAGACGGATGGAGTGGCATAGACACAAAACACACACATAACACTAAAACAGTGCTTCTCTCTGAAGAAAGTGCTTCACTTGCAGGAAAAGAGGCTTGAAGATTACTACTGTGATAACTGAGTGTCTGGAAACAAATTTGCCTTAGGCCATTTGTGATCAGATCCAGGTGGTTGTGTTAAAGGGCGTCCTCCGTCCAAACACAGTACATCTCTGTCAGCATTATGCTGTCCATAATGCTATCTAAACTATATTCAGCAACCTTTTCTGATTCTCCCATGATAATTTTTATTTTATGATATGATCCTGATATACTATAAATCAAGCTTAGGATTGACTAAACAATGAATCTCCAAATTGAGCACATCACAGTTCATTTTACAGAATCCCTGGAGCTGTTAGGATTTTTTTTTTTTTTTTTTTTTTAACTGCTGATGCACACTCTTTCACAGGTCAGGGCACGAGCAGAAGTCTTGGATTTGAGAAGTGAGCAGTGTGAATGAGTAAGCAGTGCTAAAGAGTTATATACTGAAAACAATAGATTTTTCCTTAGTTTACATAAGCCATAAGCCAGCTAATAGGTATAGTGTGGCTGATAAGCTATACAATAATTCAGGGTTGTTAAAAAAAGATGAGTTTAACCTCTGCTCTACTATATGCTATTGTGCCAGGGCACTTACCAAACCTGTAGCTTCAAAGACTGTGGCCAGTAAAAAAAGCAATCAAACAACTTGGGGTGGCAAGATTCCTACACAATGAGGTTGCATGTGAAGTGCAAGGTTTTCTTGATTTACTGGCTTGTTACCCCTCTAAAAATATTTATTTGAACTTAACACCGTTGAAGGCATACTTTATTCTTTTCTTACATATTTTGACAACTGTTAAAATTAGTGTATGTATGTATGTATGTATGTATATATATATATATATATAATATATATATATATATATATATATATATATATATATATATATGTATGTGTGTGTGTGTGTGTGTGTATGTGTGTGTGTGTGTGTATTAAAAAGAGAAATAACTTAATATCAGACCTGGTTTAGAGAACATAGGTGGTCAAAAAAGATCAGAACCAAAATTTTCAAATTCTATATCACATTAAAGTCAGTGTTTAAAACATCAGTGACTCAGATTGTTTATTATTTTATTATCCTAGGTCAAATGTATTTATCTACAGTAATTACACATCTTTCACAACAATGTAAAAGTTTGAACAAGAATTTTTTTTTTTGCATGTATAAGGGGAAAAAATACTTAAACCTAGATCAAATGTAGAGAACAAAGCTGGTCACTGTATACCAACCTGCCAGAACCCTCCGCTCCTCTCAGAACACCTCTTTGTTTATCCCTAAGTTTAGATGTAAAAAGTTAGGAGGTCGATCTTTAGCCATCCAGGGACCTACTTTGTGGAATGCCTTACCTACTCCCCTTCGTAACATAACTGTGTTGAGTGTTTTTAAATCACAGTTGAAAACGTTTCTTTTCAGGAAGGCTTTCAACATGTAACCTGTAGTTGTTGTGTTAGCTATTTTGTTTTAACTGCTTAAATTAATTTTAATTTGCAACTTTTATGTACTGCTGTCTTTTTGTGTGTTTTATGGAAAGCGCTTTGTGCTCCTTTCTGGTTGTTGAAATGGCGCTATGTAAATAAAAATTGAATTGAATTGAAATTCCAGTCCTCTGATAATTTTTTTATTATGGCAAGGTGTTGATTGAGGCTTGTTGGTTTGTAACAGGGTTCATGAGTGCTGTATTTCCAGTAGGTTCGGCACATTCCACATGTTGATTTTTTTTGCTCTCTTGTGCAGCTGCACAGGACTGGCGGGTTCGGTGCACCTCAGGTGATGTGTGTGCAGGAGGCAGAGGGTGTGGCTTTCTTTATGACAAGCAAGCTCCTGGCATATGGGCGTGTGGCCCTTTATTATTGGTAGTGTGTGTTTGTGTGTCCTTGTTCCTAACCCCCCTCCTTTTTTCGTTGTGTTTTCCAGGAAAAAGCAGACACCAGCATCAACTCTTCAGAGCTTAGTTCAGACATCCAGGTCAGTCGACCCACAATGCGGTGCATATCTGCTTTCAGACCTTCACACATCTGCAGACATAACTAAAACTCACTGTTACAACACAACACACTTTTATTCACAACCACTCAGTGATAAATCAGCTGACTGCATGCTCAAATGACACTGATTTGTGTGTGTGTGTGTGTCAGTCATTGCAGTAATTAACCGCAGGGTTGTCTTTATCCACAGGAGTCGTTTGGATTCAGCAGTGAGGTGTCTACTCCAGAGGCTGAGAGAAAGTAAGAAAATTTCAACTAGCTACAACTCGGTGCACTCAGTTATGTTTAGTTGCTGAATGTAGAATTATTTTTTTATTTTTTTTTACAAATGTGAACGAAACTAATGAATAATATATCAAGCCCATGGTGGTTTTAAATATCTAAATTCGTATATGACTGCTGACCTCTTATGACCTGACCTCTGATATATATATGAGGTCAGGTCTGCTCTCCAGCCCCATTTACCCCTGAGTGTAAGTGTGTGTTTGAATGGGTGTCAATTCCTCCGTTTTACTTCTTCACATCTTGGTGCTTCCAGGCTTCCTTCCTTCCGTCTTTTGTTCTTAGAAGTTTAAGATGAAACTCGCTGATTATAGGGAGAGGAAGACAGACAGAAATTCAGACTTGAGTGAGACTGTGATTTTAGTCATATAGCGACTTTTGGAATGTTTAAAGTGCTGCTGTTTTTGTGAAAATGAATTGATTTTAAATGAATGATGTCAGTTCACAAACAGGGTTTTGTCTCCATGAATTTTTCTTTTTGATGGTCTGTTTCTTTGGTAATGAGCAGTCCACGTGCCATGGGAAAGATTTAATTCTATCTCCGTCATCCACACTCTCTGGAGTGTAGTAGTATGCTTGGATGAATGTAAACCATATGGAGCTGACACATCTTTCATCATTTATACGTCTCTGTGGTCCTACGCACATGTTGCTGGGTTTGACTGGTACTCTGCTTTGGGATGTTGTGATACTAACTTTGACAAATAAACTTTTTTTCAACTTGTTCACTTTTATAGTTGGATAACAGGACTTAACTCAAAAATGCAAAAATAATTAACATTTTGACCGGTTTGAATGGTCTGAACTTGGATCAAACAAACATTTTAATTGTCTTAATTTTCTCACCCACGTGTCGGTCCAAACCTGTATGATTTCTTTCTTATGTGGAACACAAAATATATTTTGAAGTACATTGGGAACCAAACAACACTGGAGCCCATTGACTTCTATTGTATGAAAAACAAAACAAAAACACGTTTCTCAAAAAAAGTTTTTTTTTATTTTCCACTGAAGAAAGTAAGTAGTTTTTGAATGGCATGAGGGTGAGTTATAAAGAGTTATCTGTTTAAAGGCATGAAATTAAAATTCATCCTACTTATTTTCTAAATGCATGTTAGAGATCTTATTGTTAACAATTCATCCATGCAATTTTCATTTAAAAAATATCATTTGAAATGAAAATATTTTTCAGATGAACAGATCCTCTATTTCCGTTTATAGAGGTATATAGTATTCTGCGAGAGCTTTTATGCCTATTTATTCTTTCAGTCTTTGTTTCTAAGCAGAAGTAACATGTTAGATGTCTGTCATATCTCAGTTCAAATCAGTATAATATTTGTCATAATAATCTCAGTATGATTTTATGACTTTATCCTACTCTTCAGAAGAGTTGTCTGTGATAATATTATCAGCGCAATGCCATACCCAACAAAAGAGTCGTTCCAGATTACCCCGATTTCCTGTCTGTATGATTAGAAGGAAGAAGCCTTGGCCTCCAGAAAGAGCCTGATGACAGTGAGAGTGATGTGTATGTGTTAGTTTAGATTCTTCCTCCTAAAGGCTGATTTATACTTCTGCGTCGGACCTGCGCCGGTGCCTCAGCGCTATAGACTACGCGTTGGTTTTCAATTATACTTATGCGTCGTTGTCCGCGTTTACGCTCAATTACACATGCAGAGGGAGCATGTGAAACCCGAGGGAGGGGTTCTAGCAGACCAATCACAGCGCTTGCGTCCGCGTAGAATTAACGCGTTGTTACAACGTCAGGGTACGCCGTAGGGTACGCGCGCTACACACAGCCTACGGCGTGAGTTCGACGCAGAAGTATAAATTGGGTTTTATACACTACCGTTCAAAAGTTCAGTAAGACTTTTTAAAAGAAATGAATACTTTTATTCAGCAAGGATGCATTAAATTCATGATCAGTGACAGTAATGCCATTCTAATGTAACAAAAGATTTCTATTTAAAATATATGATTTTCTTTTGAACTGTCTATTCTTCAAAGAGTCCTGGAAAAAGTATCACTATTACTACGAAATTATTAGGCAGTACAACTTCTGTTCAGCACAGATCTAATCAAAATAGATAAGAAATGTTTCTTGAGCACCAAATCAGCATATTAAAATGATTTCTGAAGGATCCTGTGACACAAAAAACCGAAGTAGAAATTCAGCTTCACCGTCACTTGAATAAATTACAATTTAAAATATATTGAAATAGAAATCTGTTATGTCAAATTTTGTAATATTACTGTTTTTACTGTATTTTTTTAATCAAATAAATGCAGCCTTGGTAAGCAGAAGTGTTGCCAACCCTATACATTTGAACGTTAGTGTACATTTGTTTAAATTAAATTAAGTATTCGTAATAGCTTTAAGTAAATTTTACTGAATTAAACTGAATTATTTCCCCACATAATAAGGTGGTAGAAATATAACAGAATTGTGTGTGTGTGTGTGGCTTTAAGGAAATCCCTCAAGCTTCATTTACCATGACCTCTAATGAAGGTCATTTCCTGGACATTTCCTTTGCGATCTTTGTAAATGCGTTTTTGTGCTTGATCGTATACGTGTGTTGAACTCCAACGCCAGGTGTAAGGAAGCAAACCAACCAGGTGCACCCTGGGATAGAAGTGCTCCTTCTTCATCAGCAGTTTGACGAGAGGAAAAAGGAAGTCAGTCCACTCCTAGCTTTAAAAGAGCAGTGAACATGCATCATCACTGTGGTTATACATTACTGATGAGAACATGATGTTCCTCTTAATTTAATTGTGATGACATGTTGGCACAGTAATATAACTGATCTCACACTCTGGAAGGCCATTTTCTGATCATTTCCGATCATGCAAACACTTTAAAAAAATAAAAAAATGGCCACATTCACACCAGCAGAATACAATCCTCAGATGTAGTTATTGTCTTTGACTTTGGTTACCTTTGCATACAGCTAACCTGTTAATTTGACAGGGTACCCGCGGGTCTTAAAAGCCTTGAAAAAGTCTTGAATTTGATCATCTCAAATTAAGGCCTTAAAAGCCTTGAATTTAGTATACAAAGTCTTGGATTTCGCTACAAAGGTCTTATTTAGTTTTTACCAAAAGTAAAGTAACTGCAGTTTGACTAAAAGTTGACAAAAAATGCAAAGACTTTTCGTCAACTACAACTATAAAAAACAGGATGACTCAAATGTGATTAAGACCAATAAGCATTTTCGTCTGAAGACTAAGACTAAATCAAAAATGGCTGCCAAAATTAACACTGGCCTACACACACGTGCGCGCTACAATGCTGTTGCGTATGTATTAAATATGACTGATATATAATTCAATATATATTTAATTCAAGTAACCTTCTTGTACATAATTATTTTCTAGGGTTTAAAATGTATACAGATTTGACATTTTCCCCTCATACTTCTGTCGGAATGGGTACGAAGTTGGCATTGAATTTCATTTGAAATGGTATTAAAAAGGTCTTAAAAAGCCTTGAATTTAAGTTGGAGGATCCTGGGGGTACCCTGATTTGAGTCACTACTGGTAGTAAATATGGTTGTCAATCCCAGACATGCCGCATATTAAAATAGAAAAACACAGATGAACTGTGTGCAGAGAGTAGAGAGCAAATATTTTTGTGTGAAATGTTCTTTCATCACATTCTCTGAATAACAATCTCAGCAAGCCAGGGATTACTCTTTTTTCAGAGTTAGTGAACATGACAGTTACTCGCAGTGAAGGAATGCAGCTCCGGGGGTTTATATTCTGCTAGACACACACTAGTAAAGACACAAGGCACTCTGTGAAAAGAAAGAACCTAACTTACGGACCGTAACACGCTTTAATTGTATTCTGGTCACACAGTACTGGCACACATACAACTGTCAGTAGCAGAAATCCTGAATGAAGCCTAATTTACTGAGTTGCTCTTCAAAAGGGCCTTTTAGCATGAGATGCAGTTAGCATATAAGCAGGAGACTCCCTTTGGATTCCGTGCGGGGTGAATGAGAGGTTAAACAGAGAAAGTTTGTGCTTCCATGGCAGCCTAATGATATGATAATTCAGGGGGGCCTCCATCATGCCCTGTGTCACTCGGGTAAAAGAGCAGTGCTGACGTATTTATTTGGTCAGAGTGCAATGGACATCCTGAAATATGCAGAAATCTGTTTTCAACAAGATTTTCACAGCCTTTGTAATAACAAGTATTGTCTGACCTGACATTATAGACACACACTACCTTCTTGAGTGTGTGTAGATACTGATTGCTTTTAGCAGTGAGGATGTCATGCATGTGTTTGGGACACATGGACAACAGATGAAACGCAGACACGCATGCACCCGTGATGATTTAAGCACAAGTGACTGGCAAAAACACTGTCTTCCTGTGGAGAAAACCAGACTGGAGCGCAGAGGTGCACATGCTTATATGACTTTCACTGTTTACTTTAGTGCAGACTAGGTTGAGATTGTTTTCTTAACCCAAGGATGAGCAAGAATCCACTCGGATGAGAAAACCACAACACAGGCCTACACTTGCATGCATACTTGCATTCATGTTCTCTTCTGCAGAACAAACACTTGTGTTTCAGGTTCTGTTGACAGTCTGTCACATGGCCAATGTGAATGTAAACACTGGATATTTTCCAAAATCAGGATGATATGTCCAGTTATTCTAGATGAAAAAAATATAAAAAAGGTTTAAATTTTAAAATTTTCTACACAATTCTATAATTTTCCTACTTTTTTCTACAAACATGCTTTATATATATATATATATATATATATATATATATATATATATATACATACATACACACATACATACATACATACATACATACATACATACATACATACATATATATATCAATAAAACGTTATGAATTATGTTTTATGTATTTATATATTTATCAAAAAGAAATGAATACTTTTATTCAGCAAGGACACCATTTATCAAAAGTTTTATTTATTCAACAAAATTGATAAAAAGGGACAGTAAAGATATATTGCCATCACATCGGTAATGTAGTAATCGGACTACAGGTACTTTTTTTTATTTATTACTTGATATTCACAAAATGGCAGTAAATTATGCATAATTCAATGATTCTCCCTAATTCTCCTAATTTTGTCTTTTATATTTTCCTTTATAAAAAAGTAATCTACCCAGCACTGTCTTTAACATTCAATCTTATAACATTTTACATAGATAACATTTAAATACATACTATTTTATCTCACAATTCTGTATTTTTTTCACAATTGCGAGCTTACATCACAATTCTGAGGGAAAGAAGTCAGAATTGCTGGATATAAACTCGCAATTCTAAGGATGAAAGACAGAATAGTGAGTTTATATCTCGCAATTCTGATTTCTCTTTTCATAATGGTCAGATATAAAGTAACAATTGTAGATTGTGATATAAAATTAGCTTTTTTATTTTTATTCTGTTTTAATTTAATGCAATGGCAGAACTGTCATTTTCTGCCACGAGGTAGGCTCCGCCAACACAAAAACGCTATCACTGTTTGCAAACACCCAAATGGTCTAAATAAACCAAATATGTTCTGTCATTATCAATATGATAACTAAACCTTAGTGCTGCACGTTTATCCATTGACTCCATAAAGGAGTGCTGGTCTGTGTGTGTTAGATTTGTGTTATTTTGGTATTTTCCAAGGGCACCGTGCCCCAGAGGAGCGAAGTGGAAATATAAACAGGCAGGGTTTGTCCTGTGGTGGCTCTCGTTCCCTTTTTCTCTCTCACTTTCTGTCTTCCTCGTCTCGTTTGGCTGCATCTCAGGAGCCTCTCATCTGTGCCCTGTGAGCCTCAGGAGCCTGACATGTGCTCTGTGAACAGCTCCACACTGCCCTCTTCTGGCTCTATTAATCACTCTACAAATCCAGCCTCTACACATACAAACTGCCTGTCAGTAGCAGATAAGGGCATATCTGATATAAGGAATGTTCAGTAATGAGATATTGAAGTGTTTTATTAAAAATGTCTTAATTCTTGTATTTTTTATGTATTTCTCATCAGACTTCCTCTGCACAAATCCAGCTCTGAGGATGGATCAGGTTTGTTTCTCATTAAGAAAACTATTTAACTGTTATTATGATGAACCTTTGGTGGTTTTGGGGAAATTCAATTGGAATTAATTTTGGATTATTCCAAACTGGAATGTTCTGGTGACAGGGGTTACAAGGGTAACGCTAAAAGACATTGTCTTGTAGATGGGCAGACACATAGATGCTTGATAAAAGATGTGGAGTAAATTATTTTTGGACAGCACTATATTTTGGTATTCCAGAGTTGTACATGTTGTACAAATAGTCATGGGTTTGATGGTCCCGATGGTTTTCTCTTATTTTCACATACAGGAAAATGGGACAACAAGAAGAAAAACAAATCCTTCTGGCAGAACTTCCGAAAGTCGCAGAAAGGGGTCACAAGGCAAACGTCAAAAGGTAATAAAAACAAACTAACTCTATTTTCTCATATTTCCTTCCTTCATAACTATTTTACTCACTTGTTTTTATTGTTCAGAGGCACTGTAAAGGAGAGAAGACAGCCCACTCAGAAATATAAATTGAAGAAATATAATAACGCTAAATATGGCAGCTGTAGTTCCCCCTATCACTTAAATAGTCTGTTTGCTTTTTGTTAGTATTTGTTTACTCTAGAATGAGAACTAGATTTTGCCTATGAAAAATATATTTATGAATTTATGGTGGCACGGTTATCTGATATTATTGCTGATTTGAAATGTTATTGAAACTTGATCTTGACAAACAGATGATCAATATGATGGTTGTTGAATGAACTGACTTGCCCTGGAGGGACTGTCCCTTGTTCTTGTTACTCACCTTTGACCTCCCTGCAGGTGAGGACATTGGCTATGTGGCCAGTGAGATCACTATGAGCGATGAGGAACGGATCCAGCTGATGATGATGGTGAAAGAGAAGATGATCACAGTGGAGGAGGCGCTGGCACGGGTAAAGCCCCATTAACCCCCAACAATGATGCAAATGAGCTTCCCTTGCTTACATTCATGTGTACTAACTTTACTCACCCGGACTGATTCCGCCCTGCTCCTTCCTTCCTCCAAAACACACATGCACACTCTTACATACACTCACATGCATTTAAACACATGCGCGCTGACACTGGAATTTATGGCTGCTGTAGATTCCTTAGTGCAAATCATGTTGATATGGAGGGTCTTTGGTGTCTAATTTCTGAAGTTGGTTTAGCTGGGCTTCGTTGGATAGATCTCTTCTGTTCTTTTTCATTTGTTCAGATGTGTTTGGTTGATTGTAGGTCTCTTTTTCTTTCTGTTATTGTGTTTTGAGAACATGATAATGATCAATTATTATCTGATAATGAACCTAATAGATTATTGTAGAATCTGGCTTTCTTCTCTCCACAAGGCTGACATTGATTCCTCTAAACAATTGTGTTGTCTATAATCTTAAAATTCTCTTCTGCTTCACATTTTCTTCCTTTGGGCCGGTAGTTGATTTATCTCTGTTATGAGCAGTCTTGAATGACTGGATCTGGATCTAAAGTTTGAATCAATGCTGAGCCTTTGTGGATAGTTGACATCATACATGCTGTAAGCATGCTGGAATATTTGTCTGTCCTTTGTCTGTGTATGTTTGTTAGAATGCAAATTTGTCTTCTTTTTTTTTTATCAATGTTGCTATACTTGTTCTGTTTTCTTTATATTTCTGTGTGTCCTAGGGCGTCATGCACCTATTTATTTTTTAATGAGTTTAAGATAGGAAAGTCTACTGGTGCAGTGTTTGTGTAGCATGAAAATGGACCTGGGATCAGCCAATGATCATGATGCATTTTCGTTATATGAAAAATAGAAGCTTTGACATTGTTACAGTGGGAACAAATTTAAATTGGGGTGATTTAAGGGTGGGATTTAATCATCCTTGTTTTAACCGAAATAATTAATTTTAATGATATATATATATATATATATATATATATATAAATACACAGCCGTTCAAAAGTTAGGGGTCGTTACTTTTTAATGCTTTTTAAACAAATATCTTATGCTTACCAAGACTACATTTATTTGATCAAAAATAGAACAGTAAAAACAGTTATGTTGTAAAATATTATTTAATTTAAATGATTATTTTCTAGTTTTTTTTATGTATCACATGAACCTTCAGAAATATTTCTGACATGTTATGACAATCATAAATTAAAAAAAAGATTAAAAAATCATATTATGAATGTTGAAAACCGTTTAACTGCTTAATATTTTTGTGGAAGCTGCAATAAAAAAATCAGAATTCATTGCTGAATAAAAAGTTCAAAAGAACAGCATTTATTTGAAATGGAAATCTTTTGCAACAACATTATAAATGTCTTTACTGTTACTTTTAAACAATATAATGCACAAAGTGAAATGATACATTTCTTCTAAAAAAAATCTCACTGACCCCAAACCTTTGAATTGTTTAAATAAATACTAATGATTAATACATTTAAAAAAATAAAAAAAACTTTGAATGGACATGACGCCTTCATATGTGCCTGTGTTTTGTGTGTGTGTGTGTGTGTGTGTGTATACATGCTTGTGTGGGGTATTCTCAGACTGTATTTCTGTAACAGATAGGGTGTGTGAGTTTGAGGGCGAGGGGGCGGCTCTCTTTGACCTCTTGTTCTCCATAGTTAAAGGAATATGAAAGGAACAGACAGTTGAGCAGCAGTACAGACACAGCAGAGTGGACTGATGGATCCAGTCCCACTGTTAACCTCTCCTCCGCCTGCAATGTAAGTACTATACCCAACCACCCAGACTGTAGACCTGAGTGGGTGTGTTTATAACATAACCTCATTCAGTCACATCAAAGTTTATTTTCCCCCATCAGTAAGTGTTAGTAATGTCTCTCACTGTACTGACTATATCTTGGTGTGTGGAGGTAAATCTCTTCAGACTAGTGACATTGTGGTTTATAAACTCAGTCAGTGGCAGTCCATATGTCAACCCAATTCATCCCCATTTCTGCTATTACCACACTGAACACACGCTTTCATTTGTTAGAAACAATAGGATGTATAAAGCTTAGGATGCTTTGTAGTCGTCATACATTATAGGTGCACTCAGAATGTATACTGATCTGATCTGGCAAATATGGTAGTCTTTATGGATTTATATCCATACTTAGTGTTGTGAATGTTGTATCACACAAACAAGTTTTTGGTTTGTGATTTTACTGTCAATTTTTTTTTACCTCCAGTCAGCCATGAGAATTATTAGTCATGTGATCTTAACATGATGACCAACTCTTAAGTAAAATAAAACTTTAAAAAACGTATATGACTAGAGTTCTCATATAGTTTCATGTACATAATTTTAACTACATTTTTACAATACTTTTCATTTCTGTAGAGGTAACGTTTTTTAAATGTAGGAAATTTACTGAGTGCATCTGTAATCATAAATTATAAACCATTGAATCAACTAAAGTATTATCTGAAAAGCTGATATTTCATGTGTGTTCATGAGGAGCCGCTGATGTTGGAATGGCTCTGTTGTAATGAGCATCTGGCACTGGCGGCTCACTGTAAGACCCCTAAGTAATGATGTCATTTCTACTTGGCATGGGGAGCTGGCACACTAAACATCCCTTCTTAAAGAGCTCATAATGTGCATCTTAACTGAAGGGGAATGTTTTTTTTTGTTAGTTTTTTTCTCTCCTCCTGGCTTTTTCTTCTGCTTTGAAACCAACAAACCTTTGCAATCAGTTTAATGTCACACTATTTTGGTTCCAGTTACTGCTTTGTGTGCGTGCCTGGGCACAGGGCCGTCCCAAGCTCTGCATGAATGTGTTCTTGGTTAAAACCTTGAAAGGTTTGGTGGATTTAGTTTCCCATTTTCGAGAAATAAGCTTCCAGTACACTAATACACACACAGTTATCATGGAAACTTTGAGCAGCTTCCAGCCTCTGCAAGTAAACATATACCTCCTGTTCTAATGGTCAACAGCTAAGCTGTTTTTTGCAATGCTTTTTGATGTTAACAAACCACAGCACTGCTTCGCTCAGCGCTTAGTTACAGAATGACTCACTCGCCCAGCAAATCATTGTCCGCTCAGGGAAGTCACTGCCCGTCCCCGCTGCCGCGCTTTCTGTGCATCTTTGTGTCAAGAAATGTCCTGGATGTATTTAACGGCAAAATCATAAAACACCAAAACAATACTTTGATTTTTTTGTTTTGGCAGTATTTTAATATTTTAGTATGCCTGTCTGTGTAGGTATTTATCCCCCCCCCCCCCCAACACACACACACACACATACACACACATTTACACACATAATAGTGTAATATTTTACACAATATATATAATATACATAAGTATAATATTAATGATTATTTCAAATAATTTCTTGCAAAAAATTCTGAATGGTCCTAAAAAGGTTTCATTTTCTTTCTGCAAAAGTAATTTATTATTATTTTATTGGGGTGAAATATGATGACATTTATTCTTGAGATTCTCCCATTGTACCGTTTTACTCCTGATTGCAAAAGGAAAGGAAATGAGGTAAGAAAGTCTTATTCATGAAAAAAGACCCTGTATCTCTGAACCCCCAAGGCTGTTTCTGAAACGTGCACACACACATTTCCTCCTGTTTGTCATTGGTACACATAAGCATGTGCAAATTGAATCTCAATGTCTGAATGGGAAAGTGGATCTCTGTAGGAATCTTGGCCCCTGGGTGGATGATCTCCTATTTATAAATGGAAATAGGTCAGCCCTAGTCTGCTAACGGTTAAACCGATGGGCACACCTCTCTCTGGATATCCCGCTTATCTGAGCTCAGTTTAACACTAATCAAAACACCCAGAGCTCACTGTGTGTCTGCAGGGTTCCGCTGTCATGAGATCAGTGTCAACTGCACTCAATATAGTGACCCATCACAGCTCCGCCAGAGTAAGCTGATGTGGGATCAGTGCCAGCATCCCCTATCACAGAGGATGTACTGTATCTCTATATGAACGGACTGCAACCAGGCCAGCCTTTCTTCTCTCTGGCCCACATTCCTTCTCTCCTCTGAAGACCATTAAGGATGTTCAGGGGTCATGCTGGAGACCTTGCTGTGTTTCCGGACACCCAAGCTCACGCCTTTTGCCCCTGCCTCCAGATATTGCAGAGTTTTCTTAAAAAAAAACTGTTTACAGTTTGTATTCATCTTGGTGTGAGATGGTGTTGCTAACATCTGTCCTAGAGGAAACTACTGCTGGTAGGAACACTCGACACATTTCCTTCTCCTTTCTTTTGTCCTTTGCTCTTGTTTGAAATATGGTTTAGTAAACTTGCTGGTGACTGGATTTGAGCAGCAGACATTGTAGTTCTGCTTCACAGAATACACTTTGATTCGTGCTGTTGTTTTTCCAAATCCTCTATTTCGTGTCCATCATCACGATCGACGACTCTTCCTTTTGGCTGGTGGCCATTGTGGCCTTGAATAATTAGGGAAGATTATTCAATGTCAATGGTAAACCAGTGAGATTTTATGTGTATGTGGGTGAGCTTTAGGTTTCCAGTAAAAAATCACTTTCAACCTCAACAAGTGTGTGGATTGTTATGATGACCAGATATATTTGCCAATCATTCATTTTGGTCAAAACAGCTCAATCTCTCCTGGTTATTTAAAAACAGTCTGTGGTTATCACCAATTATATCCTGTTAGTCAAAATAACAGGGGCGGTTTCTTCATTAGGGCGATTGGGCGACGCATCACCAAAATGTGAATGAAAGGGACTTTTTCAATTACATTCACAATCTCATTCAACCACAGAGTTACGCTAGCCGTCACTGTCTGGATATAGTCCAACCAGCGTCATGCCACGTTCTGTGGAGTACCGCCTCATTTTTGGGCGATTTCACTTTGGCTGAGAATCGCCCAGAGTGTTCCCATAGACTTACATTCAAAGATGTTTTTTTTTCGAACTGGAGGCACTGCAATGCATTCTCTATGGGTTCCGGGAGGGCTCGCACTAACGTGCTTACGTCATCATACGTATCCTTAACTTGTGCAGAGATTGGTGGGAAGAAACATACAAGATTAAGTGACAAATAATATTTGAAAACAATTTTGAATTTGAACAACAAGAAAAAATGAAACACTACTTTAATATCTTTATCAAATGTGAATAAAAAAGAGAACGAGAGCGAGAGAAACTGTTGGGACATCTGTTGGGACATCTCGCGAGTGGAGGCCAGTTGAACTTGAACAACGTCATGGCGAACGCAGTGTATTAAGCGAGTAATGTAATGTAAGCAGTGTAATAATAGTCAGTATAGAAACAAACAATGAGATTTATTGTAAGAGTCATTATTTTTCATTAGTATTAAAGTAGTGAAGTTGCCTTTACATGCTTAAGCTGTTAATTTATTCATTGCATGGGTGGACCTTATCCTTATCAATCATCCAAACATTTGCCCAGCCTAGGAGATTTTGCAGGGCCTGCCACTGCAACATAATCCATGTCATCCCATAATGTGGTGTACGTTTGCATAGAACAAAATGTATTTTGAGTTTACAATTTGCTAGTCTGGGACTTGGATAAAAAGGATTAAAGAGGCTTTGTCTTTGTGGATGAGAGGTTTCAGTATCATAAATGATGCCCCTACTGTGTTAACTGTCAGATGTTATTTTTCTTGTTATATATTTAGTTCATATATATTTTCATAAATCATCTCAACACTTTAATATTCATTTCAGATCAAATGTATTTTATTCCACCACAAATGCTCATTCATACTCATCTGTTATGTCCAAAAACAGGACTTGTGTGTGTTTCTTGGACTCACAACTTCATAACACGTAACTCCTTAAAGTCCTTAATAGCAAGAGCCCATCCTAAACATGTCATAATCTTTTCATACCAATTGAAACCATCAATCATTTTTTGTGTATGTCTATATTGAAGAGATGTTGTGTGCATGCATGTTTCTAGGGGGTGATTTTTA
Source organism: Meda fulgida (assembly GCA_030578275.1). Taxonomy (NCBI): domain Eukaryota; kingdom Metazoa; phylum Chordata; class Actinopteri; order Cypriniformes; family Leuciscidae; genus Meda; species Meda fulgida. Next base: position 12,557,164 of record CM060635.1, read on the forward strand.
ATATTGAAGCTGACTTTTCCCTTTCTAGTCTGTGGAGCAGTCAGATGATGAGCAGGAAGACTCTGTGAAATTCAAGAGGCTTCACAAGCTGGTCAACTCGACTCGACGTGTTCGCAAGAAACTCATCAAAGTGGATGACAGCAAAAGACATGACTCACAAGGTAGCTGGAAGAGAATATTGTTTCTCTGACATTAACTGATGTTTATTATGAGAAAATTCTTAAAACTGAAATGTTTTAATTTAATGATACTGTTCAATGTCCTTTTTAGCAAGTCTCAATGTATATCCATTTTTCATGGTGTACTGTTGTGATGCAATTCAGTGGTATTATTTATAACATTTGATGTTAGCTTTTAGTTATTTATATTTCATTTACACTAACATTTTAAGAAATTTATATTTTTATTCTGGTAGGATACATTAAATTGATCGAAAAAAGAGAGTAAAGATATTTAATCTTATAAAAGACTTTTGCATTTCAAATAAATGCTGTTTATTTGAACTTTCTTTTCATCAAAAAATCTTGAAATAGATAAATGAAAGACTTTCAAAAACATTTTAAAAATATTACCGACCTCAAACTTTTAGCTAGAACTCAAACGGCATTCAGACAAAATAGTATAGAATTTTAATATCTGCTGGAGGATAGAGATCATTAAGTGTATTCAAAGTCATTATATTTCAGTTTATAGAAGTTTTAGTTTGATCTTCCTTTTCTTGCAGATTCGCTCAGTCTAGATGCAGCTCCTTTATGTGATGACATAAACGCACTGTATGCAGAAATCCACAAGAAGCCGGCCCAGTGCACAGACTCCTCTTTGTCCTCTCTTGCCCAAGAGCAGCTCTCTCTGGATGGGGACACAGATAGCTTAAACACTTCACCCTCCACCAGCAGCCTTGATGCCTGGAAACCTGCTCATAAGTTAGTGAAGACCCCCGGCGCACATCCTCACGGCCTGATCCGCCCTCCACGGAAGAGTAGCGCCCGATCCGGACTGGATGTAGTGGGGGGTAGTGGCTCCTCTTTCTCTGAATTGGAGGGTTTAGGAGACGACAATGCTAAAGTCTCCCGCTCAGCTACAGATGGAGAGATGCGGAAGGCCTTATCTCTATCTCACGGGGTAAGTACTGACAGCGTCTATGCTTTTTACGGCCTCACTAGGCCCCGCCCAAAGCCGCACCCCCTTTTGGTGTCTTTAGATGACATTAACAGCGCCAAGCGGCCGCCCGTCTCCATGTGGCAGCGCAATAAGCCTGACCCAAACTATGCGTACTCCACCAAGCACCTGCTCTACCAACGTTCCTGCAACGCTCAGAAAACCATCGCACCGTCCTCCACCTTGCCTGCCTCCCCTCCCACTCGTGAGCTTCCGTTGGCCAGGGAGAAGGGGAAGAGCTGTGGAAGCGGAGTAGTGGGCAGCTGGCTGTTTCCACCAAGGCGTCTGAAGGGAAGGACTGCAGTTAGCGAGCTCAACATCACGTACGTGGTGGAACGCAGCCTGTATGGCCACTTGAACTGGACCGGGCTGGTTAGGCCCGTCACGCTGAGTAAAGCAGATAGGCGTTGGCTCCTGGAGGACGAAAGAGACGCAAACCGGAAGTGGGCGTCCAGCATGGATCGTTGCACCAAGCGTGTACTCTTACGCATTCAGCAGAAGTCTGTGAGTGTGCCTGAAGAGCAGATCTACAGTGCCCCCTGCTGCACTGGAGGAACAGGCTGCTGCAAAGCTGCTAAAGAGAATTTCTGTAGGGCACAATTTAGTTGAACTTGAGCTATATTTCAAGACAGAGTCTGATACTGAAATACAGACTGTGCTGTCATAAAATGCAAAAAAAAAAAAAAACTTTACCCATGTCTGTGTCGATTATTATAGTAAGAGATCCCTTAGACTGTCAGTAAGACAGCTCTTTTCATTACTGTAGACTCAGATAACTGTTGTATTGAGTCAAAACTTCATAATCTGAGAAATGTATAGAAGAGAAACAGTATGTGATAATACTGAAAGTTTTATCTTTCCTCACCCTGAGCTTCTCCTTTCATTTCTCTTGTAGTCAGTGTACACTCATGTGTATCAGATCATAATTGAAACTCGCAGTCCTTGTGAGATAGTAGAGAGTGCTAGAAAAATAAATAATATAGAATTCCTTCTGCAGCTTTGTAGAGTCTGCCGTCTGCGGATCCTCGCCGTCATTCATAGTGAATGTGAACATGACCGTGATCTTCATCAGTGAACTTTTTCATCCATTTTGGGTTGGAAATGCCTCTCTCAGCCTGGGCATGAATGCTAAATTTGTTGGATTTTTTATGTGCTATTCTTTCTTTTTTTAAAGTGCATGATGTTATTCCATGGAACATGAAACAGCTTCTCATACTATACCTTTTTATCTTTATCTATTTATTTTGAACAGGATATTTCTGATTTCTGCAGCTTTTGTAGAACATTTCAACAAAATGTAATGAAATTAAAAAAGCCAGTTCATTTAAATGTAATGCATCGCTTGAGTGTAAGCATTAACTTAAGCAGTGTAAGATGTTGCAGTAAAGTCAGTTGACATTTGTGCTATATTTCTCATTATTTTTTCAGTATCAATTTTCAGTTTATTCAAGGTTTTACAAGAAAGCACTGATTTATTTACATTGTATTCAGAATTAAATAGGAAATCAGGTCATACCATGTATTATTTCTTTTAGCAGTTCGTCATTTGAATATGTGTGGTTTCCATTGTAAAGAGTAGCATGACTCATTGAGACTTTGTGAATCGTTTTAAATGACTCTCTCTAAATATATTAATTTGATTGGGAATTCACAGTGATTGTATTTTTTCTGCAGAGAACGTGTAGCTTTGGAGGATTTGACCTGTCTAATCGTTCTCTCCATGTGGTCAACCCGACCGAGCCTAGCGTGAGTACACATACTCTTTCTTTCGCTTCTTCATGGTCTCAGCTCTCATATGCAGCTGCGTTGTTTGTGATTCTGTTGTGTTGATAAGCTGGCTTTCAGTGTGCTTAATCGCTCTCTTTCTGTCTCTCTCTCTGGCATAAGGAGCAGGAGGCTTTATACAGGGATGCTGTGAAATCTCCCACCACATCCCGCATCTCTCTAGGGAAGAAAGTCAAGTCTGTCAAAGAGACTATGAGGAAACGCATGTCCAAGAAATACGCCGGGTCTCTCTCTGAACAGGTACACACACAGATGCTAGGGTGCTTGCTTTGCTGAGTTATGTGCTATAGAGCAGGCTTATTCAGAGGTGAGACCCTGTCTTTACTCCAGGGGAAAGTAGCACATATGTGCCCCACTTTCTGTTTCAAACTAGGGTCAAATATGACTTTATGTAACCTGGAGCCTGATACAAGCTCATCCAATTTAATACACCCTAACCCCCGGGGAGTGTTGAATACACACTCACTGCCTGTATTCACATGCTGCCTCTGTAGGCAGCTCATTAGGTTTTAGTTACCATTAGGCAAAGGGTTCACATTTATATGACGCGTCTCATCTCTTTTAGCATGTTTAATGTAGATCTGTGTGTGTTAGTCAATGTTGAGCTCATTTCATGAGAGAATTTCATGTCAACAGCACATTTTTTTCTTCATATCTTGCTCCCTGTAATCATATATTATGTTGTAGTCCCACCTAGTGGTGAGTGAGAGGAATTACTGTTGCACTAAAGAATGATCTTGCAGCAAATGTCCATTTTGTGAGCTTTATATTATGTCCTTCATCTGCTGTCTATGTGTCTTGATTTGTTTTTATAAATAATTATACACTTTAATTTCTCTCGTTTTTTCTTTGTATAGTCCAGTACAGATGGGACACCCAGTTGTCCTCAGTCTCCTCAGCCAGACACAGACTCTCTAGAGAAGCCCAAACTCAAAGCAGGAGGGTCTGTAGAGAGTCTCCGCAGCTCCCTCAGTGGACAGAGCTCCATGAGTAAGTGTGTTTTTTGTTCTTTGCTAAGGCAAGCATCACTATTGCTCATACTTTCTTTTACCCTAATTTATAATTGTAATTTGGCGTTGGCATTTTTAGTTAAAATGTCGTAACTCAATGTTCTGGTGAAAACTATAGACTTCTCTCTGGTGAGTCGTGACTCATGCCGGATTTCTCTAATCATTTAGTCCACCAATCGACTGCAAGCTTGCATTCTGATCTGCCTCTCTCCAATTAACAAACGATGGATAGAACCAAGTCCCTGCCTACATTTTTCCTTTTTCGATAATCTGTCTACTATTTCATCGTAACTTTTAGCATTTGTGCTACGGACATGAATGATGCCTCAAATCATGCAGATGATTTTCAGATGTCTGACTGATGATTGCATTGGTCCTCTCACAGGTGGACAGACTGTGAGCACCACTGACTCATCAGCCAGCAACAGAGAGAGTGTGAGGAGTGAGGATGGTGATGATGAAGAGCCTCCATACAGAGGCCCATTCTGCGGCAGAGCAAAAGTTCACACTGACTTCACACCGAGTCCATATGATACCGACTCACTCAAGCTCAAGGTACTGAACAGACACAGGAGATTAATCAGATTCATTTAAAATGAATTTGTTTAATACTCATTATTTTTAAATTATGTTTTATACCTTAACAAACCGCTGTGACTAGACATGAAATGGTCCAACTTATTACATGGCTACTTAGTAAATAAATAAAAGTTGATATGAGTTTAAATCATTTTAATTAAATGAGAAGGAAGATGCTTTAGGGTGATACGAGGCATTAAAACTACTATGGTTATTATTTTTCTTTCATTTTGGAAATTTGTTTTTAGTTTCAGGCTTCATTATTTTAGTATTTATTTTTCTTTCAGTGTTTTTTTTTCTTCCATTTTATTGAATAAGAACTTTTATTTAATGGAACTCACTCAATTTCTCTGTTTTTCTGTTAAGAGAGGAGATGTGATTGATATCATCAGTAAGCCACCCATGGGCACCTGGATGGGTCTGCTCAATAACAAGGTGGGCACGTTTAAGTTCATCTATGTGGATGTGCTGGCTGAAGAAGTGGAGAAGCCCAAACGAGCGGTTCGGAGGAGGAGGAAGGGCAGGCCGCCCAAACCCAGCTCTGTTGAGGAGCTACTGGAGAGAATCAACATGAAGGTGAGAAAAAGACCACACACAACCATTTTTATTGAATTATGTACATGTTTAAATTTTGACTGGCTTATCTATAATCATCTAACATAAATCTGAGTGTACGGCTCATCTTTAATCTTTACTGACAGAATATAAGATTGGGGTGGGGAGAGATGAGAAAATAAAGTGGATGTTGTTGGTGTGACTATGAGAATGTGGGATGAGGTCGTTTAAATCCCATTTAAAAAATGTGCTTAAACCCAGAGACATACACACCCTTCAGACCTCCCACAAGCTCCTGCATTATTACATCTCTAAATAACATCACATTACAGACCTTACGGCTACACACAATAGACACCAGGACACATTTAAAGCCTCATTGTGTTGTTTCTCAGTGTGTTAATGCCCTATAATAATAGTTGGCTGTCACAATAGAGCTTGAAGTCTGGAAACATTCCCACACATAAATAGTTGAACCACTAGGATGGAGTGGGGTATTTTTAGCTGTAGGGGTCCTACATAGTGCTACTTCTCTACAGGGTGTTTAATCTGTGCATGTGTGTGTATTTTAGGAGCACATGCCAACGTTCCTATTTAATGGCTATGAAGACCTGGACACGTTTAAGTTACTGGAGGAAGAAGATCTAGATGAGCTCAACATCAAAGACCCCCAACATCGCACCGTACTGATGACTGCTGTGGAGCTACTGCAGGATTATGATAGTGAGTACGCACACACATACACATACATCACACCATGTTAAAACAGTTGTGCTGCTTAATATTTTTGAGTACACTGTACTTTTTTTTATTAATTAGTATTAATTTAAAAAAAAATTCTTTAAAAAAAAAAATCTTAATGACCCCAAGTTTTGAAAAGTAGCAGACACATGGATTTACTAAATGCACTATATATTTAAATGTTTATCCAAACGACAAATGTCTATAAACTATCAACATAGCCAGAGACAATTTATATAGAGACATGCCACTTCCTCAATACAACTATATAGAGAAAACCCGTAACGCCAAAGATGGCGGTTGTATGCACATGTCCCGCCCCTCCCGCTGGAAAGCCAATCGCCTGCTTTTAACAGTCAAGCCAGGAAACATTTAAGCCTATTGTCTGGTTCCACTGACGCATGCGCACAGTTGAGGTTTGCGACAGCGGAGACGAGAACCCTTGCGCATGTGTAGTAAAAGTATAACCTATGGGGAAAAAGGTGTTTTAAACCTTATTTTGGTGACCAGTAAAAATGCAGTTCTGACTTTCTGCCCATTCATTTAGATAGGAGCCTGGTCTTGTTTGTCCGAAATAGCTGCCCGGAGGGGTTGCCAAGATGGTGGCCGAGTGGCATGACTTGCCTAAAAGGACTTTGACATAGCCATATGTTAGCATTAGCATCCATTAGCTATGACAGTTAATCAGATGAGAGGACCATACACTTTTTCACTTTATTAAAAAATGTTTAAGCAATGTATTTCCTAACTTTGTGTGTCTGTGTTCTAGGTAGCAGTGATCCGGAGCGCAGCGCCCTCTCTGGCTCTCAGGAGAAACTCCTCTGTGAGGGGCGTGGCCTCATGGCTGACTCCCCACGGGACTCTGGCTGCTACGAAAGCAACGAAAACCTAGAGAATGGTAACCAGGCACTTGTCTAGCATCTCCATACCTACCGCATCACCATGTCCAGCCTAGTGTAGCAATGCCATGACATCATCCTCTCACCTCTGGGCCTCTGCCATGACTCAGTGTCCTAACAGCCAATGAGAACCTGTCATCACATCTGGATTTAACCCAAGGCTGTCTGTCTGTCACATCTGCTGTGCCCTGTTCTCTTTCTGCTGCTCTTTTCCAGAGGTGCTATATCATCATCCCTTTCTTTTAACTCTCTTATCCAGCCTACACAGACTTCTGCTATTGCTTGCTTCCATTCTGTTAGAAATCAACATTTCCAAAAGCAGCAGCCACTCTTGCCATCACTAACTAATCAAAATACATCCACTGCTTCAGAGAAATCTAAAGAGAGACCGACAGAAACTCACACAAGGCTTGTGCTTACAGCAGGACTTACACACAGGACGATTTTGAGAATGTTCTCCAAGGCAGAACCACCCCAACTCATTTAAAACTCTATTAAACATCTCTTTCTCACTCCCTGTGCCATTTCAAGAAATATCACTCCATATTTGTGTGTGGTGTTTGCTGTGGTCATATTGCACAAGTTCTTATGTGCCTAAAAAAGAAAAGACTTTATAAATGCAAAATATTGTGGCTGCATAGAAGCTACATATGGTTGGAAGCTGATATTTTATGTAGATTGTGTAAAAGTAGGAGCTAAACTACTAAGTCTATTTTTAGAGGATTCTATGTAAGTGAGAGGACCGTATTTCATTCTGTATTTCCAAAGAAATTCAGTGTTTAAGGGTTTCACTCTTCTGTTGCCTTTTTAACCTTCTACTGGCATCTTAAAACACTGACTGATCCCTCCTCCTGTGGTGTATGTCAAGTGTATGAGTCTGCGTATGTATGTGTGGGTGTGTGTGGAGTCAAGTCTGAGTGTTTAGAACGGATCAGAAAATATGTGCAATTTGCCAATGTGGAAAATAAATCCATTCTTTGATCTCCAGCATTCTGGTCTGCTTGCTTTGTTCATCTCTTTTCACCTCCTGACATAATTTTTCTATGCTCATTACTTTTCCATTTATTTATTTTGAGAGCAGCAGTACAGAGCTTATTATATTCAATATTGGAGCATGTGCTGCTTTGTCACCATCAGCTTTTTGAGTCATTGATTCTGTTAAAGTATGACTAATGGCCTAGAGAAAAAATGCTTTAAATGCAGCCTTGAAGGCTCCTTTCTCTCATTTCCAGATTCTTTGCATCATATCTCAACCATGGCATAATTTATCTCTAAGGTCCCTGCATATAAACGCTCATTTATCATTTTATTTATTATATATCATTATTTTAATATACAAAGTGTTGTGCCTCTGGGAATCTTAAATAGCTTGTCTGTCACTAACTCTATACCCAGCATATTAAGTATACTTGATGTGGAAAATTGACAGAAAAGATGCAACTTTCAAAATAAATGATCTGAATTTGTTTTTTTATCACTTAATGTCTTTAACACTAACATTTAACACTCCCCTGATCTTTAACTTGAAACTAACCCTTACAATCACTAAACATTGAACTGTGAATTGAATTATGCCTCTGGGTACCTGCTAAACAATGTTACCACTAACCTGTTTAGTAAATATTTGTACTTTCTCATACCTTTACTTCTGTAATAGAGTCTCATTTTTGTTGTTCTTGCATGTTAAAAGGGTAGTTCATCAAATAATGAAAATGTCATAATTTACTCGCCCTCATGTTGCTCTAAACCTTTATGACATACTTTTTTCTTCAGACTAAAACATTGAGACATTTAAAAAATATATATATTTTATTTAATGTTTCACATAAGTAAGTTATACAGTTTTGGAACAACATGTCAAGTCAATTTAACTAACAATTATTTTTAAAATAAAATTCAAGTGACATTTTAACTTTAACTGGTGCAGTACCCTTAAAAGTACACATGTGTACCCTATGTACTCCTAAAGTGTGCATTTTAGAGCCACAATTTTGCTGATATTTACCCTTAAGGTAATAATAGCCATACTTAAGGGGTAGATAAGATACTACCTAAAGGTGCACATTTTTTTTACATTTATTTTCTGACAGCATACATTTCAGATTGTAGTAGTTTGGTTTTAATTATGATAATATTCATTAATACATGAGCCAAACCAATAATAGTGCATTATTGGTTTGGCTAATGCATCAATGAGAAAGTGCTACACTACTATCTCTTCCTTTTCATAATTTATATGGCATCAAGTTTATTCTTAGATGTCCCTCTTCTTATCCCTCCCACCTTCTGAAGCCTTTGAGGAATTGTATGTGATTTAATTAATTTATGTGAAAGCACGAATCTCTGTTTCAGGTAAGAGCCGCAAGTCGTCGCACCACAGCCGTGGTTCATCTGGATTTGATTGTAGGGGTGTAAAGTCTACAGACTATCCCACTCTACCCATGACTCACTCCACTGAAGCTCTTCAGCAGCAGGCCAAGAAGGAACGCAAGTTCCCGAAGACCTTTCTGCCCAAGCCCATAAAAAGCTTCAACCTGCGAAGCCTCGGCCTCAAGAAGGGCTCCAAAGCAGTACAAACCTCCCGCATACCGGTCAGCCGAAGCTGTGAGGAGTTGGACGGCTCCCAGGAGACCCCTGAGTCTTGGAAGCGCTCTCATTCTCTGGGGGATATACACTGGGAGCAGGCCTTCGATCAGAGGAAGGACCAGCGTGGCAGTGAGGATAGAGGCAGACCGGAGAGAAAAAAAACTACAGTGAATACAGATCCTGTAGAATCAAAACAGGACCAGAGCTGTGTTGGAAGAGAGACAGGCTCACTGCAGAGACCTATGGTTCCCACACAGCTTCCTCTCAGCCTGGTCAGTCAATTGCCTGGTGCTCCGATTTCAAACCGCCAACCTGTCTCTGCCCCGACTAGCCCGGCTCCACGGACTCACCCTAAAAAGCCACCTGTCCCACCTCCTGTGCCTGCTAAAAAGTCCAAAGAACGTCTGCCAAATGGTCTGCGCCACCCTCCACTGGTGCTTTCTGGTTCGGTGCCAAATACCCCAACCCTACCCCCAAAACCCATATATACCCCAACCACTCCCTCCGAGAGTTCTCCAGTATCACCAGGTGAATCTCCCGCTGCTCTGAGTCCACCCTGGCTGTCTGACCTGCCTGAATCAGCATGTCGTCAGATCCACGGTGCTAAAGTTGCCCTCAGTAGGAAGATCTCCCACGCCAAAACGGTGGACTTCGAGACTCTGCTAGAGGACAGGATGCGCTCGGAAGGGATTGACCTCACTGAAGAGCCATACTCCGATAAAGTAAGTTATTCTGTGTTCACTTTTCGAAATCTTGCAATGCCAAAAGGGACACCGTATGACAGGGTTCCTCAAATCCTTTCCTGGAAGGCAAAGAAGTATAGTTCTAACTTAGCTTAAAGAATACCTGTTATTTTCTAGTAAATCTGAAGACCTTAGGCTTTCTCAGATGACTTTGATTGTGATTGGAGCTAAACTCTTCAGGACCACGAAGAACTCTTCAGGGATTTGAGGAACTCTGCTTATGGACTTCATGTTCAAGTGACCGCAAGTTTTTATAAACTGCATCATATGGAGAAAATGGTGTGGGAAATGGTGACACTATAGCAGTTTAGCAGTCTAAACAGAAGCACAATAATTACCAGTTGGGGGCTTGACTCAAACCAGCCATGACTTTCCAGGGACAGTGGCATGGTTATTTTTTCCTTGCATTTACTGCTGGATGTTCTTTTGCAAGTGTCAAGAGAAATGGAAAGAAGCATACATTTTATTCAGTGCTCATCCAAACACTCATTTCAACTCATTAACTTTCATACAAGACATCTGTATAGTATACCTATAGGTCTCTGTACAATTAATTGTCCTCCTTTTCTTTAGCTATTTTTAATTGCTAAAAATGCATGACTTAGCACAGACATAACTATCACATATCCTGTATCCTTAAAGTCCTTTCGGTCATGCCAGCAATAGTAGTGGAAAAGTGGAAGGATTGGAAGACTAGCTTTTTGTGTAATTTATAAGCAGGAAGTTTAGTATTCATATAACATCTCAAATCAGGCACATATTATTGGGTCCTTGGTGTCCACTGCACGTTCATCAACAAACCTGATTCCGAATCACTTCTTTGAGGTGATCACAAACAAAAAGGTGAATAAGAGGTGAAAAATGTCCCCTTTCTAAAATAAAAACACTGAAGCAGCTTGAGGTTTCAGACCGCACTGAACTCAGACTGCCTGGAGTTTTAGTGCTTTTTATTGGCAGCCAATCCAATTATGCCTGGACTCACAGCCTATCGGATTTATCCCATATTGGGCTCAAGAAATTGTTTGAATCTCTTTGAGTAGATTCAGAATTAATCCCTCAGTTAACAAGATGCTTGTAAGTTAAAACTGAAGTGTGTAATATATAGTATATACATTCTCCTCTCGCAGCTTGTTTGCTGTTCATTGTTTGATTTCCCAAAGGAGCGTAAACACTTTGGCTCACATGTGCTATCAAAACATTAGATTGTTGATTATTCACAAAGTGAAATGGCTTAGTATTACCCTTATTGAGATTTACTACAATTAAAAAACTGATTGGTTTGCAATATTATAAAGCCACACTGTTTATTTTAGAGAAGCAAGATGTAATTTGACGTGCTAGCAAAGACGTCCTGAAAAGGATTAAACTGGATCTGTTACGCCACACAGGGTGATGTTAGGTTTAAAGCGCTGAATCTCACAATAAACAAACAATTTAGTCTCGCTCTCCTTGTAATGCTATAATTGCCACATAAAGTTTGCTTGTTTGTGAGTCAACCTCCATTTCCAAGTATGCTTGGTCTCTACCACCCGTAAAATCAATTAAAAAGCCACATGAAGTGAAGTTTATGATCTGATAATTTCTGTTGTTATTCCGAGTCCACAGCCTGAGACGAATGTTGCTCTGCTCACATTAGCTGAGCGCTAATCACAGCTTAGCTTGACTCAATGCAGTGTTAGCAAAGAAAATTCTCCTCATATTTTTTATATTTTGACAACCAGACTTGTGTGTCTCTTAGGGGTTGTAAGGTTTCTAGTGATGATTTCCAGTTGTTTATCCGAGGTGGGGAACTCTGCTAGATCTTGTTATCCTGGCTAATCTTTCCCTTTCTCTCTGTGTTTCTTAGCATGGCCGGTGTGGTATTCCTCAGCTCTTAGTACAGAGGTACTCGGAGGACTTCCAGCAGCCAGTGAAGGACGTGGCGTCCAGTCTGGATCAGATCAGAGTTAAACAACTCCGTAAAGAGCACCGCATGGCTGTGAGTTACTTTCGCAGATTTATTTAGCACATTCATTTGAGTCAAATTAGATCATTATACTTGACTGCATTAGCATTGACATTTGGTCTTTGTGTTTTCTCTATATCCACAGATTCCCTCGGGAGGTTTGACTGACATGTGTCGGAAGCCAGCGTCTCCTGTTCATTTGAGCTCTGTGTCTGATTGGCTTGTATCGATCGGAATGCCCATGTATTCTGCCCCTCTATTGGCTGCAGGTTTTGACACGCTGGGTCGTGTGTCATCCTTAAACGAGACAAAAGCGAGGGAAGCTGGCTTGAAGGAGGAGCATCACATACGTATTCTTCTCAGTGAAGCCCAACTAGTCACTGCCAGTTGCTCAGGATAGTCATAATACTAAAATGAGCTATTATGAACTACAATAAATGGATCAAACTCTTCTGCCAGGTGAAGGGACAGACCTGGACAACAGCTGCCGAATTTTCCCCCGATTTTTTCGTCTTATAATCTCAAGCCTTTTGGCATTTACAGAAACAGAAAGGACTGATCTGGCTTCCAAGGACTGTTATTGTGGGCCTATCAACAGATGTTTCCATAGAAACACCTAGTTTGGTCCTAGTTTGACCGCCTGTCGAAAGAAAGCACACTTTTTTTTCTGAAAATGTATGCTTTTGTATAAATTTAAAGACTGCTTTGAAACCCTTTCTCGCTTTTTTGGGAAGCGTGAGATTTATTTAGAAAAAAAAAACTAAAGGAAAAAAGGTTTTGTGCTTATTGAAGCACACTAATATCAAGAGTATGTCACCTGGCCAAAGCAATATCATTTCATGCAGGTTTTGTTAATATCATATTACTTTATCTCTCAAAGCATACAGTATATGAAAAAATGGGTGAGTCAAGTAAAGGGTGTCTCTAAAAATTCCCAAAAGCATGATGTTGCCATATGGGGATATTCAGAGCAATGCACATTTTGATTTCAGGCCAAAAGTTGGTCACGGTTTTAGCAAGTATGTACTATGTTTGTACAAACCGCTGCATTTGTTTCTTTCTTCGTGGTTACATTTTAGCATCACGCCTTGTATTACGCTTAATATAATACTTTATATTTACAGCACATTTAATCTTCCCAGTCTTCTAAACACAATATTCACTCAATATGCATCACTTACTCGGCATATCAAAGTTTATTACTGTATCAATTTATGTTGCCTGTTATCTTGAAAATTATACTCATGCATATTGTTTACCTCTCATCATACTCATCTCTGATCCGACTGATGCATCGCACAGCTGTAATTTTCTTGCTGGAGTGAAATGTGTACAGGTGTTTATTTTTGTTTTATTTTCTTTTTCCTATGCCCCAGATGGCCTTGCACTTTGACTGGGGTATTGAAGACATTTTGAATCTTAGAAAAAGCCTCAAGCTCTTGAAAGCACACAGTCTTAGCCTTAAAATAAGTCCCTCAAATCAAAACTAATAATGAATTGCTTGGAGGAGTATTCTGACACTAGTGACCTACACAAACTGGGGCTTCAGCCATGATTTAAAAATTAGGATGAAAGATCCATGATTTTTGAAGTGAAAGTCAGCCACATAACCACATCATTGTGTTGTTCTTGTTTGTGAGGAAAAAAAGGATGATTGATGGTCTGATTTACAGTTATTTTTGATAATTTTGATTATTATTGTATTCAGAACACGTTGCAAATGACGTGTGTGTGTGTGTGTGTGTGTGTTTCAGGGAGAATAAGGTGTTATGAGGTAACGGGATGGACATAACTTTACTTAAACAAAAAGGACAGACAGCATCTGGCAGACTCGCTCCTAAATGAAAACTGAGCTTGAAGTACAAGGTTAGCTGACAGATGTGCGTGATGTCATTTTGGTATTAGTATGACATCATCACAGCAGACAGATAAAGCATTACATTGCTCCAAATTAAGCACAATGAAGAGAGTTTCTCGTACAATCACTCTCAGGTGTTTTTGATTGAGCAACTGAGGTGAGAATTCACCTAGTTTCAGTACATGTAGATGCTTCTAAAGATCTTTGGTTTTCCGGTTACAGAAAGACACCAGTCATGCTTCCCCACGGCCTTGCAGTTTTATGAAATGGTGTCTTTTTGAATGCTCGCTTTAGAATTGTTTTTCTCTTGTATGTAATGCAGCACAATTTATAGACCATACCGCTCAAGAATTGAATGAACATTTTAAATTGCAGTAGAGAATCATTAGATTCCTTTATATCAGAATGGTTGCCTTCAGATTGCTATCAGATGAGTGCTTTGATAACAATGAGGCTTTTTATGTATTTAAAATCGAAAATATATTTCATGAAATGTTACTGTAAAAAATGCACTTTATTAAAGAATGATTTTTTTTTTAATTCCATTGTGGAGAAAATGAGATTACAAATCGACACATTTACAGTTTTTCTCTTTTTTTATTTTTAAGATGTTTGTTTTCAAGTCAAATGTTGATGGTTGAGTTGAGGTGTTTAAATATCAAATCTGTTAAAAAATATAATCACTTGTTAATTAATTACAGAACTAACCATGAGCAGTTAATTATTTCAACTTAAATGATATAAAACTGGGTCTTAATTACATATATGAAATGATTAACTGAGGTTGCACATTCTGTATATGTAATTGATATTTAAATAACTTATTTTTGCTTTTACATCAAATGTAATTATTAGCTGTATTATACATCATAGAGCAATACTCTTTCACCTATAGTTAGCAAGTGACATGCTTCAGTGACCATTGTAAAATACATGTATAAAAATTGTATCTGGTTTCAGTTCGCTAATGATTGTCCATAAAGGTTTTGCTTGTGTATTTACAAACAAAAATGTCCGTTTGAGGTGTAATAAAAAAAAAGAATATCATACACACTGACTGCTCTTCCTTACTCTGTGTCTGTGTGTTTTCAGCATCATTACTCCAGTCTTCAGTGTCACATGATCCTTCAGAAATCATTCTAATATGCTGATTTGCTGCTCAAGAAACATTCCTTATTAGAATTAGTGTTTTTATGAAAATCATGATACATTGTTTTTAAAAGATTCTTTGAAAAATAGAAAGTTTAAAAGAACAGCATATATCTGAAATAGGAATCTATATAAAAAAATTTTTTACTATCTATTAAAAAGTCTTTACTGGTACTTTTGATCAATTGAATACATCCATGCTGAAATATATATTGACCACAAACGTTTGAACAGTATATAGTGTATATTATTTCTCAGCCTGTCTGACACAGGTCTGTTACAAAAGGTCAGTGACACAACCCTATTTCTCTAATTTTAAGACTTTTAAATTTCAAGTTTTTAAAAGAAATATCAAAGTCTTCATGCTTTCAATAGATTTACAATTATATACCTATTTACGTACACTTTACTGCAAAGTGACCCAATATCATTTATTTTCGAAGTACAAATTTCAACAGTATAGGCTACAAATAAACATTGTAATTTGAGGACATGTAAACTAATCTTTATTTTACATTTTTACTCTCTTTCGATAAAATAGTTAAAAGCAAACGCTGCTTAAGACTTTGCAATTTTGCCATTGTTCACATTTTGATTTAGCAATCACCAGACATGATAATATTCCAGGTGGATTAAATAAATTATTTAATTTGATTTACAATGCTTCGGTGAAATAAAATACATAGTGTTGCACTATAAATAAAACCATTGTGAGACAGACTGCTTTTATCATTCTTCTAACACTTACTTAGATGGCTGAAAGAGACATTTATTTTTGTTCGTTCAAATGGTCAAAAACTGCTCACTCATAAACCTTACTCTTGGCTGAATATTTAATTAAAATGGTTTCTATATTTGTGCCTTAACAATAATGATCTGGAAATTTGCCCCCAAAAGCACAGCTTGTTTTTACACTGAAGCCTTCTGACCCTGACAAATGCCACTCTTTCATGATAGATAGATAGATAGATGGATGGATGGATATCAACATTTGAAGTGGATCAAAACATTTCATCAAAGTTATACATGAATTTTGAACAATAGCCGTTCTTGTCTAAGGACTACTTTGGTGAACTTTTTTGATCCACTTCAAATGTTGACTACTATAGATATATAGATAGATAGATATATAGATAGATAGACTTGTTGTTTGCAATATTATTTGTTAGTGTTTTTTTATGAAAGATGCATTGATTAAACACAGTATTAATTAAAATATTTGTAATCGATCTAATAATTAGTGGATTTGATGCTGATGCATGATGATGTAGGCTACAAACCGCTCTCGAGCGCTATCGCGCGTCTTCCGCCTGGTGGTGCTGAGCTGCACACGGCAGCGCGTGAGCGGGAGTTCGGTTGAACTTTTTCCTCCACATTCGGTAATCTGACACCGACACTAACCCCAAAAAAGCAGAGGATGGATTCCCAACTTCATTTACCAAAATAGCTCAGCAAGAGCAGACGAGAAAACACGGCCGAGCAGGGGACGGACATCTGAACGCCTCCGCGCGCATTTATTCTGTGAAGTGGCAGTTTTTGTTTAAATGTTGGCTGAAAAGTTTTTATCTAAAGAGGCGGATGGGTGACGACCATTCTCGGCGCTTCCATGTGAGGAGACGATGAAGAATTACAGCAGCAGTCCCCGTCTAAACAATCACAGCGCGAGTCACAGCACAGATCGCAACAGCAGAAAGGGATTCTGGTTATCGGCTCTCAGGCTTCGCTTCTCTCTGCGCGATTATGCTCTCTGCATGGCCACACTGCTGCTCTTCTGTCTCGGCTCACTGTTTTACCAACTGAACGGAGGACCCCCTAAAGTTCTGCTGGAGATCAGGCAGTACCTCGGTAAGATTCGTGCTCTTCCTCTCGCGTTCCCCCGTGTTTGGATACTTGTACCGACTGGTGTCTCGTCACGGCATTAAAGTAACGTTATACAACATTTCCTCTGTTTGTCGCCGACGCAGATGTTGGATTCCCTCGGGTTTCTTTACGTTTTCTTGAAAAGACGTGTTCGGACAGGTTTGCTTTTCCGCGTCCTCACTTTTCGGCTACTCAAAGGAAAACGTGTCAGATCTGTTTTGAGGGGGTGCATATGTAAATACATATTTTACATATGTATTTACATATGTAAAATACATTTTTAAAGAGATAACGTTAGTCGATAAAAAATATATATATTTGACTCACCCACATGGTGTTCCAAACCTGTATGATTTTTTCTTTCTTTGGAAAACAATGTTGTTCAGAATGACAGACTCAGTCACCATTAACTTGGCATCTTTTTTCCCTACACGAAAGTTAATGGGCACTGGGAAACTTGTTACTTGAAGAAAGTCATACACATTTAGGATAACATGAGAGTAAGTGTTTAAATGATGGCAAACTTTTTTGGGTGAACTATCCATATCCATATAGATAGAAGAACTGTTTGTTTTCCATATTCAGTCTTTATGCAGTTGTGTCTATTCACAAGCACTACAGAATATGCCATCTGATATAAAGTACTAATCATGTTCACTCTGTCAAAGCAATCCAACCCATATTTCATGCTGCATCTTTAATTCAACAGGCATCAACTTTTGTGTGTTATTTCTATCTTTTATGTATGCTCTGTATGTGTTTAACACTTGCACTATAGTTTGCTAAAGGCTATTCAGAGGTTAGTGCAGTATTTGTCTGTTTTGGTAAGGCAAGAAAACGTTTTGATACGTTTAACCTTTGATTTGGGTTTTGGCAATATAGCCTATTTGTAGTCCATACATATAGACAAGATCAGGTCTAGTTGTCTCACATGGGCAATAAAGAGACTTTTTATAATTCCATTTGTATTGTTTTTGTTGTATTGTTTAATTCCAATTTTGGTTGTATGTTCCATTGGGACAAAAGAAACAAATGACTAGTTACAGTCTTGCCTATTTCTGCACTTGAATTTAGGTATGTTCAGTGCAGGAGGTCTATTAGAGTGAGCTATGCATAACATATGGGTCATCATGTCATGTGTAGTCATAAAGAGTAGTCTGTGTCATTGTGTTGGTATGAAATTGAGAATAACATTAGCATGAACAGTGCATGCTTGCTTTCATTCTGCTAGAGTGTTTGTGAGAGGGCTCCGTGGCAGATTACTGAAGTTGATCTATAATCTGTCAGGTCATCTAACCCTATGGCTGTTTCATATTTGATAAATGCATTTCTAAGACATTTTTATCAACATGATCAAAACTTTGCTGAAAAACCTGTTGTACACAGTCTTGCCTTCATGACTTCTACCATCAGTTAGAAAGTTCATATACTTTTTAAGTAAATAAAAGGCCTAGTATAATTCAAAAACTTTTGTCCAGCCTCAAGATGAACATTTACTGGACTGATGCAACTTAGGTTTACTTGATTATCATTTACTCCACCATCGTTTACTATTCCTTCCTAACATCTCCTTTTGAATTCCACGGATAGAAAAAAAAACGGAGTAACAAGAGGGTGAGTAAATTATGGATTAACTTTAATTTTTATTTTATTTATTTAATGTAACTATTCCTTTAAGCAAAGTCAGTGATGCATTCTTAAGGTATACTTCAGCTTTTTCCAAGTGACTGCTAAGTGGTTTCTCATCCACTTTGATCTGCGCAAGCCTCACCCTTAACCATCAACACCTTCACCAGGAGCACCCACGGTTGCCAGTCAGCGCCAACTCCCCCAAAACACACTGCACAGAGCCAGCCTTGTCCACTGCTACAGAGAGGTGCAGAAGCTTTGTAATGTTACAGCCACATGTGCATGTAGAGAGATTGCAATTCTTTATTTCCGCATATTTTAAACTTAAATTCGTAAAACATCAACCATCCTCAATCAAATTAAAGGTAGAGTAGGCATTTTTTGTAGCGGCTAGCAATAGCAAGCTAGCTTTTTTTAAAGCATGAGATCCTACCCTCTCTTCAGAGCATCTCCAAAACGCATGAAAGTGCACAGCAGAGTTTACAAAGTGTCACAAGATGAGAGACGGCGTTAAACTAACATTACAACAATAATGAACATAAACAGCTTAAAGAGCACTGACATGTACCACCTGTCAGCTGCAGATTTATTTCGCCGTTGATAGTTTTGCCATTTGAAATGCATAAATGCAAGTCATGAACCGCTCTGAGTATAATGCACGGGTTTCCATCTCTTCCAAAGTACAGTAGTTGTGGCGTGAAGGCAGCATAAGCTCGTGTTTTTGGTCAGGAGGAACTGTAAAAGGTGGCTGCTGTTTCGGTGCTCAGTGACTGACGTCTGTCTAACTCTGCATAGCATGATGACGTGTGATGTCTGCGCGAGCAGGGTGCGCGGAGGTATGGAAAATTATGTTTTATATAATTCCACAAAGTTCGGGAGGAGCATGTTCAAATAATCAATCCAATTAACTTGTCATCAACAACCATCATGACTATCCCATCAGAAATGTGGCTGATCCTTGGCACGGGCAACAGCGCAAAGTTGATTCTGTGCTAATTGTATCTAATGTTGTTTGTATACATTTTTTATATTTAAGTAACAAATGAGAATCGCTTAAATTATTGAATATATTTTTAGACAAAGGTCTTATTAATGATTTTCAGTTTTGTTAAAGGTAATTATGATTTATTATATTCAACAATTATTGAACAACAATGAATTATTTTATTTATCAAAATAAACATAACATAGTACAAAGTAGTTGTTTTGAACAAGTATTAACTTAGACATTATTTAAAATATATTATTTTACCTAAAGTATTTGTTAAATGATGAGCATTTTACCCCACCTTGCCACCTCATACATTTATAAGATTCTTAAACAAAGTAAACCACTTTTATAATTTTTCCATCAATGTTCAACACAAACAATTTTTCTGCATTCATACACTATGGGAATAGTGAAAAGCACATTTTTCTTAAGGTATGCCTTTAGCACCATTGTACCATACATATAAATACATTTCGACCACTTAACTTAGTGATTGCTATCAGGATGTGAAGAGACTTTCAGCCAGCATAACAAAAAATGTTTCTGGACCAAATCAGCTACCCTGCCTTTAAATGGGAAACAACAGCTGACTTCCTCACCGCCAGTGCAGAACATCTAACTGTTGACATCTTTGGCATTGTGTGTATATACATGGCAAACCCGTTGCAGAGTAGATGTAGCATATTCTGGCTGTGGGAAGTGAATGAACAAATGAGCTATGGATGGCGAGGGATGTGCAGCTCTCAGAAACCCAGGCAAAGGAAAATTGCCATTCTCAGCAGGAAGATTCATAGGGTCAAATTTGTTTTGCCCACAGAAAAGCACTTTCTTCAATTTTCAAATTCAATGTGCTTTGTTAGAATGAAATGCTCTTTACAATGGTATCGCCAGAGCATTTGCAGCTCCATAAAACGAGAAATTGTAAACAAACATAAAAAAACTGCAAATGATCAAGTAATAGTAACAAAAATAAAAGTAAAATATAGTTAATAAAATAATGTGAACTAATGTAAACTAAGAAAACCGAAATTAAACAAAGAAGAAAAAATTAAAGAAGTAAAATTTCTTGAGCCAGACATTAAGAAAGAATGGAGAATAAGACTAACTGTGCCAAAAACATTGATAATGAGCTTGTGTTTAATGATGGAGACACAGACTCCAGTCAGATCACTCACTGACCCTCATACTGTGGTGACAGACTCATGCTGTCACAGTCCTTATTAGTGTTCCCCTCATAAGACACAGTTTCATTGTTCCATACATTATTACATATTCGGTGCATTGATGTATATAATTTTGGGTTACACTTTATTTCGATGGTCCATTTTAGACATTCTACTGTAACTTTACAAATACAAGTCAACTAACTTTCATTAGAGTATTAGTAGACTGTTCAAAGACTAGGTTATGGTTGTGTGTAAGGGTTCGGGTTAGTGGAATAAGTTTACATGTGTTGAAAACTAAGTTACTTGTATAGTCAGTAGAATGTCTGTTGGGGGAACATTAAAATAAAGCATTAGCAGATATTAAGCAGACAGTCTACTAATACTCTAATGACTGCTAGTTGACGTAGTTGCAAAGTTACTTATAATTAGTAGAATGTCTAAAAGTGGACCATCAAAATAAAGAGTACCTAACCTCTTGTCTTGTATTTAGCATTTTTGAGCCAGAGTATTGCATTATACTTTTGATACACTACTGTTATTAATGTTCTTGCCTCTTTTTCTCACCACCAAGGCGGCATATATTTGATAAAAAATACAGTTAAAATGGTAATATTATTGTGAAATATTATTACAATTTAAAATAACTGTTTTCTATTTTAATACATTATAGAACCAAATTTATTTATGTTATGGAAAAACTGAATTGTCAGCATCATTACTCCAGTCTTCAGTGTCACATGATCCTTCAGAAATCATTCTGATATGCTGATCTGCTGCTGAAGAAACATTTCTTATTATTAATGTTGAAAACAGTTTGTGCTGCTTAATATTTTTGTGGAAACTGTGAGATTTTTTTTTTCAGGATTCTTTGATGAATGAAAAGTTCAAAAGAACAGCATTTATTTGTAAAAGAAATCTTTTGTAACATTATTACTGTCACTTTTTATGCATTTTTAGTGCAGAGAGAGAGAGAGAGAGAGAGAGAGAGAGAGAGAGAGAGAGAGAGAGAGAGAGAGAGAGAGAGAGAGAGAGAGAGAGAGAGAGAGAGAGAGAGAGAGAGAGAGAGAGAGAGAGAGAGAGAGAGAGAGAGAGAGAGAGAGAGAGAGAGAGAGAGAGAGAGAGAGAGAGAGAGAGAGAGAGAGAGAGAGAGAGAGAGAGAGAGAGAGAGAGAGAGAGAGAGAGAGAGAGAGAGAGAGAGAGAGAGAGAGAGAGAGGTTTGCAGGGTATGAGTGGGGGTCACTGAGTGTTTCTTTCTCTCTCTCTCTCTCTCTCTCTGTCTCTCTCTCTGTCTCTCTCTCTCTCTCTCTCTCTCTCTCTCTCTCTTAAGCAGGAGGATGAGCATCTGTCCTATTTACTTTAAGAGCAGGTGTTACTTTTGGCTGGGCTGATTCGGTGTGTGTGCACTAAGCGAGCACTTGTGTGTTAAGTCACCATCTTGGACGGTGCTCAAGTGCAACGTTGTTTTGTATCTCAACTAGTGTGAGGAAGTTAAGAATGGTAATCAGTCTCTCCACTCCAGCGGTACATCTTTGCCTTTCAACTAACTTTGTTTTTGACGGTGATATTTGGTTTTCAGATCTGTGCTGCAAAGTTTAAAGTGTAGTGTTTGTACATGTTTATACACTACTGTTCAAAAAAACTTTTGAAGGAAATGAATACTTTTATTCAGCAAGGATGCATTCAATTGATCAACAAAACAATGAAGCAGCACAACTGTTTTTAACATTGATAAGAAGAAATGTTTTTTGAGCATCAAATCAGCATATTAGAATGATTTCTAAAGGATCATGTGAAAACCGGAATAAAGAAATCAGCATTGCCATCACAGGAATGAATAAATATATAAAAAGGCAGTTTAAATTGTAATAATATTTCACAATACTACTGTTAAAATCACAATTAACAATGTTAAATGTTACCGGCACAAACTTTTGAAGGTATGTTGAATAGAATCATGTTTCGGCAACTGAAAGACCTTTGCTGTGATGCCCGTTAACAGCGGATGAGAGTGGCACGTGTTTGTGTTGCAGTCTGAGGAGTTTATGGCAGTTCTGTGTGACTAATAGGGTTATAGAAACACTGGGTGTGTTTGTGCCATTAATCGTGATTTATGTTGCCTTGACTTTCAGACCCTCTTAGACCTATAATATCACACACATACACACTGAAATAACTGCTGCTGAGAGGATTTTATGATTGAACAAACCAGCCAACTTCCAGAAGTATCTCTGGCTCAATATGAATTAGAGTCGAAGGCCACTGCAGACACACACATTAACACTCTTTAAAAGACCATCTTGATCTTAAGTTTGTGATTTATTGTAGGTTTGTAATCCATCCTGCTTGTAAAGATCTCCACTCCTGAACAGTATGAACTCTTTGCACTGATTTGACCTCTAAGGTTTGAAGAGAAATGTTGGAGGAACTCAAAATAGATTCATCAAAGTGCTTCTGTCTGTCCAAGCCATTGTCTAACAATCAGCTCGCATGTTCACATAGGTGATGCAGGTTTCCTGTTTATTAAAAGCTACTAATAATTAATTTTAAAAATAAAAATCTTACTAAAAATGAAAAATTCTGAACCAAGATATTCAACAAGCAAAAAATGTAGGGCCATAAATACTGAAAGCCAGATTGACTGCGCATTTGCTAAGATACTTGGCTACAAACATCTTATCTAATAGCATACATGGCCAAAGTAACATCGGTGGAAAATGATAGGAGCTTTGGAGTTGATTTTTATTTAAAAAATTATTTCCTTTGGAATAATGTGCATTAAAGAGGCCATATTATGCCCTAAGTCTTTGTAGATTTTATATATTATTTTTCACATAATTTACATTGTTGTAGCACCTCTCTTCCAAGTCTCTGTTTAGTTCCTGTCTCTGTGAAGCCCCTCTTTCTGAAAAGTGCAATGTGCTCTGATTGGTCAACCATTTCAAACATGTTTTGGAAATGTCACGCTTCTTACCATAACTATTGATGCACCGATCATGATTTTTCATGGCCGATTCCGATACCGTTTTTTTTAACAAGCAAACTGGCGATACTGATTTCTGTTTTTTTTTTTTTCTTTAAGCAACAAACAAGAATGAATATAAGTAAACAAGCAAAACAAGATGTTTATTTGTTATTTGACAGGCCAAAGTGGCTTTTGGCTGTTGAAAACAATAACTGCTCAGTAAGCACATTCAATACAAACATAGATACTACTGACATTTAGCATCAGCATTTAGCTTTTGTTTTTAAATTGGGTTGGACTTGAAACTACATTAAAACTGGCTTTAAATTAAAATATTAACTGTAACCATGTGAAATTAAAGGCAACAACTGCATAGTTCACAACACAATCAACAAACATTCAACAATCCAAACAAATGTTTGGCTATTTAATCAGTTTTTGTCTTTAAATTCGATGTAAAGAAAAAAGGTCTTTACAAGTAATACTAAATAAAACCAAAAATAAATAAATATTAAAAGTAAAAAGAGTAAAACAAAGATGCTACAGCAGGTGCTTTTTAAATCAAATTAAGTCAATGCAATTTTAAAGTAAAATAAAAATGATCTTCTATACAGAACTGACGTTTACTTCTAGCTTTTCAAAAGTGCATGCATGTTCTTCTTTACAAAAAGAAGCAGCTCTTATTTGTGCGCCACTACTCTAGCGGCTGTTCACTTCTTGGTATCTGTGCCTCAGACAGGTACTTCTGCATTTCCAGGACAATGCTTCCGCACAAATGACATTTTCGCGTATGATTCCAATGTAGTCTGTGCACACGGGCGCACTTCCGGAAAAATCAGCCGAGAAAATACAAAAAAACGATTTATTGCCGGTGAATCGGGACATCCCATAATTGTGAGTTTTAACACACTATTAAGGCATTTTTTTTGTTGTGAATGTTGTGAAGTGTACGTTCCTGGAAGAAAATAGGTGTTTCAGGGAGAAAATATTTTAGAGCTTGGCATGACTCAAAAGATATTTAGTTATTTTAGCTAAGTTTAATGCTTGTTTTGTCTTATTTGTAATAATTTTAAGTCATCTTGAGGCCCCCCTGGAAGTTTGTTGAGGCCCCCTAGTAAGCTCCGGCCCCCTGGTTGAGAACCACTGATATAGAGAAAAGCTTTGAAGTGGACATTGTGCTTTGCAGACTTTTTTCGTGCTCAGACAGCAACATCACACACTAAAGAAAGATGAAAATATAAAAAAGCATAGTAGATCCACTTAAAGTAAATAGGGCCAATTTCATGTTGACACAAGCTGACCTTGAGCTTGGGTCTACCTCTCCACCTTTGTTACACTCTTGTTCCATTGAATGTCTCTCTTTTTCGACTGTTTCCGCTTTTATCAGCCTGTATTTCTAAAGTAGGGCTACTGTGTGATATTTGAGCCATGAGAGTGTATGAGCAGTGTGTACAAGAGCATGCCTTTACCCATTTAATGGACTATTTAAAGTAAAAAAAGACTAATGGCACAAAGCTATAGGAGCAGCATATTTGAGTTTTGCCAGATGCATATGACATTCACACTGGAACAATTACACATGCGCTGACAAATTAATCTCAGGCAAAAATAAATTTGCAAAACACTTTTGAATCACAGTCTTTGGGGTTTATAATCGCAAAAATAGGAAGTGTGAGTAATGTTATATAAAAGCAGACGCACAAACAAGCATATAATCCTCATTTAGCTGCACGGCGATGCGAGTCTGCTCCACTCATGTACATGTGATTTTTGGCAGGTCCCATCTTTGCACTATACAGCATGATTCCAGTGGCCAGCTCACTCTCACTCTCCCCCGTTTGACAGATTTATGCAGTGACTCTTAAACTCGCAGGCCAACTCCTCCAGAGGGGTGCAGGTGGGAGCTTTTGCAGCAGGAAATGAGTGTGCTGAGCTGTCTGTCATATTTTGCTGGGCATTTAATGTAAACAGTGTAAGTTGTTGGTGGACATAAGGTTGTCAGATTGTTGACTTGTTTGAGTATTAACATCCCACATTACTGAATTTTATCCTATGAGAGTGGAAAAACAGAAAGGAGTTTATAGACTCTGAAAGGACTGGACAGCAGACAATGTGGATCTATTATTTGACATTTGAACTTTCAGTGAAATATGTGCAAAAGGAGGGAGGCTCTCCTGCCGAAGTGGTTTCCTGAATGTTTGACTAGCACAAATAGCCTTTGTAAGATCAGAGTTTCTTCATTTTCTCTTTCTTGCATACACAGACGTCTTTATTTCAATTCCTACTTGTATCAGTTCAGGTATGTGTGGTTGAAACCTTCAAAAAAAAGAAAACAAAGTTAAATTAATATTGTTAAACTTAATTTCAGTCAATTACCTTTTGTTATTGAACACATGTTGTAATTTCACAGGTTGAGAAAAATAATAAATGGTCCAAACCAAACTGCAAA
This sequence comes from Meda fulgida, assembly GCA_030578275.1. Taxonomy (NCBI): domain Eukaryota; kingdom Metazoa; phylum Chordata; class Actinopteri; order Cypriniformes; family Leuciscidae; genus Meda; species Meda fulgida. The sequence goes on from CM060635.1 coordinate 12,583,229, forward strand.
CATAAAGTAGGCAATAGGCTACTTTTTGATTGCAGTTGTGGTTTGGACCACTTACCCACTTTCCCAGACTGCAACATTACAAAATTAGTTCGATTACAGCACCTAATTATTAATGAAATCCCAAAGTCATTAAAGTTTCGGTACTTGTGCGCTGTTATCTGTGCGTACAGCTGCTCACGCACAGGCAGGCCCGTTTCAGAAAACGCTTGAACACAGAATTGATTCCTCTTTTGCATCTCCGTGTGCTGGAACTGACAAACACAAAATTATGTCAAAATATCTGTCTCAGCCAGAATTCTCGTAAACAGTCCGTTATGTCTTAGGGCAAGCTCACACTACAGGGCTGTTGTGCTCATACTACACAAGGTCTCTTGTCATCTGTTGTCATCTTGTCATAGCAGAGTGCATACAACACAACGCTGATGAGGAAATCAGATGTGTATCATCGCATTGGATCCGTGCATTCGGTCCTAAAGTGACAGCAGCCTATAAATCCCTGCTGCTATGTCATTAATGTTAATCAAACACCAAAACACAGCTTTAACAAAGATGAATCTATATTTAATTAATACAGTAAACACTATAGTGTTATTTTACATTTAATTAGGCCTATTACATTTCTGTTCCTGAATACTACTATTTAGACCTTACTTTATTTGTAACTTTGTTCTATTGTATTTATATATGCTTATAATTTGTGTTTTGTTTTTATTTTATTACTGACTGTGTTCACTTGCCTTTAATAATGTTTGAACTTTAGTCAGGCTAGTAGTTTTTACTGTAGTATCGTACTTAGTGTGCTTTAAGTAGGAAATGGAAAGCAAAGTGACATTTGCCCCCTACCCTACCCCATTTGTTTTCTGATCCTTGACTCAAATACCGTAATATTTTTGTTTTGTGATCCATTGCATCACTACTCTTTACTATTACTGTACTCTACTGTTATTACTATTATATTCTCAGTGGCAAAAAAGTCCACTTTAAACATTAATTTTGGCATAAATGATTTTATGAAGTCAAAATGTGATGAAATATCACTGACAATATTTGAAACATGCACCAGAAGCAGTGTTGTGATTCTGTAACTCTTTGTTATGACTTTTGGAGTGTTGAGTTCGGAAAGGACAGTCGCATATTTTGGCAGTGGTCTGACAGTGAGGATCTTTTGGGTGAGGGGGATAATGCTAGGTGTGGTATTTCACATCTGCACAGATTCCTTCTCTGGGAAGAACATCTCGCAAATCTGTAAAAACGCATTTCAAACAGTGATTCTCTCACTCTAACCAGATGCTGAGGAAGTCACAATGGAGTTAATGATAATGCATCAAATTTTTAAGTAGCGATCTGGCTACTTTAAATTTTAATGCTTTGCTATCATAAACTCTAATGCGACACAGTGTTTTGAACAAACTGTTTTCCTTGCAAAAGGTTGATGAGGGCACAGCTGGCATTGGCACAAACGTGTGGGTGGCACAGTCAGTGGTATTTTGGGTTGGGCACAGTTACCAGTGTCATTAACACAGCAATTGAAGATAATTCCTGAAAACTTTCTTGTTTGGAGTGGAAATTCGTTCCTTACGTCCCTTGTCCTTCCTGGCCCCCAGGAACCTAAGCTCCCTTTGTGTTGTGTGTCAACTGTTTCTTGTCAACTGTTTTCTCTTTATTTGAAGAGCATTTAGAATTTAAGTACTAAATCTTGCCGTTTGTACTGGGTCATTGATCTCTTTATACTGGGTCAATGATGCAATTTTGAAGAACCCTTTTACCCGAGGATGGAGAACATTCCACAAGTTATGTCATCCTCTGATCTTTCCAGCTTCATCCTGGGAACATAATTCGCAAACTTCCTTCCAAGTGTTTCCATATGAGCTTGTCTTTCTCTGTTAATGTTATTTAAGGAAGCCAGACAAAGGTGTTTTATGATAGCCATCTTCAGTCTAATTGTTCATTAAAAGGGTTATGAAGATGAAGTGTACTGGCAGATCACTATATCTTGTTTGGACGGGCCGTCTGTCCTGCATTACAATCTGCAAGCCAGCTCTGTTTTACTAATTTACTGCTTGTGAAAGAACTGAAGTACCCGCTCTAAAATAGCAACCTTAAGTATATGCTGGGCAGATATGGCAGCCATGCCCGACACTTTGTGTGTAACCGCTGTACGCTTGTTGGGGAACGTGTACGTGTGTGTGTCTGTGTTGTGTGTGCACAGCACTGAGCTTTCATGTTTTATGGAGGCCGAGCAATGTAAGCGGCATTAAGTTGGTTGTTTTTAAAATGTTCAGGTTTTCCAGAGTGCCAGCTTGCATTCAGAGTAGGCCTGCACGATAAATCGTTATAAAATCGTGATCTCGATTCACCCTGTTCACGATTTCATTTTTAAATGAAAAAATCTGCCTTTATTTTGAAGCGTGTAGCTATAGCCTACACAGTGTGTGTCCAGACAAAGAAACACTCATAACAGAAAGTAGAATGGGGATAAAAAAAAAATAAGGCTGTCTATGAAGTAGCCTAAATGGAATATTAAACGCAACATAGTAACACTGGTGCGCGAGCACTAGAAACGCCCAGTGGATTGAGCGCGCAGCGGCACAGACGCGCGAGCTGGTCGAGCACATCCCTTTAAAGTTTAAACAAGACATTAGTGGAAAGTTTGTAGTTCAGTCAGATGTTAATGGCAAAGAAAATTAAAACGAGTAATCTAGCTTATTATTAACGTTAACTGAGGAGAGATAGAGAGAGAGAGAGAGAGAGAGAGCGCACTTCTGTTGAATGCTCCTGATCGTTCACGTGTTATTTGGATGAAAACTAAATCGTAGGCTATATGTAAGTAAAGTAAAACATGACCTGTTACCTGATTTATGTATAATGAGTGGTTCTCTACATTATTACCGCTGGACGTTTGCAGGTCAAGAAGTTCAATGAACGCAAACATCCAAAGCGAGCACCGCAAACCAGCGTCTCAGCGCGCGAATACGCAATTACTGTAAATTGTCTTTCACGTCTTGCGCTTGTGTGGTCGAATCTACACAAAATCATGTAAAAAAATAAAGTCGGTTATAGTAAACAAAGTTTACTAGTAAACAAAGTCGGTTATATCTCAAGTGAACTAAGTTCGCCATGTTCAAATGGGGTCCGTGCGTTCGGTCTTCAATAGGGGCAGGAGTTTAATAAACCTGCTGCTGTGTTTTCTTATTAATCAAAGGACAAAGAAATTACTCACTGCTCTAGACTAAATAGTCTACCCTTTTCAACTTTACAAAAATATCCATCTATATTTAATTTATACAGTAATGAATATGCAATTTTTTCACATTTGATTACTTTATTCACATGTATACCGATCTTCTCTAAAAACACTGTTTATTTCATTTGTAGCTTTTCTTTGTTCTATTTTTGTATTTATTTGACCTATTTGTAATTCGATTATTTGTTATTATTTTATTACTGACAGCTTCCTTTTCTTTAATAATGTTTTAAATTCACATAAATTGGGCTGGTAGTTTTTGTTGTAGTATCAAAATTGGATTAAATAACTGGTATTTCACTGGTGTCTAAACATTTGTACCACTGACCCAATCCTCAGCACTGAGCCCTGCTGGAGCTGCTCTAAATATGTGCTGTGCTATTAAATGAAAGCTAAAATATGATAGAGTAATAGAATGAACAGTGACAGTAACCGAAACAGAAGCATGCTTTTTAGCAGGATTAATTAAGCATGAAAATATCTGAAGGAAATATATATTTGATGAACAAATTAAGCCAACTAAATATGATTTATATTCTTTTGGTTTATCTACTAATGCATTTAAAAATTACAAATGGGGTGAAAATTTCAGGGATCGATTATTGAAGTCCTTGAAATCCAAAAAAGTAGTGCTTAAAGTCCTTGCAAGTCCTGGAATTTCATTTTACAGAATCTGTACGAACCCTGATTACCCTTCATGAGAAAAAAATCATGAAAAAATCGTGATATCAATTCTAAGCTAAAAAATCGTGATTCATATTTTTCCCAGAATCGTGCAGGCCTAATTCAGAGTAATTTAGTTCAATCATTGCCGTCAGTTCCTGTATGCCTCGCTTTTGCCTTGGTTTTCAACTGGTAGGCTGAGGGACAGCAAAGTAAAACAATGCTACATGAAAAACGTCCATTGACTCTCCTCTGTGTTCGATTTAGAGAGGATCAGATCAGTTTGAGAAAGCTTGTAGACATGCTCAAGATATGCAAGAGCTGTTGGCTGAGGTTCAAGTCTCTTACCACCCCTACTTTCCTGTAATAAAAGTTTGAGGTCGGTACATTTTTTTTAAATGTTTTTGAAAGTTTTTTTTTTTTTTTTTTTGATGGCAAAGCTGAATTTTCAGCAGCCATTACTCCAGTCTTTATGTTCCTTCAGAAATCATTCTAATATGCCATTTTGGTGCTCAAGAAACAGTTTTTCTGATATATTTTTTTTTAATAATTATTATTAATAAAAGTAATAATTTATTTAAAAACAAAACAAAAAAAACACTCATTTCAGTCTTTAAAGAGTTATCAGCTCCAAACCCTGGCATCTGTCATTACTTTTAAAAAACATTTCTGTGAAATTTCTTGGTTTTTATCACTGGCATCATCTTTCATTCTTTAAAGAGAATGTGTCTTAAAAGATGACTCAGTGATGGACCGCAGTGCTGTATATTTTTCCATATCACTCTGATATTTAGCTATATTGTGGAACATGTACTGTACTACAGCAGATACAGATTATTAAACCCCACAAAATATCTGACATCTTATCGAGGATAGTGATCTTTCTTTCTGTGCAAAAAATCACGCACATTTGCAGCAAGTTGCACAAGCCATGTATGATATTTTCTTATCTACAAGACGTTTTTGCTTTTTTTGCTCTCTTTTATGTGCTAGAAGTGAGTGCGCCTCTGTCAGTTTAAATGTGTGAATGTCTTTCACCTCTGAACCATTTAAACCTAAGGTTTTTCACTTAAAGCTAGACTTCAGACTGGAATGCAGCACATAAGTGATATGGACCGCAAAAAAAAAAAAATGTGTGGTGTTTTTATAACTTTTGGGGCTTGCCAATCTGTTGCCCTAGCAGCCATTCCCTTTAATGTATATAGGAATGAGCTTCATCGTATTTGATCTGTGTCATGTGAGGCTTGTGTGTGTGATCCCATGACTTGGAGGTGATTAGTACATAGCTGATTTCTTTATTCATAGAAGTTATAGATGTTTCTGCAATAAACTTGTAATTTTTCCGTGTTTGTATGCGTTTTTTTATAAATGAGTTGACAGGACATGTTTAAAAAAATCAGGAAACGGTATTAAAAAGTGTTTGTAGTGTCTAAAAATTTGTGTGAGAGAAAAAACGTTACTCTTGGACTCCCGGCACGCACATATAGGAGCACGGATGTGATTAATGAATGTAGGAATTAGAAAAATCAGACTAATGGAAAAGAATGAAATACCTGGAGGAAAGAGGTGAAGGATATTTCCGGAGGAAATTATGCCATGATGAGACCGTTTTTGTTTATACATTCTCTTCCAAACATGTGTCTGCTTTTTCCACTGTTTTCTTCTGCTTGATCCAAGTCACACCCTTTACTTTCTCTCTCTCTCTGCGTCTTTCTCCAACTTTCATATGATTTTTAATGGCCCATGTTGATGCTCTGGTGGTGTGCCCCTTTTTGGAGGGGAATGGAACAGAACTCAGGAATTTTTGGATGCATCTTCAAGACTTTTGTTTTTGATTGTTAATATTTTAATGTTTACTATTTAATGGAACTGGATCTAAACTGAACCTGAAAATTAACAAGGAATTTTAGGTTTCTGCATACTTTGTAAAACTCTTGTCTTTAGCTTTCATTGGTTCATTTGGACATCACTTTTATGTGTGTTTCCCAAACCTCAGACAAAGGTATGATTTGGAGGAGAAAAAAAATTGATCAAATGAAAGTTTATTTCATTATTGACTACATCCATAAGTACTGGTAAAGATCCAGGGGTATGCTGAGTTACTGTAAATGCTAAATGAGAGTCACGTTTGACAGTCTGCCAGTGTACTCTGGGCCTATAGAAACCTGCTCATTAAGTTGTAATCCTGCTTTTAGGTCCAGTACAGACCCACCGTATACACCAGCTAGACTTGAATATCATCGGTGCTCTGGTCCAAAATGAATTTCGCTTTAGGGAAAAAAAGTAGCTTTCTATTCCAAGAAAAAGAGATTTTGGACAGAGAATGAACTTCAGCCCAGAAAGGTACAGGAGGCAGAGAGTGGAGAGGCTGTGATCCAATTCCCTCTGAGTCTCAGATCTCTGGAGAGATTCTCTCTGCTGTTCATCTCGTATTCATCTGACCTGGGTCATGGGATGTTTGGAGCCTTTTAACAAGGTCAAGATACTATGTTGAACTTTCTTCAAGGTTAATAAATGAAATGGGAAAACAAATACATTCTAAAAATACAATGTGAAAGAATAAAAGAAAGAGGAAACAAGATAATTTAAAACATTGGCATGTCAAAGAATGTGAAACTGAAATTAAATAATCAGCTTAATAAATTAGTGTTACAACAGTTAGTTCCAGTCCTCTAGTGTCTGAATTTATGAACTGGTCATAATTAGTCTTTAAAATTCTTAGTTACTTGATGTTAATTGATTAGCATATAAAAGTGATATCACTACCGATCACACTAAATATGCAATTACATATTATTGATATTAAGAACAACTCTCTTGCTCATGTGATATTGCTTTATACCAATACCTTTATAAGTATTTTCCCATATTTCTTAGATCTATATTTAGACCAATAGAGTTACCATGTTTTTTTCCTTGTTAGATCTGCTGAATTAGCAGGTGCAGGGTTTCTCGAAAGAGCTGATAAATATATTTATAGCGGAAGTACTATAAAGTGAAAATATATTTCTGATAAAATTTGAAAGTGTTTTCTGCTGATCATTAAAATGTCATCAAGGTTCCAGAAAAGTTTTCTGCTACAGGTTGTGGATTATTCTTACTGTAACAAATGACTTACTGTGACTCTTTCCCTGAAACTACAGATGTCAGGACAGACGTGTCTCTGCCTGAAGTTCTAGTAGCAGTTGGAAGGCTGTTCCTCTGTTTGTATCCAAGTTTCAGATGTTTTATCTGGGAGTGAGATTACGCCAGTCAGATTTGAACGAATGACTTCACTTTTGGCAGTTGTTTACTTTTTTAAAAGTTTCCTTGATGGCATAGTAACATTTACATCTCAGAGCAGATGGACAACATGTTTCTGGCTCCGGTTGTGTATAAATGTGTGTGGATGGGAGAACACTGAGGGTTTAGCTTAATATGATGCAAAATCCCATTCGTTTTCTCTAGAGAAACAGAAATTAATTACACAGTTAATGTACTGAAAAATAAAACAAATATTGTAATCTGAAGAAACCTATCAAAGAAGCAACTCAAGGACCCAAAACAGTGATAAGACGAGGGGTCTTTGCTAAATCTGAAGGGATCCAAAGAATCATTGAAGAGCATTTATTTTTGAATGTCGGTAGGGCGCTACAGCCCATCCAAGACAAGTACAGAGTCTAGTTCACTGAAGACAATAAGAGCTTTCACATCACTGACTTGAGGGGGGAGACTTGAGGCCAGAGTTCAATCATTTTGAGGTAGTTTTAGTTTACCCTTTCTTGTATTTCAGGTTGTCATTTGCCTTTCTGCATTTTGAACCCACTTTAGCAACATTGTAGTTCTTGATACTGCAAACTGTTTACAGATGAATGTATGAAAAAAGCAATGCTCTGGAATCCTCAAGAAATGGTGGGCTTGACACTTTTTAGTTGCTTCTAATTTGTAATTGTTGGTAAGACATAAGGAGAGATAACATTAAGGACAGAGAAATGGAAGGTTCCTCAAAGGAGTAGGTGAAATTAAGGGAGAAAAAGAAGTGTGAGGTAAAAAGTCACATGTAAGTGTTTAAAACGATAGTTCACCCCCCCCCCCCCAAAAAAAATAAAAATTATGACATTTACTCATCCTCATGTCAATCCAAACCCTCTTTTTTTTTTACTATGGAACATGAAAGGAGAACATACACTACTGTTCAAAAGTTTGGGATCTGTAAGATTTTTGAAACACAAAAGCTGTATTTATTGAATCAAAAATGCATTAAAAACAGTAAAATTGTAAAATATTATACAGCCAGATTAGGAATTCTCATAATTAACTGGTTAACCATTAATACATTCAGAAATAATGTAAAATATCGGTAATTAAGCAATATTTACCGACTATAATAAGAAATAGTTCACCTCACTCCACAAGAAGTCCTTTAAATTTAACAGAAATCAGAACAAAACAAGAATGAAAAATGTAAGTAGCCTGTGTGATCACTTGAAACATTTTCAAATAAACAACATCAAATATTTTGATGTCATACAGATAAGAGTAAGACATAATTTGAAACTTTTTTTTTTTTACATTTGTGCTTTGGTAAAATAAAGAAAACAAACAGGATGACACTTTCTGGCGTCTCAGTTTCCGTTTCGTGAATTTGTTTGTGGAGTGCGTCTCAAAAATTGGCATATATATATATATTTGTTGCACAGTTTTGTCTTTTAGTTTTGTTAATTATGTGAAATATATTTTGTGTATAGGCCTATTTATTCCTTAAATATGTACATGTAAAACTATACCCCTGGAAAACAAATGTTGGTATTTTGAATGGGTCACAGACACTTATCCAATCTAATTTAATCTGGTCAGTTAAAAGTTAATGATCAGTTAACGAGCATCGGTTTGGTGGTCAGATGAAGAAAAAAAAACCTGAATGAAAATCCCTAAGCCGAATAACATCCCTATGCCGAGTCAGAGTTTAAACTCAAGAAAAACTTTTTTTTTTTTTTTTTTCAGTGAACTATTTGATTTGGTTCACAAATTGGGCTGTATTCATTCAGCTCAGTGACTCAATGATTCACAGCAGTTCTCCAATAGTTCAAGGAGGGGAAGATTGTAATTGAAAAACAAATTTGTTTCTCACACAAAGTTACTATATGAGTTCAGGAGTCTTAATATATATTGCATAAGTCATATAGACCACCTTTATGGTGCATTTTATTTAAATTTTTGGAGCTTAACAGCTGTGGTCACTCTGAACTATAGCTGTATAACAAAGAGCCACATTAAGATTCTTCAAAATATCTAGTTTCATGCTTTAAAAAAGAAAGTCATACAACGAAAAAATTCATCCCTTTAACGGTTAACAAAAATAACTAAAATCACTTCAGGAAGGTCGTTATACTCTCATCAGAGACAGAAATAGAGAATTAGTGAAGGAGAGAGTTATAGAGAGAGTGAGAGTGTGTATTTTTAAGAGACTGGTAGGGTGGAGTTCTTTGGCCTCTTGCCTTTCACCGTAACACCACTCCACTATTTATACCCAACACCACCCATTCCAAATAAGGGGGTTTGGATACATAGCATCTGAATATGTGTGTGATATCCTATGTATGTCAGTGTAAATTCTTCGGTCTATCTGAGTTTAATAGTCGTGTATGTGTTTCTGTCACAGTCTGTTTTTCTATGTTGCTTAGCGTGTGTTTTTCACAAACCATTCCTGACATTCCTGGCAGTGGAGTAAAGTCTGTTCTGTGTCCTCCCCCAGTACAAGTGTTTTAGGGTGAGAATGTGTCTGGTGAAATCAAAGACTTTTTCAGCACAGTCACTGAACACAAATTCTGATACGAATGTCCATCCCTAAATATCTTTCTATCTCAAACGACCTGGAAAAGTGAGTAATTCAATTCACAAGTCTTTTCAGTGTAGCTGTGCTGTGACTCCTGATCCATAACTACAGCATAGCTTCAATGAAACATGTGAAGGTTTGCATTAGTCAACCATTAACCTGACCAAACACTGTCAGATCCTTAAAACTGTAAATGAAATATCTACCTGTAGAATAAATCTCCTTCCAAAAAAGAGTGTGATATAGAAAACAGATGACCTAGACTGACCGGAAAATCTTGTTTAAGTGGTCATATCTCCTCGGCCAGACCGCTGCAGCTCCAGTGGGGCGGCAAGTTGGTATGAGAGGACTTGGTCTGTAGCCCAGACGTTTCTCTTGAGTTTTAAACCACCTCAAACATGCAGACATGAATGCACACTGCACCATTCTGGGGCCAGGTAAACACCTTTGGCTTCTTAGCCTGACTGTACACAGACTTCAGGAATCCTGAATTACAGATGAAAATGAATTGAATGAAAATGTATGACATTGCAGACATATTTGTAAATGGGTGAGTAAATAAGTGTATTTTGTACTTGATCCCATCATTTCCTGTGCCCCTCTCTCTCTTTTCTTCGAAATAAAGGATAGATGGCAAGAACACTGTGGCTCGTATTTGCTGGATTTTAGGGAAGAGCTACAAATAGTACACAAATCAAGCCAGTGTATCTTGACTTTGTTTGAGTATGTGTGTGTGCATGTATTATGCCATATTTCTGTGGAAAATTATTATATAAATCTGTGATGGATACCAATACGTTTTATCCTCCATCTTCACACACAACATAATCACCTTATTCATCACTGTAATGTCACAAGCCCCATTACCCTGATCCATGTCCCTGCTCTTCCTCTGCCTGTTTTTTCCTATCTTTCCCTCGACCCTCAAGAGTTTATTCTCTAGAACATCGGTACATTTATGTACGTGTGTGTGTGGTCCTGGTAAATACCCAATGACTTTGAAAATGCATAAATGCTCCCTATGGAGGATCCCTTTACCACTCTACAGATAAAGCGTAGTGGGGAAATTTGGTTCGCGTACCTACCCCGATGTGATAAAATAAAATTCTGTATCAATTTATAGGCAAGACAAGCAGTTTGTTTAGGCATGGTTTGTCGGGAATTACAAACCTGCAAACATATATTCAAATGCACATAACTATAGAATCAATTCTTAATGCGCATGTGAATGCGCCATCAGCGTTTATCACAGGTTCACATTTAAAGTTTGTTTAGCGGCCCCTAATTTAATAACAACTGATCATTTTGACGGAAACGAATCAATCAAAACTAACTTTAGCTGGAAAATAACATAATTCAAGAACCGCTATAAAGCCAAAACAATCTCTGTTACCTTAAATTATATGTTTATCTCTGTAAAGCTGCTTTGAAACAATCTACATTGTTAAAAGCGCTATATAAATGAAGATGACTTGACTTGCGGGTAGGGGATAGAATATACAGTTTGTACAATATAAAAATAATTGCCTGTGGAAAAAGCCCTCTTAAAACATAAAACCCAACGTGCATGTGCGTGTGCGTGTGCGTGTGTGTGTGTGTGTGTGTGTGTTAAAATGATAACTCTATGTTTGGTGACAAGCACTCCATCACTAATGATGCGTCACTTTATGCGTCAGTTTATAGGATCACAGTCACTGTACTTGTTTTGAACTGCATATTTTTATTTTTTTGTTTTAAAAAATTCCTTTGAACTGCTTAAAGTAAGTTTGCATTTCCCAGCTGTACTGGATGTCATAATGAGACAATAGAAAGTGCATACAGTAAGCATTTATTTTTTTGCTGATGACCACATTTACTATCAGTGGAGATTTGACATGTATCTTACCGTCGTAAATTAGTCAACTCTAAAAAGTTTGCAAGTAAAAAAAAGAGGGAAAAAAAAGCAAGTAGAGATGCATTTGTTGTAATTATCGCAGAGTGATGAGAAGTCTTTATAGTGTTCACAGTTCAGTGACATGCAACAGCTTCAGTGTCATGAAACTTGACTAAATCTAATGAGAGACTAAATGGTTAGAGAATTTCTGCAATTCTTGTAGTTGATGAACATTCCCACATTGTTTTTGTCTCTTTACAAATTTAGTTTGGAATGAAACTCGTTAGAAATAACATGTAACACAACATTGCATTATGTTATAGTTAGAAGCTAGACGTTTTGGCATAATAAATGTCATCATTGCATTAAAAACCTCTGTGTTTTTAGCAAACCAGTAGCGTAGTTTCTTAATTTCTTTTCCTCATTTCCTCTAATGAACTGTTTGCTCGTTTTACTCTTTGGCATTCCTAGAAACAGCTTTACACACATACACTTTTTGCTCTATTTTGGGTTCTGCTGTTTTTTCCTAGAGAGTGGTGTCAATTATTGCCACATAAAACATGTCTGTAGCTCCAACAAGAACATCTGGAGCTGAGCAAAGCACTTTTAATTTTCAACCAAAGACATTCTTGCAGAACATTTTAGAATGTGAACTTCTGAAGTACAGTATATTTCCAGCTCCAAAACCAAGGCAAAATGTGCTTTCGAAATATAGTACTGTAGTACTATAACAAGATGGCAGATGACCTGAGAGTGTCTCAGTTGTTGTAAGCAGCCCTTACACTCAGACAGTTTGAGGAAGTCTCCGATATAACCTTGGATATCTTTTGAAATGATCCAATTCTCCCTGGAAACTCAAGAAGAGGAAGTGTTGTGTTTTTGGTACTGTCACAGTTTCCAGGGGATAGCCAACATGGACGTTGAAAAGGATGCTTCATTCCCAAATGTTTAGTTGTCATTTTTTAGTGGGATTTTTTTTATTTGTTCGAACATCAGTCTCATTGAAAATGTGTCAACAATTGTCTAATTTGTTTCTATTCTATTATTGTTTCTATCAGAAACATCACTGAAAGTCTTTAGTCAAAACTATGAAAATGTAGTTGAGTGCATAGCTGAGAGGGAGTGATGGGGAATGTTTTGCAGGAAGTACATCCAATTTTCTTGTTTCCTGTTCTCATCCACACATTTAAGACGGATTTGGTTTGTTTGGTTTAGAGATCATACTCTTAGTTTAGTGGATTTAGGTCATATCTGTTGAATATGAGGGTCTGGTTGCCCTCCACTAATGAATGATCCAATAGCTGTTGCACTTGTTTTATTCAGTCATTCTGTGATATTTGTTAAACATACACATGTGCTGCACATGTGCAGTCTATGTTATTTGGAGCTGGAGGGAGTGGTGTGTGTGGCTGTCTGTGTCTATATGAGAGGGAGACACTGAGTTAGAAAGCATATTCCAGAGCAGCACACTTTCTTACATGAATTTCCTGTTTACTGCTGTTGGCCTGCATCAGCAGCTTTCAATCAACCCCCTGTCTGTTTTGTAGACCACTCTACAGTGCAGTGACACTGGGTTTGGTTATGTACAAATGCGTTTTTAAAGCAGGACTCATAGTTGTGTTATGTTATTTACCTACTAGACAGATTTGCACACAAAGTCAATGCCAAGCCATACTGCACCATGTAATTATGTGTAAACTCTAGTTTTATGATGTTTATATACTATACACACATTAACTTGCATTTTTCAGTGATGGATGCATATATTTATGGTTCTGCTAAGATAGATTATTATTTCTCGAATAAACTCTCTACTTTGGTTCTTGAAGTCACTTTAAACATTTTAGGGATGCACTGATATTAAATTGTCAGCTTTAAGCTTATATAGTTATATTCATTCTATTTACTTTATAGTCGATAATTACGGTCAGTGATCAAAACAGGCTTAGAAGACTTTGTCATATGAAGTCATTATCAACCCAACATTGTAATGCAAATACAAGCTCATAAACATAGGAGAGAGAACCAGTTGTAGGGACATACTGAACTAAAACTAAAACAATTTGCCCTTGAGAAATGTCATTTTAAGAACTGAACATGACATTTCCAGTATTTCTCACCGATCTCTTCTGGACACAGTCTTATAAGTATAAATTGCTTTCTCAGAAGGAAATGTCAAACAGACTTCAACAAAACCCTGTGTAACATCATAGCACATTCTGTGCATGATAAGCCACTGAGGATGACTGTAATAACATATAGGCAACAATTCATACAGTATGTGCTAAATATATGTATCCCATGGTACACTTCACATCCTTTGAATCGCAACTGGCCATACTGTAAAAGGATTTGAATCATTTACAGTTTCTCCACGGGCCAGCCAGAGGGTAGAACATTCCCCATATGATGATAAATCTATACTAGCAAAACCAATGTTTAACACAATTTTGATTGGTCCATAGACAACAAACACATTTTTCCACAAAAATGAATACAGATGTGTCAGACGCAGCAGTAGCTCTTTATAATAAGTGTTGCCGTTAAACATCACACTATTACACCAAATGTTAATGACAAAGGGACATAGTTGATAAGGAAATGAATGTTTCAGAGCTCGTCTGCACTTTGTGAGGGAGATTTTGAGCTGCACGGGACAGAGAGATCCTAATCTCCACCACATGTGTCCTGGTTTCATGAGCAAAGACTCATTCGTCATGACAATGAGGCAGATCTGCTGTGTCCCTCTCTCTATCTTCAGGATCTTGTCAGCTAGACTTGGAACTGACTCGTGTGTTGAGTACCAGGAAATTGAGATTGAAGCCATTGCTGCTGTATTTTGAATACCAGTTCCATTACATTTTCCCTGCAATCAGAGGTTATAGTAAAGACATCCAAACTCAATGCTGGGTTCAACGCCGGGCTGAAAATATGCATTACACAAAGTATGAACAACTACCCCAATTGACCTGCAGGATCACATCACAATTTCTAGTGCTGACAGGTTTACTTGATCTATGAATGGTCTCTTAGTATTTTTGTCGGTGCCCCAGTGAGTTTTTAATGTGTTGACGCCGTCTCTGTTTGACATTCACAGACTCCAGCACATGGTTGGTCAAATCCATATGTGTCTCCCATGCCTTCCGAAACTGTGGGAAACTATGGAAAAACACTAGGGATGTGTATCTGAACATGATTGGATGCGTTTCTTAAGGCCGGGATACACCAAGCTGACGGTTAGCCAACATCGGACAGTGGTTGAGTGTCTGTTAGCTGAGTTTTGCACTAGAACAAATCTCATTAGTTTTTTTGTGTGTGAAGTGCTGCACAAAAACCAATGAGATTTGTTCTAATGGGTGAAGCATGCACGTAATGCATGCACAAGCTTCCGTGTTTACCTCGTATGATTATATGTGAATAAAAGCCTAAATTAAATCTGATCATCATATAGAGAGATGATCCTTATATATATATATATATAGATAGATAGATAGATAGATAGATAGATAGATATCAGTCTGGCGAGTAAACTATAAAATTTACTAACCAATGGCGATTCTATTGCCAAGGTGTGCGTAGAGGGTTGAAGGACTTGGATTGAACCGCTGGATTGCATTTTTATGATACCTTATGTTGGATCTTTTAAGTTTTGGTTACCTGGACTTTCAGTAGAGGGACAGAAACTTCTCAAGTTTCATTAAAAATATTTTAATTTGTGTTTCGAAGATAAACCAAAGTCTTATGGGTTTGGAACGAGTGAGGGTGAGTAAATTATGACAGAATTTTCATTTTAATAGTGAATTAATCATTTAACATATTACTGTTAAAAGTAATCTTTAACAAAATTCAAAATGAATTTAGATTTTTCATATTGTACATTAAAATTTGTGATGCCTAAATTCACTTGTAGCTTTTAGCAGTTAATGATTTTAGTTAGTGTTTATTTTACTTTATTTAGACAAAATAAACATTTAAGATGATATTTATGATGTAATCTTACTAGGCCTTTGGGTAAATTGCCATTGAGTCTTTGAATAAAGCACTTGAGGAAGTGTTGCTCGATGTGTGGCAGTGTATTGTAACTTGTGGCTATGTTGGCCATAGGGAGATGTATTTAAAGACACATTTAAAGGCATAAACACCACACCCTCCCTTTTACTGTCAGTAGACTTGCTGAAATGAAAATATCTCAGTGTTAAAAACGTAACCAGGTTACTGTTTGTGTCTTGTTGCTTAGGAAAGTAAAGATCCTCCAGCTCCTTCTGCTACCATATGTTTGGTCTCCTTACTGATTTTCTCTTTATCATGTGGTTAATGGATGTCACAATCCTGTTTTGTAGCAGCCCTGGTAAAAGTGACTGTGAGCCTATGGGGAGGGATCTGTTTCATACAGACAAGGAAACTTACAACAGTTGGCAGTCAGTTTACTCCACAGCTCACTCAAATCCCATGGTCATTTCCTTTGGGTATTACTTAGTAAGCCATGTGGATGTGCGTAAGTACACTAGCATGTGTGTCGGCCATTTGTGTTAATGTCATTTGAGGCTCCTGTCGGAGTGCATTAGGGTTTCATACACTGTTGGTTTTGGTATTAACCTTGAGTTGCACCTGTGCTTATTAAATACTCTTACTGATGAAATTATGTATTTTTATTTTTGTTTTCTGCCTATGTGTTAGCCATAGATGTTTGTGCATCAGAGGCCAAAAGTCACGTTCAAGTGTACCATTTTTAACCGGCTTTTCCTGGTTCATCCCAGGTGCTCAAATGTGCTTGGCCAACCACAGAAAAGTGTGCTGTGTGGGAGGCAGTGATGAGAAAAGCACATAAAGATATTTGGATTTGATGACTTGCTACAAATGTTGCTGTTCTGCACAGTCATAAAAACAACAAAGTCTGCTTTAGAGCAAATCTACAGAAAGTATCTGAATGGGATTTCCTTCAGAGCTTTTTATTAGAAGTTTTATTCCTTCGAAAGTTTTACAGTTTCTGTAAATTTTCTAGCTACAGTTTCTAGCTACAGTTCAATGCTATATTCACACAGGGGTCTGCCACAGTTTTTCTTTTGAATGGCACCTCTGGGCACCACTTTAAGTGTGACACAAGCAAAAACTTAGGTTGTCATTTGTCACCATAAAGCATTTTAGAAGTCTATAGCAATTCCAGTAAAATTTCACATGGTTGCATTTTCACTTCATGTGTTTAGTGTTTCTAAAGCATAGCGTTTGCATAGCCATTGTCATGATTTTGATTACCAGTGAATGTATGAATTGATAACGTGTCATTTAAGATTTTAGCAACTTTCAAATACTATATGTCCAGGATTAGATATCATACATAAAAGCACAAAACCACTAAACCAATAAGTTGCTTAGACGTTTTTGACATTCCTGTACTGCACTTGAGCACTTCCTAAAGTCCCTGAATAGTGGTCTAGTTGTAAATGGTGATTTAATGTGGCTTGTTTTGTAGGCAAAAATGGGAAAGAGTGCAGGTCAGTATGTGGCCATAGCGATGCACACTTCCTGTGTGGCAAGGCCAAGGCCAGAGCAGGTGAGCAGAGGCATGTACAGTATAGCTGATCCACAGGAAATAATATACATGAAAACCAGATGGTCCTGGATTCTTTTTGACCCCACTTTCTGTTACACTTACTGGCTTGATTTTTCATTATCAATCTGAGAAATGTAGCCTTATCTTGAGCAGCCATTTTCTTTCTGGTTCTACTTTTTTCTTTTTTTTCATTTGTTTGGGTTTTGTATTTTCTGTAAAAGCAAACCGAGTAAATGTAACAACATTTACTTGTATAAAATATTTTTCTTTATTATATAACATTTCCTTTTGAACAAGTTCTGATTCTGATTTACTCTGGCTTAGCTTCTTATCTTCTCTCCTTTAGCTCCTCTCATGACCATGGGTTGCAGAAAAGACACATGCATATTATAATTGATCCAAATAATGTTTATTTTCAGTGCAACAGTCATCATTTTTAAATGTGTACACACACACACACACACACACACACACACACACACACACACACACACACACTAGTATACCTACGATAGTAGGTATATGCCATTGTACTCCTAACTCATAATCAGCTTGACTCATGTGCAATGCATTATGAAGATCCCCTGCTCAGTGTGTGTGGGGACTAGTGAACACTACATAGATAAATTATGTATGGCATAAGTGTGGTGTTCCTTTGAATCAAAACCTCACAAATGAAGAGCTTGAACCAGTCATGCCCATGCTAACATTAGACACAAGTCGCCTTATAAATCCTGAGTCCTGACAGCTTTCTAGGCTCCTTCAAGAACTTGGACCTCACTAGGTGATGGTTCCTAAAACAACAAAACATAGCAATTATTTATAAAAAAAGGAAAGCAGATGTCCATCAACTGTACCACACTTGGCAGGTGGTATCAGGCTGAGACCTATAGAATAACAGTCCTGGGTGGAGACTCTTAAACCACCACTGTTATTAGACTGATGGGTTAATGTTGGGACACTCCTACATACTAAATGAAAGGGTTGAGTGAAGTCTGACCACATACGGCTATGAGTACTTGTGTCACCATACAGAGTAAGAAACCTGCACACTGCTTTTTGCTGTAGGGGGAAACTGCATATAAATAAGAGATAAGTCTTATTTAAACAGGGTGTGTTTAACCAGACTGATGTCATTATTTCAGGACCCTCTAACCCTCAGCCATATGTTCTTGTCTCAGCCATGCTATACACCAGCAGGAGTGTGAGAGTGCATAAGTGTGCTGTCAGCCTGTCTGTCACACACCCTCTAAAGCGCTTACTTCACTGAGTGCAGTTCAGGTGTAAGGCAGTGGGATCAATTGAAACTTTGGTAAGGTTGAAGTTTAAGTATGTTCTTGAGGATTGAAGCAAATAAACTACCTGAAACAATCACCTGGAGCTAATTTGAGATCAAAACAGTTTTCTCGTTAATAATCACTATATGACAACTTTTTGTTTATATTATTTGTAGTGCTGGGCAACGATTAATCGCATCCAAAATAAAACTTTGTGTTTACTTAATATATGTGTGTGTACTGTGCATAATTATTTTGTATATATATATAAATACACACATATGCATGTATATATTTAACAAATATGTGCATGTATATACTGTATACATATTTATACATAATTTATATTAAATATAAATACTTTATATATAAACACATTTTTCTTACATATATACATGCATGTGTGTGTGTTTATATATACAAAATGATTATACACAGTACGCATACATATTATGTAAACAAACGTTTATTTTGGATGCGATATGAAATTATTTTCATCATTCCATTTATTTCATTGAGGGCCGTCTGTTGACAAGTTCATGCTGACACTGTTTGCTTTGGATGGATGGCTTGCTTGTTCCCTAAAATCAGATCAAACCAGACTTTGAGTTCACAAGAATGTTGAGCAAGAGCCAATGTTTTTTGCTTTTAATCTTCATGTTTAGAATCTCCTTTAGTACTCAAACGTCTCGAGAATGCTGTATGTAGACTAGATGAAAATAGCCAGTGGCTTTTGTGTTTTGTGTACCTTACAACCGAGACTTCGACCCTGTGTGGCTTCCTGTTCTGCCTCTGGAGTATTTCTGGCTCTCCTCATCTCTAAACCATACTTTAAAGAGTCACCAATTTCATAACTCTAATTAAACATTATATGCAGAAAGCATACTTTTATGGAATTCTGACACAAACAACAGCATTCTTAAGCCAAGCCAGCTTCTCTAAAATTCCATTTTAGAGAATGTTTTGCTTTGTGAAAGCCAAAAAAGGCTTTATGTGAACGATTGATTTTGTTTTTAAATATTCCTGCTAGGGAATTTAGTGTCTGAGTATGCCAAGTTAGTGGCTTTTTCCTTCAATGTCATTATGACTTTTTGTGTCTTAATTACAGGTTATTAATGACCCTTTCATAACCAAAGCAAGCTTTGAACCAGCTTCAACACAACCCATAAATATAGTTGACAGAAATGCACCGCTGCTTGATTTCTTTCCAGCCTTCGCCCACTCTGTTTCATGCAACTGGCCCATGCTAATCATTGTAGAAGTTCTCCAATTATTTCCAAGCCTGACGACCTGAATGACTTGCCTGGAGTCTGAGAATCTGACCCCAGACGACTGCAGCCGGGACGGGTAGTTAGTGCAGGTGCTAATTGGCTTTGAGGGGTTATGAAGGTCCAATATCAGATGAAGTGCAATGCAGACCAAAGCCTGGTCCAAGGGTGCCGGCATGGGGGGTAAACAGGGCAATTTGGCTTTCGGTGGATAATTGAGCAAGCCCCCCACAAACTACTTAATCCTGATAGTAGTGACAAGTACATTTTAGGACAAGGTCATTCTGAGGCTTAAATGGTCAGTTTTTACAGCAGTATAGCATGGACTACTCTTTGTCAGTTTTAAAGACATTGCAATGCTGAAAATGTAACAAATTATTTCAAGAGTTTGTCACTTGTCATTTACATGATGCTTTTATTCTAAAACAGGATATTTTACTATATTGCCATCAACCAAGTTTAAGTTCCTTTGGGATTTATCTCACACCATTTGAAAGACACTTACTATAATAACTATATTATAAATGTATAGTAAAAATAACTTATTTTAATAACTTTATTTACTTTTTAACTTTCTTTTAAATATTATTAAAAAAAATGTTTCTGCATTTCACATTTCAGCTGCAGTTCGTAACTTTTTTGGGTTAAAAATGATCCAAAATAAATTTGAGCAAGTACATAGCCAGCCAGTGTTCAAAACTATCTGCTTGCCTTAGCTCGATTCAAAAAACGGTAAGCTTGTAATAATGTTTTTTATTCCAGTGGTACTGGTGAATTTCCACGGGAAATTCAAGCATGTCTTTGCGTGATTACGTCACATCTGTACACGTAAAGAAGGTGTTTCGGCTAGTAGGCTATATTGCGTGTGAGGATGTTAGAGGTGGAGATTTATAGCCTTTTCTCAAAGCACTTGATATAATTAAACTTATAAATTTGATGGCGGATCCAGAAAGGTTCAAACTACAATCACCAGTGACAACTGGAGATTTACCCATTGTAAAATGCAAAAGACTTCGGACTTCAGAGTGGCTACAGAAAAAAAGAGACTGCAACCGGGCCCATGCGGAAACCAGGATAAATATCGGAAGGGCATTAAATGTTGTCACGCAATGCTGATGTTGTTAACATTAACAATTTGAGAACAAAGTATAATTTGCACAGTTTGACTTGATATTCAATTCAATTCAATTGAATTCGAATTCAATTCAATTCGAATTTATTTGTATAGCGCTTTTCACAATACATATTGTTTCAAAGCAGCTTTACAGAAAGTGCATATCAGAAATGTACATAGAAAAAATACAGTTAGTTAATCATGTATTAATTTAGGGCATAACATTTCGCCGGCGTTGAGTCGTCTCTTCAGAGGTGTCGAGTCGTCTCTTCACAGGCGTTTAGTCATCTCATCGCAAGTGTTGGGGCATCTGAAGTCTCCGTGAGAGGCTGGATACAATCTGGAGCTGACAAACGCCCCGAGATACCAGCAGAAAAGCAGATGGGAAATAATTAGCATAGCTGCTGTTCATAATATTAATTATTATTAATGCATTCGATCTGATTCAACATTAGTATAAAGGGTAAGCATCATGCGAATGCTTGGCTAAAGAGATGCGTCTTTAATCTAGTTTTAAACTGAGACAGCGAGTCTGAGCCTCGAACAATATCAGGAAGGCTATTCCAGAGTTTAGGAGCTAAATGTGAGAACGCCCTCCCTCCTTTAGTGGACTTAGATATCCTAGGAATGACCAGAAGCCTTGAATTTAGTGATCTTAAAGAACGCGATGGATTGTAGGGCGATAGAAGGTCCATTAAATACACAGGAGCTAGACCATTTAGGGCTTTATAGGTCAGCAGTAATACTTTGTAATTGATATGGAACTTAATAGGTAACCAGTGTAGAGATGATAAAATTGGTGTTATATGATCACATTTTCTTGACTTAGTAAGAACTCTAGCGGCTGCATGAGAAGCGACTGTTAGATTTACTGCAATGCTTTTTTTTTCATTAGTTGGTCAGAACAAAAGTGGATGTTACTTGTTCACACTTGTTTTCCGGTGAAAATTCTAATGTTGGTCATACTTCCAAAAAGTAGAATCTGTGATTCCAAATGACTGTATCCACACCGGCGCGGTGACTGACAGCCGCACATTCTCCTCAAAACATTGGATTCATCCACGCTTTGCCATGCTGAGGCACATCCCACGTAAAGTTGATAATTCCGCAAATAACTGCAATTGCAGATTTCGAACAGAGATGGCAACAAAGAGGAAAAACTACGGACTGCAGCTTTAAATTGACAAATTGCATGTGATGTTCCTCATTTGTAATGAATAGACTGTGGATAATTAGACTGAATCAACTTACACAACTTGTGTGTCAGCAGCGTATGAGTTCACATAAGTGTAGTGTACACATAGTGTGCGTGGTTAAAAACATGGTCCTGTTAACAAGATCTCAGTGCTGACAACAGCCACTAAATGAGGAACATGAGGTCTGATGGATTACACAGAAACTTTGTTTTTTTTACAGTAAATTTTACTTTTATTCAGCAAGGATACACCAAGGATTGTTTACACCTGGTCACTTCATGCATTTTTACTGATCGTATATCTATTGATTTGTTAAAGGGGTCATGAATTGAGAAATAAAATTTTCTTTTGTCATATAAAAGGTAGGGATGGTAAACTGACCCCACACCTTTGATATTTTACTTTGATATAGACTTTGATAGAAGTAAATTTACTTTTATTTACATATACTGTATCACATGCTGAAAGATGTTACATTACTGCCACCATCAGTCTAGGACAGTACATTCTCTTTGTTGTTCCTTCTGTTTGTTTGTGATATTTATGTGCTGAAAAACTATTCAAGATTTATGACTTTTTGCTCAAAGGATGAGAATGCATCAATCTCTGTCTATGAATATCTCATTCTTTTACTTAGCCTCATACTGAGAAAGTTGAAGATAGGCTGAGAAGTATAGCAGCTCTGTGTTGCTGGATGGGTTATTCAGCAGACAGACACAGGCAGAGAACAACAGATAGCATTAAAGGAGCAGTGCACCTTAATTTGTAAATGAAAATACTCACCCTCATGTCAGTCCAAGCCTGAATGACTGTTTTTTTGCATGCAGCACAAAATGAAATGTTTAGCTAAATATCTGAGCTGTTCTATTCAACACAATAAAAGTGAATGGGGACCAGCTCAAAAAAAAAAAAAAAAAAAACTTAATAACAGTGGTCCGTATGACCATATGACTTATATGACTTTGAAGTCTTTGAAGGCCATAGTTTGTTTGGGGAACAGACCAAAATGTAATTTATGATGTTGATTCAATGAAAATCTTGCTTGACAGCTGTGGTCACCATTCACTTTCATTGAAAAGAGCAGCTTGCACGTTCCAATACAAATGTTTAATATTTGTTCCACAGAAGAAAGTCGTGCAGGTTTTTAAAGACATGAGGGAGAGTAAATTATGAATTATGTTTTTGATGAATGATCCCTTTAACAGGAAGAACATCACTGATTCTAGCATGCCATCTGGAGTGGAGGTTAAAGAGGAGACCCTTGTTTGAGATGAAAGAGTGTCTCCTTTTTAGCCACTACTGTACCACAGAAGGCATTGTTTCTCTCTCAAACACCCACAGAAACACACTTCTTCATTTCCACACAGTGGATTTCATCTGGCTCCCATTCGGATTTCATTGCAGATACATCTCAGATGCTGAGTCTGCTCTATTCCAAAATATAGTTTTTCACTGAATGCGCTAAAAAAGTTTATTTTTGTCTGCATTGTTCTCTAAGCTTATTATTTAGTAAATAACAGATGTTTTATGTAAGCAACTCACTCTGACACTCTGTGTCTCCACAGGAGAATCCACTTTTGTTGATGACCACGGGCCTCCCACACCAAGGGTAAGTTGTTTTTTGCATTATCAAACTCTTTTTCTCTCTCTTGTTTTCTCCCAGTTCCAAATGTACTGTACAAAACATCCCTGTCTGCGTTTGTCCTGTTGTTTTGGCCTTCCCACACTAGAGGAAAACATTTCAAGACTTGACCGGGACTGGAAGGTCAAACACACACACACACACACACACACACACACACACACACACACACACACAGCCACACACACACAGCCACACACATTCACATTAACAACCCCATGAAATGGTTTGACGAATGCATTTTTATTTCCTGTGTTGATGTATTTCCTAATGAAACAGGAAGTTTGAGTGGTATATATTGAATGTTTTTCTACTAATAGCCAGTTGCTATCAGTTTAAATCACAGCCTAGCAAAACCATGCTATTTATGCTAGAAATTTCTATACGCACTTGGGTCTTGCAGTATCTGTAATGGTCAATTTCTCTGAAAGAAAAATATGCATTATTTTGTGTGTATGTGTGGGGGCTCTCAGGGCTCTAGACTGAGACTAAATATTTTCCTGTTGGTGTGACTGAATTTTGTTAAAGGTCACACTGGTGCCACCACCAATTTATTAAACTGGTAAGTGGTGCCATTTCTGTTGTGTATGAGAAACATTAAATCGTAAATACGCCAACTGTGGGACAAAACAGTGCTACTCATTTAAACCGCGACATATGGCCCATTTATCAGCTCGGCTAAAAGAAAGAGCAGCACAAGCTACTCGCTGACCATCTCGATAACGCCACCACTAAACAGCTTTCACGTTCACAGCAGAGTTCTACGATCTAAACCATAAATGTCTTGGTGATTAAACTGGTTCAAAGCCAGATGAACCAGCAATGACATTTTTAACAACACTGATGTGGAAAACAAAATTATCCAGTTAGAACGCTTTTCAATCCACAAATCGCCAACAATTACTGTGGATTTTCTGTAGTAACGGTAACTGTAAACATGGTATTATGCCAGAAATGTGGGATATTCATATAGCATTTTATTATAGGCCTATTATTAATGGACAGATGTATTAAAGGTACAATTTGTAAGTGAAAACCACTTGCATAGTGTTATATATTTCTTTCAATTGTGTACTTACATTATCCTAAATGTTTCCAAGAATTTGTAAATTTTGAGAAATTCACAATTTTAAATAGTTCCCAATAGTCAATGACGTAATATCCGCGTCATCCCTTATTTCGGCTTGTACAGCCATAGTAACCATTGCGACAGATGTGGACAACTGCGTTACATCCAGCGGCACGCTGTTGTTGTTTCGTTCAAACATTATGGATCATGGCAAGCAGACTTTGGGACTAAAGGAGAACTAAAACGAGGATTGGTGTTGGGCGATATGGTCCATTTTCATATCTTCCTATCATCAGTCTGTGAGATCGGCGATACATGATATTATTGTGAGGGGGCGGGGCTTACTTATTTGATTATTAACTTGCTTTTTTACTCATTAATTAGCTTGTTTTATTACTTTGTTTTATATATGCGAATCTTTTTCTATTTTGCTAGCAAAGGTGAAGTGTTTATTAATGGGCTAAATAAGGTTATTTCCCGGTATAGTGAGGTAAAAAAAAAAAGATCCTAATCATTTTTTTATCTGACTCAAGAGTATTTAAACATGTCAGCGGGAAATACGGACACACATTATCCTCTCATGCCGTTACGGATGCATAATTTTGACTGTACTTCTGCACGAGATGAGAACACGTTTTAATAATTTCTTGGGTCAAGAAAGAGTCGAGGTTTGCGATATATGTTCTCCTACCAGTGCTCTCTCTGTCTGGATGCACTTCACATATGCGCACTTCAATAAGCCCAAAGAACGTGGGCTAACGTGTTTTAAATGCCGGGAGAAATCAGAGTAAGGGGCGGTTTAGTCGAGTCGATCAGTTTACACTTAAACTTGGGACTTCACTCCGATACAGGAAAACGGGTTAATGCGTTTACATGACCACATTTATTGTCAGTTTATTCAGCATAGGCCTAATCGGGTTAAGAAAGTGCATGTAAACGCGCCCATTCCCTGAAAGTGAAAGCAGAACCGGACTGAGCTTTTGAGAACCAGCATCTGTCGCTGCATTAACGCCGCATTCTCTGAGACCACAATGGATATAACGGTATAGCAACCATCTTAATTTACTGGCTTAATATTTCTCTTGTGGACCTACATTAATGACAGTGAAAAAATTTGAAGAAATTTTCTTGTCAAACAATCAATTGAAGCTGTTTTTGATTTTCACAGATGGCTGTGTTTGTGAACTAAAGACTATTATTAGGCCTATATCATTTTAGTGATATTATTAATATTTAGTAATTGTATTTTTTTTTGTGTTATTAGTGTCATTAAATGTTTTGTTAATGTGCTATGGAAAGAAAATAGCCTACTGATGAACAACGATGCCGTTTTCATCTTGGATCTGTAAAAGAATGATGCGTCTGTTAAAACAAGCACTCTTGACAATTTGTGAATGGATCACCTTGCAATTCCATTTTGATGTGGGATGCAGTTTTTTTTAGTCTGTTTTAAAAACATTTTCTTTGAGGAGTCCTCAAACGTGCGTGTCGGTGATGTCGCAAGTGTTAGGCTATGTGGTGATGGCGTTATGAATTTAGGCAAGGCAAATTAATTGTAGTTCCTAATATTAATTTAATAAAAATACTAGCTTTATAATAATAATAATAATAAAATATATTAATGGTAAAATGAGCCAATTATCGTATTGATATCGTCAAAGGCATCAGCCATCGGCGATATCTCTGACTATCGTCGATGCACGATACTATTGTTTATCGGCACAACCCTAACGAGGATCAATATCGCCGTGGCATTTTCGAGATGCAGAGAGCTTCGCGGCAAACTTCGACTTGACAGAGACGCCGCTCTTGCATGTACTTTATTAGACAGGTGAGCAAATGTACATAAACCAAATCAATGTCAAATAGCTTAACATGATGAAATGTTAGAATATGATCAGTATGTTATTCTAATGTTGATCTAGCTTACTGCTAGTCTCATATAGCCAACAAACTAACACATAGAATAACATTATAACTTTCAGCACACTCAAATTCTGTTTAGTATGATAGTGTAACGTTAGACCAAGTGAAAGTGCTATGTTACCTCACAAGTTTAATGTGAAATAAACTGACCTGTGTGAGTAGTAATTCAGCACTTGTGGGTAAGTTAGTTTGGTAGAATGAAATGTCTTCATTGCTTTATATCCGCGGGACTCGTGTGTGGCGCTGATATCTGTCTCTCATTAGCAATCGTCCTCTGCTTCATACCACAGTCATGTTAAAGAACATGAATGTTTTAACTAATCCATAAACATTATTAGATCCATCAGCATGACAGCAAGTTCTATGATTCCGCTTTTTCACTGCGTCATCAACCTATGCCTTTATTATTGTACGAGGTTAGTGACCCCTAGCGGCAAAAAAATTACATATTGTAGCTTTAAATGTATTAAAGAAGATACTGAATATAAGAACAGTATTTTTTAGATGTCTTTTTTTTTTGCATTTTTATTTATACTAAATATGTTTAGGCTAGGCATAGAAACCATATAGTTTTTGCATGACCGAGGTGCTATGCATGGGTTTACCTTTATATCATGATTTACAAATGTATGGTACCATGGAAGACCAATTTTAATAAGAGTAAAGTTCTAACTCAATCAGAATATTTAGATTTATAATAGCTATTTTTGCTGTCAAATGTGCATTTCCAAGAAACAAAATAAGTAATACTAAAAATTAATGCTATTACTATTATTATAAGTATAATATTTTTACACTAATTATTTTTAGTGTTACCAAATCAGGTGCTGGTGCCACCATCTGTAGAACTATAGAACGCCGTGCTACTGCTCCCAAATGTTAGTCTAGAGCAGGGGTCGGGAACAATCTTTTATTTTTTATTTTTTTTTTTTACTTTTTGTTGTTAATGCTTTTTTTAAAGGGCCTAAGATTTTACTATTATTATTATTTTATTGAAAACTTTTTTTTTTCAATAACATTTTGATAACAATAACTTTATATATAACTCAAAAATAGAAAAAATCAACAAACAATAGGTAACATGTTTCATTATGGGATTAATTGTGCATGACTTTCAATATGAGGTTCCACCTGAGCAGCAAAAATAATCTTCAGAGTTCTGTTTGTTTGTGTTAGTCCAGTCGCTTTGAAATTTTCGATGCTCCTCTGAATTTGTTCTTTTTGCCATCTCCACAAACTAGCTAGGCAGCTGCTTCTATCTGAGCACCAGACGTTACTATGGCTCTGCTCACACAGTAGTAAAATATGGTTCTGTATTTGATGCGCCTCCTAAATATGGTTGTATTCACAGTTTGTTATTTATGGAGTGACAACCGCATTCTATCACCTGTTGGTTTTGGAGAATCACAACCGCATTCTCTGCAAATCCCCACTGTGTGAACCGGAATCCGTCATGTCATACAGTGCAAAGAACTGAGCTGCACACAAGCGTGTCTCGTGTGTGCAGTGTATTTTCATAACATACAGAGACAGTTATGATCAGTGCTTTGTTCTTCATTTAAACTGCTGTTGGTTAATTAAACTTAGACTGATGAACTCGTGCCGTGTCAACTGTGATGATCATTTCTAGTTTCATGGACGTCTTTAACATTTACTTTAATCACTGTCACTGGTTACAGGTGTGATAATATAATTTGTGCTTGCGACTAGTTGTTTGCAGTTCATGCAGAAAGTATTGGAGTTGCGCACACCACTGAATACACAAATTGGTTGGAACAACTTGAAATATTGTAAATGGACTTTTCATTAACTTTATATGCTATACTGCAAAGGAATTGTAATTGACTTGTGGTACTCAGGGCTTATGAATTGTAAACTGTTCTGTAGTGATGTGTCTAAGATTTGAATGATCATATGCTGGTGAAGGGTGAGAAACCCGGTGAGCCAAGGTTTCAAGCTATCACGCATCTTCTGAAAGAGTACTGATTCTCCTGATCAAAACACATGCGAAGAAGATGCAGAAACCAGCGATCTCATATGTAATCATGTGCATATGTAAAATAACGCGATCATCAACATTAAACGGCACATGAATCAAAACTGTCTATATTACTGAATGAAATGTTGAGCTATAGGTCTGTGCAAGCATTAAGGGTGTTTATGGACTCGATTTACTCCATCTATGTTTTGATCGTCATTCTGAATCCAATCCAGGCGTAGTCTTTGACAAAAACGCTATTTTCTCAGCTTTTTGCTCAAAATGTTGCTTTTTTATGAAACTTATTATTCAAGTGTTGATCTGAAAGAGTGCTTGAAGTTAGAATAAAACTTTTTTTTTTAAAGCAGAGGGTTCTTTTTGATAGATTGCATGTTCAGATATTCATACAACAAAATATTCTGGGCCATGAATTTTTGTGAAAATGATCAAAAACGCTGCAGGGGAAAGACTTAAGACACACATCTAGCCTTACCCTGGAGTTGGTTCACCCACCACCTATATTCCCACTAGTCTAGAGCCCTGATATCTGCTGAAAGTTAATTTTGTCAACTTTTGGAGTATGGTAACATACTGACCAAATATGGTCTTTCTTGCAATTTAGCTGACATAATGACTTGAAAAATGTTCTGGGTCAACAAAAGGGCGAAATAAGCAGTTGTAAAAGTTAACTCAACACACTCACTCATGAAAACTAATCTTATCAGTACTTCCTACGAAGAGGACAACTCTGATCATTGACACAGATTAGAGAGAGAGAGAGAGTGAAATTGAATGAGTGGAAAGAACGAGCTTGATTTAAGAGGAGTGTCATTACACGCACTCTGAGCAAACCCAGCTGAAACTTTCTCTGAGCTTAACCTCTTTTGCAGAGGTTGAACGATGGGTCTGTTTCATAATAGTAGGGTTAAAGCCATCACTATGGTCTGTCTATGGTTTTTATAGAGACTTGTTGAAAAAGGAGTCATTATATGTGTTAAAGGACACAGTTGTTTTAAGACAAATCTCAAAGCACTTGTTACATGTTCGAGACTGAGTGAACTTGGTTCGATTTCCCTGTAGATTTAAAATGATTTGTAACTGGGATTGTATTTTCAGTGTTATAATCAGTGTTTTGTGGTCAAAAATAAATCCGGAGTTTAACACTCATTTCTCTGCGCTGCTATTTTCCTTTTTGGTTTTCTCAGTTTTTTTTTTTTTTTTGTGTCTCTGCTATGAAATGGGTTCAAATGATTCAGAGACTTTGGAATGCTGGGATGATTCATTGATCGTACTGTGTGTGATTGCACTCTCATATGACAAACAAGTCCAGAAGAGAACAGGAGAGGGGGTCCACCCATAAAAATACTCTTGTGAATTTTAACGATGGCCTTGTACAAATGTAAATGGTACAAACTAGGTTTTATTGTTTCTAACTAGAGGGATTGTTCTGTGATAAGTACTGACATTTCCTGTATTGAATATACATTTGACATTCGAGAGGCCTGTGTAAAATAAGTCTTTATTTACAGTTTATGCAATAACGTGCCTCCTGAGAGCAGTAACATTTTTTAAAACATTCTGATTAATATCCCATTGCGAATTGTGTTTTTGAGGGTTTAACAATGTCAAAGGGAAAGTTTTGTAGTACATGTTATATTTTATAGCATCTTCTCTATACAAGTTCAAGTAATAGCAATTTGGACTAGTTTTATTTCTATTGAATATTGAATAATCTTATTATCTAAAATCCTACATAAGTCTAAAAGATATATACGATAAATTTGCAAGTAAAAGTGGATGAAGACAAAAGATTTTCTTCACTGGTCTGTGGACTCCTTAAAATGCACATCTTTGAGCCTCAAAGACGGACAAAAATGAGACTGTGTGCATCAGCAGCTGTCCAAAGACAGAGATTGAAATAGAATGAGACTCAAACATACATATTTAATTATAGTGGTCAAGCTTGATTTGATTTTGAGACAACCTATGTTTGCTTTGACCTGATGTGCTTGGCTAACAGAGCTGTACTCAGGGTTAGGAACTTCAGAATAGCATAGTAGCATACTACTGTTCACTATTTCTTCCACTGTTTTTATTTAATTCAGCCTTTATCAACTTATAAAACAGATTGCCATAATCGCAAGTTAATTTAAGCAATGTTAACCTAAAATAAAAAATAAACATCTTACCATAGATACAGATGTGCACAAGAATATATCTCTCTCTCACACACACACACACACACACACACACACACACACACACACACACACACACACACACACACACACACACACACACACACGTGCTTTCTATAAATATAATATATGTATATAACATTTAACAGCTCAGAGTTAAACATTTGGAAATTATGACTTCCTGAATAAGAAAGTAATGTAATCAAAGTCCAGTTCAATGTGTGTAAATCATCCCATTTCTACCAGGACCGCTTCTGTTTACTATATAAAAAAAAAAAAGATGTGCCTGTCTATAAATTTTCCAATTTTCCTAGGTAATAATGTTTTGAATGGATCTGTCTAGTTTGGTCAAGTCTTTGGTAGCTGAAAACCCCCACAGTTACTAAAAGACCTCAAGCCAGCAATGATAACAACCAGTTTTAACATCTCACAGCTGTGGAAAACACACAAACTCTGAACAGACGTTTACAGATCTAACAAGAATTCAACATACTTGCACACAAACATACTACAAAAATACTACAGCGGCGTATGTTAGCTCCAGTCTCATTAGTATTTTCCAAATGATTCCCATCCACTCTGAAACTTTGGAAATCGCTAAATTCACCTTACGGCGCATGCGTAAACCCTCATAAAAGCTCACTGAGATGATACATATGGAACAAGACTTCATTAAGTTATTTAGTCTCGCAATCCTTCTGGCAGGATCATTTATTTAGCAAAATATCTCACAATTCACCGATGCGTCCTGGTCGCACTCACTCACCATTATATATTTGGTCTAAACGCAACTGCTCTCATGTTTTGTCGCAGGACAGCAAATGCGTGTAAATTCTGTCATCTTTGCAGTATTGTGATATGAAGAGTGCGCAAAGTAACATATTTTAGCAACTGTGTGAAAGTGAATAGCACATAAGTCACAATACCGGTATAAACATGAATATCTATCGGTACAATATGCGTCACATGACTAAACAAAACCTGCTTCATCGTTTTCAAATACCTCAGTTTTCACAGTTCACGCTACAATGTGGAAACGGCGTTTTCAATTATATCCACAAAATGTTTTCAAAACGTTTTCATGAATAAAAACGCCGTCTTAGTATGGACAGAAGGCCCAAACGGAGAGAAAAAGGTCAGTTTTCAAACTAAAACGTATTAGTGTGGACAAGGCCTGCATGTGTTTGAGCAAAAACAGTTAATATTATGTAATTTACTCCTGTGATGGCAAAGCTGAATTTTCAGCATCATTACTCCAGTCTTCAGTGCCACATGATATTTCAGAAATCCTTCTAATATGCTGATTTGATATGTTCTTATTACTATCAATGTTGAAAACAGTTGTGCTGCTTAATACTTTTCAGTATACTTAGTAGTAATACTACTTCAGGATGATTCAAAAGAACAGCATTTATTTGAAATAGAAAACTTAATGTAAATGTCTTTACTGTTACTTTTGATCAATGTAATGCATCTTTGCTTAATAAAAGTATTAATTTCTTTAAAAACAATATTACTGACCCCAAACTTTTGAATGTGTAGTGAACTTTTGTAGTGTAAATATGGATCTATAAAAGCGTCTGAAACAGAACAATCTAAAAATTGCAGGATGCATTTATTTTGTATTAGAGTAGGACATATATAGAAGCGTGATTATCGAAGAAGAAGAGTGAGACAGTAAATGTCGAGAGAGGGAGAGAAATGGAGGAAAACAGGATGGGGGGGAAATGGCAAGCCAGCTGGGCTCAGACAAGGCCTCTTATGTGTGTGCGAGGTGAAAAGAGGGCATTCTCTCTGAACTTGAACGCATTTGTTGTTTTGGGAGAGAGCGCAGTTCCACACTATGGAGTGTGAGACTGAGAGAGACCAAATAATAAAAGGCTTGAAGGGGTCCCGAGACTCCAGAGAGGAGGAGGGGGTGTTGTTTAGCTAGGAACAAGGGAGTGTGTACAGACCTGAATAAAAGTGAGCGTGACTGCTGTAGTGAAGTTGAAAATCATGTTATTCAAACATAAACACAGACTGCTTTTGACATAAATGTTTGTTATCAGGAGCATTTCTCATATTATTTAGACAGAGGGGACAGAACAGCTCTCCAAACCCAATTCCATCTAGGACACTGGCCTGCAGGGAATTCCATTCTTCTTTACACACTGGATGTTCGTCTAGGAATTAAAAAGATTCCTCTGACTCTTTCTTAAAGACTCATTCTTATGGTGGTGTGGAGTAGTGAATAAAGATTCTTTCTTTCTTTCTTTCTTTTTTTCTTTCTTTCTTACTCACTCATGTCGTTACAAATCCATAAGACCTTCATTAATCTTCGGGAGCACAAATTAAGCAATTTTTGATGTAATCCGTGAGGTTTCTAAACCAGACATAGACGGCAATGCAATTACCACTTTCAAAGCCCAGAAAGGTAGTAAAGACATCGTTAAAATAGTCCATGTGACTACAGTGGTTCATCCTTAATTTTATGAAGCAACAAGAATGCTTTTTGTGCGAAAAACCCCCCCAAAAATAACGGTCTCAGTCTCTGATGCGGTTCACGTGAGCACTTCGTGTGGTGTGCTGCTGACGCAGGAGCCGGACAATATTGAGCCGACGTTCTGATGTAGAACCGGAAAGCGCTGCACTGTGTTTACAATGTGAACAGTGTCAGAGACTGACATGGAAGAGAAGATATGGTTGCATAAAGTTGTCTTCTTCTTCCTAATAACTATGTATTTCATTGTCTGTGTCTCTAGGAGCTGCCATTCCCAAGTCAGGTGATCTACAACAGGGTTGGCAAGTGTGGAAGTCGGACAGTTGTCCTGCTGCTGAGGATTTTGGCAGAAAAGCACCAGTTTAACCTGGTGTCCTCTGACATCCATAACAAAACCAGACTCACAAAGCATGAGCAGGTCAGTGGATGGGTGAGTGTGTCTGAGGCAACTAATGTCTCAGAGAAGTTGTAAAGCACGCTAATATAAAAAGCATACTGTGAAAACTTGCTGATGTGATTAAATAAAGGTGTTTGCCAAGGGAAATGCTCACTGAATGCCAGCGGGAATGAAACACATCCGAATGGCACTCATTGTGGAGAAAAACACACACTTTCTTCCTTTGCGGAGAGGAAAAGAAAATATTCTGTCATCCCGTTTGGGTAGAGTCAAGCCACCACACCTCCACACAGCTAAACTCAACCTATGAAAAGCTCAAATAAATTAGCTGATTAAATAACACTCATATGCGTTTGTTGAGTGGGAGAGTGAAATAAAAGTGACTAACATGAAAATGAAGACTTTTGACTGGAAATCTGTCTATATCCCTGAGTACACTCATAATTCTTTCTGGACAGCATGGGACCTTCCACAACCCTAGAATAAAACGTTTTTCTGAGTGATACATTATTCATAAGTTTTCAAATGTGTAAACTGGTTAGATGTACGGTAAATACTCAAAGCTAATATTAAATGTGTGTGTTTTACAGTAGTAAACTCAGAACACATACAGGTTTCTTTGCCATCAGAAAGACTAACTGTCCTAAACGGTCGTGTGTGTTCAGAAAGATGAGAGAGAGAGGGGAAAACGGCAAATGAAAGGGATTCACAGTGTGGTATCAGATATTCTTAGAATGTTCTCTGACATTCCAAACCTAAATGACCCTTTCTTCTGTGGAATGCAAAAGATATTTTCAAAATG
The DNA here is from genome assembly GCA_030578275.1 of Meda fulgida. Classification (NCBI taxonomy): domain Eukaryota; kingdom Metazoa; phylum Chordata; class Actinopteri; order Cypriniformes; family Leuciscidae; genus Meda; species Meda fulgida. The sequence goes on from CM060635.1 coordinate 12,617,724, forward strand.
TATTTTTGTCCATACAATGAAAGATAGCTGGACCCCACCGGTCTTCGAAATATCTTCTTTGGTGTTCTGTTTGCGACTGACATGATTTATCTTGGAATCTTACATAAACAAATGTCCATACCTGGTTGGTGAAACTACTGCAAGAGCAAACAAGAAGGTGTGAAGGTGCCGTATGATCCAGTGGGACCGAACTCAGTCACCTGCACATACATAAAATACTTCTGATCACTTCATAATTTCCATATTTCCACTTGTTTTATTGTATTGCTTGCATTACATTATTGGTATTCTAAAATGTGGAAATCATTTTATAATAATAATGAATGAAAGGGTGGATCCAATCTTAACTCAACTCAATAATATAAGGGTTTAACGTCTTCTTTTGATATGTATCATTTATACACAAGTGAAGTTTAATAATCTGATAAACCATTGACCTTGCTTGGAGAATTAGTTAGCATTAGCATAACGTTCTTTGTGCGTATTATGTGAATTTCTAGTCCTTGCTTTCTCTGGCTGACAGCTGTGATTGTGACTGGTGATCTGTTTGTGGCGTTGGAACATCGGCAGAGTCTCCTAAACGAATGCAAATTTCTCTGTGGGATAAGGGTCATAAAACTCTCATTTAGAGGAGAAAGTTTATTTGTGTGTATAAAGGGAATCAGTCTGAGCTTTCAATGAGACAAGTATGAATGAACCTCCTCTCCATTAAACAATCATAATGTGATTGTGTAGAACAAGGTTTTGTCATTAAAGGGGTATTTCATATTCAAACAAATATGAAAATACTGAAGACTCTGCTGTTAACCATCAGTGGTCATATATTCCAGGTACGTTAGTTTAAAGTTAATGTTCTTGCGCTTGACGTGAGAGGTTGCAGCACAATATAGATTAAAAATGTACTTTATGAATTTTTTTATTTAGTTTTATTATTGTTATTAATTTTATTGTGTTGCTTAATATTTCTGTGGAAACCGTGATACTTTTTCCACCAAAATTCTTTAACGTTTTAAACATTTAACTATAATGACCTAAACCGTGTATTAGTAAGCAAAATAAAGCATCGGGTCACACTCATGTTTATTCTGGCATGTCATTATAATAAGACCTGTACATTTATAATTAGCCTCAAAACACTACACCACAGACTGCTTACCCAGTGTCACACAACCTGAGGTGTTACTTGTGATGTGGTTCTACCAACACCTCGTATATCATTACTTTAGCTGTACATTGCATGGCCATGTCTGTGCCCATGTAAGCGTTTACAGCACAGGAAGTCTCATTAAGACGATGAGGGGGCGCTACCTGCAGTAGGTGTGTGTGTGTCGTGTCATGTTTTTGTTGGCTGTTTTTGTTCATTTTAAGTCGTTAAAGAAGTAAAACTTTATCCTTGGTTTCTGCTTGAACAAACAGTTATAAAGGAGATGATTTACCTGGTTATTTGTTGGACTATTATATGGATATACGGCGTCCGACCTCAATCACAACGCCCAGCAAGACAATACTCTCGGGAGTTCCTAATGCAATGGGACGCTCCGAACTGTGTGGACATGCAGATGGATTATTCCTTCATTCAGGATTTAAACTCAGAGATCTCCAGGCACAAGACTCCCGAATGGAAGAGAACTTACTCTGCTAAGGTGAGGAGACGAGGAAAGAGGGGAGGTGTTCGACAAAGATTAAAACGCTACAAATTGCGGCGCATTCCGCTACCCTCTATAATCCTTGAAAATGTTCAATCACTAAGAAATAAGACAGACAAGTTGCAGGCTATTATAAACTATCTACATGAATATAGAGATGCCTGCATCATGGCCTTCAGCGTGACATGGCTTACGTCATAAGACACCGACTCGGATCTGACAATCAGCGGATTTGGTGAGCCTGTTAGGCTGGACAGGGATACAAACGCTACGGGGAAATCCCAAGGAGGGGGAGTATGTGTATACATAAATCAGCTGTGGTGCAATAATGTCTCCATCAGGGCATCCATAAGCTCAGCTGACATTGAACTGTTGTCCATCTTGGTCCGTCCTTTCTATCTCCCCAGGGAGTTTCCCCAGCTATTTGTGACAGTGGTGTATATACACCCAAAAGCAAACACCCAAATTGCTGCTGACACTATCTACAGAGTGATTCAAAGACTTCAATCCCTTTCCCCTGATGCCCCGTGTTTTTTAATGGGAGATTTTAATAATTGTAAACTCAAAAAATCACTGAATCTTTTCCAGTATGTTAACTGCCCAACGAGAAAAAGTAAGACTCTAGACTTGTGTTATGGGTCTATAAAAGGAGCGGACAAAGCTTCTCCTAGGCCCCCCCTCGGCTCATCCGATCACAGTACCATCTATCTTACTCCTGTATACAGGACATTACTAAAGACAGAAAAGGTGAAGACAAGAGAAATCAAGGTCTGGAGTGAAGATGCTGTCTCTGAACTACAAGGATGCTTTGATTGTACGGATTGGTCTGTGTTTAAAGACTCTGCTTCAGACATTGATGAACTCACTGACACTGTATGCAGTTACATCATTTTTTGTGAAGACTCTGTCATTCCAAAAAAATAAATCGCTGAAATAGGTGTTGTAAAAAAAAAGGAGGGCCTTCCTTAAAGGTGCTGAGGCAGAAATAAGAGAAGCTAGGGGAGAGGTTCGAGCAGAAATAAGGAGAGCCAAGTTACAATATAAAAATAAGCTAGAGGAAAATTTAAGCAGTAATAACTTGGCTGTAGCTTGGGGTGGAATGAAAAAAAATGACAGGACAGCTAAAACCAGTAAATAACTCATTTAGCATTGCAGGTTATGATGGTAACAAAGGCTTAGCTGATGCACTCAATACTTTTTATTTACGATTTGACACAGAGGACTTTGAAGATGAACTCAGGGAAATGTGCAGTGAGTCTGCCCTCCCCACAAAGACAAATCTGATATTTAATCCTCAGGATGTTAAGGCAGTTTTTCAAAAAAATAAGATCAATAAGAGCCCAGGACCGGATAGTATTACAGGGAGACTGCTCAAGAGCTGTTCAGAACAGCTTTGCAAGGTGTTCTGTTTTATTTTTAAGATGTCCTTGGAGCAGCGGAGGGTCCCAGGGGTGTGGAAGGAGTCCATTGTTGTTCCGGTGGCAAAATGTGGAAAACCAAAAGAGTTAAACTGGTCATGAAGTCATTTGAAAGGTTAGTTAAAGGGGAATTGTTGGAAATGGTGGAGAGGGCATTGGACCCTATGCAATTTGCATATAGAGCTGGGATGGGAGTAGAGGATGCCCAAATCACATTACTCAACTTCCTGTACAGTCATCTAGAAAGTCCTGGTATGCATTCTAGATTTTTATTTTTGGATTTTTCATCCGCATTCAATACTATCCAGCCACATCTTTTAGCTATGAAATTACTAAATTATTTTAATCTTCATGTTAACTTTGTGGGCTGGATTGTAGATTTTTTTAACGTGTAGGTCTCAGAGGGTTAGAGTAAATGGCTTTTTGTCAGATCAGCGCACCTCCTCCACGGGCTCTCCTCAGGGCTGTGTCCTGTCCCCTTTACTGTATATTCTCTACACCAATGACTGTAGAAGCCAGCACGTGGACAGGTACATCCTGAAATTTGCTGATGATACAGTTATCATCAGCTTGCTTAACAATGCTGAATCCGAGCATGGGCCGGTGGTAGATGAGTTTGTTAAATGGTGCGATGAAGCCTTCCTCCAATTAAATACTAGAAAGACCAAGGATATGATCATAGATTTTAGAAGGAAATCATTGAAATCATCCAAATCACCGTCTCAGACCTTCATTAAAGGAACCGGTATTGAATTTGTAGAGCATAAATATCTAGGAACAATAATTGATAGTGACTTAAAATTTGATTCTAATTCTGATGCAATTTGTAAGAAGGGTCAGCAACGTCTGTATTTTCTCAGGAAGTTAAATGTTTTTAATGTTGACAAGACAATGATGTGCTTGTTTTACAAGTCTTTTTATTGAATCTGTTTTTACTTTTTCTATGATTGCATGGTATGGAAACCTGAATATTAGAGACAAAAATCACCTAAACAACATTGTGAAGGTGGCTGGTAAGGTTATAGGGACTGCACAGACTCCCCTGACTGCTATCTTTGAACAGCATGTTCTTCGTAAGTCCAGGTCTATAATAGACAACAAAACCCATCCCCTACATTCTAAGTTTGAAATTCTTCCTTCAGGTCGCAGATTTAGAGTTCCACGATTCAAGTGCAATAGGAGCAAATACTCATTTGTTCCCTGTGCAATAACCCTGCTAAATAGTCTCAGGTAACCTCATATTTAGAGATTGTTCTTATGTTTTTTTATGGTTGGCTTATCTACACTGTACTGTATGTTTTGGTACTTTTTATTTTATTTTGGGGCGGGTATTTTATGTGTGTTTGTGTTGTTATTCTGTATGTTTTTTATCTTGTGCCCTGACTGCAAATCAAGTTTCCCACCTGGGATAATAATAATAATAATAATAACAAATTGAATGAATAAAAAATAAATAAATGTCATTTCCTCAGGTTGTTACAGAGTGTGTGTTTTGGCTTTGACACAGCGTTTGATAAAAGATTAAAGCTTAAGTGGGGCACTTGTTACAGTGTGGTAAGCTGTTTGGTGGAGATGTGAGGTATAAAGAGGATATAAAGAGGTTTAGATTTTGGTATGAAATCTCAGTTCTGAGGGTGGTCTTTTCCAAGCCAGAAACTTCTGGAAACCTCTTGTCGAGTGCTGCACTCTACACATACCGTCCTGGCACACCAGACCAGCATTACGCCATCCCGCTACTCGTATGGTGATCTGTTATAGGGATTGTTAAGTCTCCTTATGCCTGTATAGGTATGTTTGTAGAGACTGTAACATGCATTTAGAGACACATGGGCTCTATCAGAGCTGACTGGGGCCCCAGCTGGCCCTCATTAGGAAACATTAAGGTAATGAGAAGTCAGCTTCTTTCCACTGCACCACGTACCATCCACGCGAAGAATGTTGTGTGTGTGTGTGTGTGTGTGTGTGTGTGTGTGTGGGGGGGGGATTATTGTTTTATAGCCATTGAAGACAGCAGCTTTAATTAATTGTGGCAAATTTGGTATATACCCTGTAATTTGTTTGTTTGTAAGTGTTTTATTTATTTGTTTGACAGGAAGTATATATAATTGTCGTATAATTATATTATATAAATATATTATATAATATTTAATTATTATGTCGTGCAGCTGATGCTTCTAGTGGTTAAAATATAATTTATTTTAATTAATTTTTTTGTGCTCTGCAATTGTAACTTGTTGCAACCCACTGCTATTTTGGTTTATCATAATTGTCAGTGTTGTTGAATAAAGAGATGCTCATGAACGGTTATGTAACATGCATTTTGATCTCTGTTTATTTGTGTTGATTTTTTGCCAGGTGGATTTGATGAGAAACATTAGCACTATTCCACAGCCTTTTCTGTACACCAGACACGTTCACTTTCTCAATTTCACAAGGTAAGCAGATCAGGAATTACTTATCTGAATGTATCGGATCAGGTCCAAGATAAAGACACGCATTTCTTGCTGCCATTAAATTAGGAATCGATTCAGTGCTCATTCTCTTTGTCTCTTTATTTCTCAGGTTTAGGATAGAACAGCCTGTCTACATAAACATCATCAGGGATCCCATTAACCGTTTCCTCTCCAATTACTTTTTTCGTCGTTTTGGGGACTGGAGAGGAGAGCAGAATCACTTGATCCGCACACCCCAGATGAAAGATGACGAGAGATATTTGGTCAGAGACTCTTTCTAAATTCTTCCTCTTGTTCCTAATTTTCACCACAACCATCAATTTTGCCCCAAATATGCATTTTTTAAAAGTTAGTGCAATGATACAAGAGCATGCTTGAAATGTAATGTGTGAGGAAAATATCACAGGTTGTAAAAAGTATAATATTATTTAGGATACATTTGTAATGTCTACACGAGGCACGACCACAGCTTGAGGCTGTTATCTCTATGCACTTGCACAACTTTTGACACAGAGTACATAATAAATAGAACTGTCAGGGACTCATTGCGTTGCGCCCTATCCAGTGTAGACACAGCGTTAGCAATGGTCATTATTTATTCAGAGTTTTAAAATGGAAATGCCATTTGTTCATACAGGGGGATAAAAAGACAAAAAATAAATGCATGTATATCTACTGTTTGTGGGCAAATTAACTCCTTGAGCTAGTTAAATAAATACCCAATTAGGCACTGAAACTTTAACAAGATCTTTGTTAATCTTGTGCATCAGCATTTTTTTTTGCTGGTTACTATAGGGATGCAGCAGTACTGAAGTGAGCGCAGGTTCAAACATAAACATCTGAATAGTGATGTGAAGGGCTGACTGTAGTTTAGTGTACTGCAACAGAGCTCCATGCAGTAAGACTAGTAATTTACCTTTTCAAACAGATAGGAGTTGTACTTATATGCACACAAGTTTACATAGAAAATAGCAGCGTGACCATCGAGTGACTCGACTTGGGGACTCTATTTCCCCATGGGAATGAATTTGTTGCACAATGAGTGTTTGTGAGAGTGAGTGCAGAAGTCTGGCTGTATTTTTGGAAATTAGCTCAGACAATGTGAGCAGAATGTTCAGGAATTGATTAGTCATACTTGCTTTTTAAGTCAATTGCGTTGCTAAATGCTCTAACCTCCGATTTGGAAAAAAAATACATAAATGCTGAAACTCAAGACAATCACATGAAAACTTGGCATTGCTTGAAGAATTACATCAGTCGACTAAGGATTGTGACAGAATTATGGCTAATATCTGTTTTTCATAAAACATAAATGGCCAGTTTCCCAGATACGCATTAATCTAACTGGGAAACATCAACTGGGACCTTTTCTTGATCAAGTTACTAGTTAATTCAGTCCAGGCCGCTTTCTCTGTTAATTTATGCTGTACCCGGTGTAATGAGATTAATCTATGAATATAAGATCTGGCAGGTTAGCATGGTTCAGTTAGTAGGTTTAGTTCACAATGTATGAAACAAGATCACACTACAACAGACCAACACATTAACAACATAGGCTAGCTAAAAGGCAACTTATTTTATTTGAATATATTTGTAATGTGACTCTGAAGACTTTGCTTTGCCATCACATGAATAAATTAGTTTTTAAAATGTATACAAATAGAAAAGTTTTTTTTCATATTTAAAATTTCAATTGAGATAAAATTTCATGATATATGTATTTATTTTTGATAAATAAATGCAGCCTTGCACTGTAACGTCTTTCAAAAACATTAAAACATCATGCCAACCCCAAACTTTTGAACAATGGTTAATAAATGTATTTCACTAGTATTTACTAGTGCCAATAATGGTCATTAGTGAAGTGAAGGTTATTGACTCAAATAGTTATGTGGTTCCAACAATATGATAATAAAAACATAAAAATACCATAAAAATGCAAGCCCTAAAAATACAATGCATTAAAATGCAAGCACGGTTAGTAGTGCGATTCAACATTTTTGTTTCAAAAACATTTGGCATTATTTTACTTCCATAGAAGAGCAAATATGACAGATTCATTTAAAATGATTGGGAATACTAATGGACAGTTTTTTTTTTTCTTAAGTCTGGTTTCTTTTTGCTAGATTAAAAATGTTGCTAACTCACTTTGAATAATATCACACTACATTTCTAAAAAATAATTAACAAATATCTTCTACCACTAACCATTTTAATTGAATCGTTTTTTTTATTTATAATCTTAAACGAGCGCACATGACAGACAGTAGCAGTTCTGTTACGATAGGAATAGAACTTATCTTGGCTAATGAGAGACTACAATGAATATAATCAAACCTTCACCATAAAGAACATAACCTCTTCTTAAGATCCTCTCTCCTGGAGGCCTGGTTAACCACATCTCTGTTTTTATAGTTAAGGATTACCATGGATTGTGATCTATCTCACACTAAACATATTTGTTTGCTTGATTTATGTGTCTAATAGCTGGGCACTTTGTCAAGAATGAGCATTCAAATGGTATGCTATTGAAGTTTCATTTTTGATCTTTCCTTTTGAATTGAGTTTAATTATAATAATCTATGACATACTTGGGAATTTCCCCATAATCTGAATGGCTGTGCACACGCCCACACACATACTCAATGTCAGACATGTGCATTCACCAACACGAACACATTTGCATTACAACTGGACGCTGTAAGCTAATTTGATATTACAGAGTCGTCCCATATGTTTGAAGCATGTGAAGTGAGTTTATAACACAGTGTGTGTTAGAGGAATGGCCATGCTCACAAGGACAAGGAGGGGGGGTTAGGACTCTTTCACCTGCTGTGACTGAAATTTTACACGCTGGTTTCCTTTGAACACTTGTATGTAATGGCAAAGCTGAAAGGGATTTTTTTTTTTATTAGAAAGTTCAAAACAGTATTTATTTGTAATAGAAATCTTTAGTAATAATGTAAATGTCTTTACTGTCACTTTTGAATTGAATGTATTTGCGCCAAACTTAGTTGTTCTGTAAGATCATTACTCACCAAAAAAAATCACTGTTTTTGTGTGAGGTATTCTGGCAGACCTTCAAAGCTGTAGTGCTGCCCATGTTTACTAATGATTAAAAACATTAAAGCTGAAGTGTGCGTGCGCGCACGGTTCTCATTTCTCTGGCAGACTGACTTCTTGTCTCCTATCGTTACCTATCATCTCGTCTAATCTCTTCTTTGCTCAAATACAGCCAAGCATTATGAATGCAGTAACCAGTATTTATTATTTGCTTTTTTTTATGTTTGCGTTTTCTAGACCGAAAAATGCTTTCTTTTGTGTAAGGCAGAGCATGTTGCGTGGTGACGTCCATCTGGTGGTAGTTTAGGGGTAAATTGCAATGGCTGTGTTCCTAGGTGCTTGGTGAAATGGCCACCTTGGGACTGAATCAAGAACACAAGGCCAAACCTGAGCTGAAGTGAGTCCTTCTAAAGAGAAACACTGACCGGTTTCACTGCTCGGGATGTTTGCCAGAAACCCACTAGACATTTTCTGTAACCTTTTATATGTAATTTCATATGTCCAAACAGACTTTCTTTCTTTTTATACTCTCTTTTTTCTCCACTCCACCAACAGCATCTTTCTCCTCATTGAATTGTTTTTAATTGTTTGTTTTAAATGTCTGGCTCAGCTTTGAGGCACCATTATCTCTTGAGGGCTTGAGGTTGTTGGTTCTGTAAGTTGCTGCGTAATTGGTGATCTGTTAGAGAGGATGACATTTCTGTTCCTTTTGTTCTCAGCAGACATTTACCCTTTTGACCATCTGGCTTTCTGTACTTAAATACTCGTTTCCTTTTTATAAACCAAAAAGTCAACGGAAGCCCAAATGGGACATTACTTGTTTTTATTTCAGCAATAGCATCTGTCCGTTCAAAGTGCATATCCATCAGAGTTGTATGTGTTTCCATTGGGAGTGAGTGGAGATGCGGATGAAAGGACATTGATGCACTCTTGGCTTTTAGACTCTATTCAGATACACACAGAGTGAGTATTGTTAAAGGAACTGGCCCTCCTGGAGCTTCACTGCTTTGAAGGAATCGCCAGTGCATCAGCTTGATATTGTCAACAAATGAACACGTTTTGAGAGCAGTGAAAGAAAGCTAAACACAACAATCTGGTTTTTGTTTGTTTTTTAGCTCTAGTTCACAATCAGTGAATTAAGTTTTAAGCAAACATCCCAATCCAAGCATCGATGTTCATAATTACTGTAATTTCTTCATTGCTTATAACTATATATATCATGACAAGATATTAAGCCTTTGTCTAGTCAAATGTTTGGACACATTTGACTATATTTGTTTATCATAATCTATAAAACCTTTTATCTAAAGGCTTATGCTTAAATTTATTGAATATGCTTTAAATTCATTTAAATTGTGTATAAATTCCATTCCATTGTATGTTAATGTTCAATACTCTTTAAAACCTGTACTCTTTTAAAATGTGTGGCAAATGGTAGAGACGCTAAGATATGTTGGTCTTATGTTTTGGTCAAACAAAACCAGAGAAAATATCAGAAACATTAATGTTCGAAAGTAACTGATAATTGAAAAACTTTCATACTTTTAATAATCAGGATATGGAGATAATCCAAGTAAATTTCTAAAATATTCCAGACTAAACAACATGTATTGCAAACGAGTTTCACCTTTAGGGGACCTTTTAATTTCCTGAATTAGGGCTTAATGAAAGGCAGAGAAATAATGCTCACATGTCGACTCATACTTGGTATGTGTAAAGGCCATTCTACGGTGAAAGATTAATGCTGAAATAACTCAAGAGTATGTTTTTCTACCTGCCAGCATGAGGGCCCTTCTCTTCTAGACCCACAGCTTGCATGTGATTCCCCCACCCGGGGCTCATGAAAGGGAAAGGAGTGCGTGGAGTCTGGAGCCTCGTGGCTATGTGGTCTTTACTTAACCTCTCTTGTGCACGAGTTAGAGACGAGGCTGTTAACTTGACAAATTGCCCTCTTTTCTAAGAAATGCCATCTTGACCATCTACTTTTCAGCATGTATTATGTTTTCATGTAGTATCATCATTATAGCAACGTTGGCTGCATTGTTGTTTTGAGGAAAACTTCACTTGTCTTCTCCCCTGTTTTTTCATATAATCTTTTTTTATTCTTGTCCATATTGTTCTCTGAGGACTTTGAACAAGGGAGAGGGAGAATTGGCATGTTTTTTTTTTTTATCTCAGGACTTCTTAAGTCTGGTTTCTTTTTGCTAGATAAAAATGGAAATAAAATACATAGGCTTCTCCTGTTGTGTGTTTACCACCAGTGTGCATTCAAGTCTCCATTGCATATTTTCCCATTTAATGTTCCCAATGTTAATTATAGCTTTGGGATCAAATAAAGTGATAAAACATTGTTACAGATGAGTGACTGATAGTGTTTTGGATGTGCCGTCTGTGGCGTCACATAACTTTCAGAAGACTGTTTCGTTGCTTGTGTAAGTGGTGCCCCCTTGTGTTCACTAGAACTGATTGGTTCTACTTTAACCAGCAGCCAAATCACCCTGTAGCCCAAGACTGGTTGCCCACTGACGCTAAGCAGGGCTGAGACTGGTTAGTACCTGGATTAGAGACCTCCTGAGAAAACCAGGTTTCTGCTGGTAGAGGTGTTAGTGAGGCCAGCACTAACGGGGCGCTTACCCTGTGGTCTGTGTGGGTCCTAACGCCCCAGTAGAGTGATGGGGACACTATACTGTCAAAGACCACCATCCTTCGGATGAGACGCTAAACTGAGGTCCTGACTCTCTGTGGTCATTAAAAATCCCATGGCACTTCTCGTAAAGAGTAGGGGTGTAACCCCGGTGGTATAAGCACATTTAACATTTTTGCTCCATTTGCCAATTTTTTGTTCTATGTGCTGCTTTCTTTTTGGCTCTAGCTCTGTCAGTCTGACTGATTACCCCATGTCTCCACTGCAGGACATTAACGTTTGCATCATGGAGAACTACCCGGAGTGCTCCAACCCACGCCTCTTTTACATTGTTCCATACTTTTGTGGACAACACCCTCAGTGCAGGTAATTAGGACCCATCATTTGGGTATTAACGTTGATGAGTAAGTGTTTTATAATTCATTTATATATACATGTGAATTGCTATAAGTAATGATTATCGAGTTAAATAGCTGTTTTGTAATCATGCAGATTTTATTACTACTCTGCAATTTCACTCATCGCCTAGTTGTTCAAAACCTGCTTGATCTTCTTTCTTCTGCAATCTGTGAAACACAAAAGAAGATATTTTGAAGAATGTTGGTGGTAATAAACTTCTGTTGTATGGACAGAAAATACAATGGAAGTCAATGTGAACCGAAACTGTTTGGTTACCATAAATCTTCAAGATTTCTTCTTTTTTGTGTTTCGCTGAAGAATGAGCTTTCTGTTTTCACAAAGAATCTCTTCAGTAATTGCAAACTGAAATATTTGGATGTTTTCATGTCATTTTTCTTTGTCTGCTACAGAGAGCCTGGAGTTTGGGCTTTGGAGAGGGCCAAACAAAACGTTATAGAGAACTTCCTACTTGTTGGGATTCTGGAAGAGCTGGAGGATGTATTGCTCCTGCTGGAGAGACTCCTACCTCACTACTTTAGTGATGTCCTAAACATATACAAGAGTCCAAGTGTGTTTTATTCAATTGCTTTGAATTTATGTGTAAGAAATTAAATAAAACATAAAAAAAATTAATGCTAATGCAAATATGAATAAAAATGAAAGAGCATTTTTAAACCTGGTGAGGTAAGGAGAAAATTCATAACAGTATTTAAATCTTCTGAGAAGGTTTTGGAAAATTAAACTCATCTTAAAACTGATGTGCTAAATTCTTTTGAATCACATACCATAGATTTCTCTGTGGCTCATAGTTTTGTAAATCTGATTTCTCTGCAGCATTCTGGAAGATGGGGAACCTGACAGGCACAGTGAAGAAGCACATGCCGACTCTAGAGGCCCTGCAGGTGCTTTACCAAAGGATGAAGTATGAGTATGACTTTTACAACTTCATTCGTGACCAGTTCCATTTAACCAAGAAGAAGATCGGCCTCAAGTCCGCCTCCCAGAACTCAGCTCATGAACCTGACTTCCTCCGTGAGCTTGCCCTCAGAACCCAAGAACCTTTGGAAGAGGAGGAGGAGGAGGAGGAGGAGGAGGAAGAGGAGGATATGGGGCAAGAGGATGCCAACATCTGGATGGTTCAGCCCTGAGTATTAGCTACTGAGGTGTTGGTATGGCAGAGACCTCATAAGCTTGATGTCTATGTCCAATCAGGAGGTAGAGTCAACATTCCCAGGCGAAAATTGGGTGTGTAATAGTGATCCCCGTGTTTTTAATGGGACGGCCCTTCAAGACACTCTGAAGAGGAGCACAGGAGGGTCTGAATAGTTATTTAACAATTATGACAATGATTTTGTTCATGTTTATGGAATTGAGCAGTTGGTTGTGGTCATTTCCTGGTGAGATGATACACGATTGGAATTACAGGGATGTTGTTGGATTGTCAAAATGGAGGGAAGAACTAATTGTGGTATAGCAGAATGAGCTGCTGTGGAAGTTTTTAGGCACCTGGAACCTGGGTGACCTCTGATTCAACCCACTCTTTCACACGCAAACACATTCAGACTATGCAATAGAGGCAAGTGAAGGTCACAACAAAGTGCCAAACCTGTGAAAAAAGTGAAAAGGATTACTGCACAATATAGTTGTAATCAAAATAAACAACTCAAAACACCAATCAGATCTGATCATCTCATCACTCGCTTCCTCTGGTTTTAGAAACCTGCTGCAACTCTGTGCCAGAACTTCAGTGCTAGTCTTTTTGAAAGGTTCTTTTTATATTGTACATGTAAGGGGTTGTACAATAAATCAAACACTTTTGAATGTCTGCAAGATGTCAAATGCAGCACACTGTTCATCTAAAATGTTTAATGTGGATGTAAACATTTTGTTTGCCTTGACAGTGTCTCTGTCAAGTTCCATTTGGCACATGATGTGCTAAGCACACCTGAAGTACAGGTAATACTTCACCCAAAAATTAAAAAGCAGCTGTACAATTTTGTCCTAGTCTGTATTGCTCAGCAGTGTACAATATATTGTTAAACTAATGGGATATCAAACTATACCCAGCTAGTTCTAAACGATGATCAGACGGCTCATAGGAAAACAAGTTTGACAACAGAACAATTTTTTTTTTTTAAATGTGAACATTTGTGCAAATTTTTGTTTTACAATTAAATTTTAAACCCATATATTTCTAAATCATTATTACGCTGCTCCACAGATCAACACCTGTTCCTAGTGTTTTTTTTTAACAAAAGAATGGTCCACTTATATTCATTATAGGTCAGACTCATGGAGCATTACTGTTCAACTATACTGGTAAAGTGAAATGATTAATACATGACTAAATAGATGCCATATATACGAGCTCTCACATAATTTAACACTTTCCTCTTAAACTTGCCAGTTAAGTATATAATTGTGTATGTACTTGTTTTGTTCAATGTGGATTTTATATTAATTAATTTATTGTGCAGTATTTTTTGCATTCCATGTATGAATCTCAGGAAGAAGAAAAAACAGCAGATATATTTTTGTTTTTTTGACATCTAACAGCTGGCAAATATTGAAGCATCTGATAGCTAAAGGTTACTTAAGGACTGCTGGAGTGGCTATTGTTTTGAATACCCAAAGTGAATGAAAATGGCTAATATTACAAATTAACTGCACCTTTACTGGGAAAACTCAAAATAAAAGAATTTTAACAGCATTTGTTGTTTGTAGGACTTCTTCATTTGCTGTATGAAAATATGTATTAATCTGTGCGTACAAATAATTATTTCTTATTTTATGATGATAAATTATTTAAATGTGTTGTTTTTTTATTAACTTCATTTTTGCATAAGGATTGATTACTATTTATTTTAAACATGGTGTTTTGTTCCTGAACAAATCATCAGACCTAGGCATAAATAAGAACATCTCTGGATCATTCTCGTGCGCTTATTTGCTCTCATTTATTTCATTCACTGAAGTATTTGTTTCACTGACTGACAATAGAGCGAGCAAATAGCAATTGAGTGGTCACTTTGAATGTACATTTCATTGACTGTGTCCCAATTCAAAGGCTGCATCCTTAGAAAAACTCTGACTACAAGGTCCACGCCTTCGAAGGCCGCGATGATCGGATTGAGTGTTGTTAAATGGGTCGGTCTACTCTAGCCTATGGAGGACTATTCTTGTCGCCTAGCAACTGCCATTGATGAGTGAGAGTAACGTTTGTAATAGACTCTTTTTGTAAGACTTGAGAAATTAGATCATTGCCAGGCAGTCTACTTGAGGAACGACCACTCCCTGATGAGAACTTTCTGGAAATTAACATTTGAACTCTCTTGTGAAACTAGCGCCATCATTCGAGACGCAAGTCTCACATAAGCAATCCTAATCTACATCTTTATCCCTTGACCCCCTTTTCTCCCGTTCCCTCATTCTATCATGCTGAGATCACCTGAAATTCACCCAAAAATCGATGTAATTTAATATGAATAATGATCGTACAGTATTACACGTTTTGAAATGTCTCAGTGTGACTGGTACAAAGGTCTAATTCCCAAATAATTAAACCAAAAGGAAATCAAGTTCACTTTATTCAAGTTCATTTTATTTATATAGCACATTTAAAACAGCCACTAGGCTGACCAAAGTGCTTTACAGAACAGCCATATAAAGAAAATAGGTAACACTTTATTTCGATGGTCCCTTTTGAACATTCTGGTGACTATAAGTAACTTTGCAACTACATGTCAACTAACTCTCATTAGAGTATAAGTGTACTGTCTGCTTAACATCTGATAACTCTTTATTGTGATGGTCCTCCAACAGACAGTCTACTGACTATAAGTAACTATGCAACTACATGTCAACCTACTCTAACCCTAACCCTACCAGTCTACTAATAATCTACTAACACTCTAATGAGAGTTAGTAGACATGTAGGTGCAACGTTACTTATAGTCAACAGAATGTGTTAAAGGGACCAGGGACGTGCACAGGGGGGTTGCTCAGGTTGCCCGGGCAACTGCCCATATGCCCTTCTCGACTCACGTTGCCCTTCCGAGAAAAAAATAAAATAAAATCGTATAATGGATGCAGAATTTCACGTAGGCCTAGATAAAAATAAATAAATAAGTAATCGCAAGGCCTCATTCACTTCCATTCGGGCACCAAAAGTGAAAGTCAGTAGGGGAAGGGCAAACTCTGTTTACGTGGCTTCAGCGCTGCACGTCAGTCGATTCTGTTCCCTACCGGAATTCCTGTTCCCTTTACGCAATCATACTACAAATCATGCGTAGTTGCCCAGTTACCCATAGACATAATAAATACATAGACACCCTATTGGCTGCTGGAGCGTACGTCAACGGCGCCGCCATATCAAGGAGGGCAACTTGCCCATACCTCTCATTATGGGAATTGAGAAAAATGCCTGTTTCGTGCGGTGCTTGGGGCTGTACAAGTCGCCACACAATTGAAAACAGGTCTCGGGGAATTACCTTTCACAAACAAGACTGAACATTTTTTTCTGGTTGTATTTGGTAATTATATAATTAGTAATAGTAACGTACACCACGTGCAAACCACTGAAATCGGCTGATAAATGTAAACGTTATTATTGTTTTTATCCAGGAAAACCGCAGCTCACCCGTTTACTTGCATTTGTTCACAGCGCAGTCTTGCCCTCCGCAAAATGGCGGACACGTTGACGTATCGCAGCAACGCTCTAAAGCGGCCAATAGGGGGTCTATGTATTTATTATGTCTATGCAGTTACCTATACGTACCATCAGAATTGAATACCATAGACATAATAAATACATAGACGCCCTATTGGCCGCTGGAGCGTACGTCAACGGCGCCGCCATATTGGGGATGGCAACTTTCCCATCCTCTCATACCGGGAATTGAGAAAAATGCCTGTTTCGTGTGCTGCCTGCGGCTGTAGGCCTACAAATCGCCACACAATTGAAAACAGCTTTCGAGGAATTACCTTTCCCAAGCAAGAACAAACGTTTGTTTTCGGTTCTATTTGGTCATGATTAAATTAGTAATAATAGTAACATTCAGAGGATACATTTAAAAATACTACTGTTATTGTGTCACGAAATGTAGTTTTAATAGTTTTTCAGTTGACAATGTAGTTTTTTAAAGCTCAAATATGTGGTTTGTTTATAAAGATAGCGCCAATTTCAAAATTTGATCTGACATTTTCGGAGTTGTAAGATGCGATCACCGGGCGCTCAGAGCTCATCTACACCGCCTGGAACTGCCGTACCTCGGCCAGTGCTTCTGACGTTTGCCGCTGGCTCGGATGTCTCTAGTCTAGTGGTTAAACATGAGATATAATTTGTCTTGTGTATATCTAACGGGCAATCTTTGGTCTCATTAATCTATAAATGGTTCCTTGGGTAAATCGTTTTGGCTGAGGGCAAAGTGAAGAAAGTGAAGTTTCATAACTTTATATTTAGGCTATTTTAACGTTGTATCCTGCTGTATGTTTGACTGATGCTACTTCTGTTATAATGGCTATTACTGATCAATAAAACTGACATTTAACAAAGAGTTAAATATTAAATATAAGTCACTATTTAAATTCTTTTTTTTATTGTGTATATTCTGTAATTTATATTTCTTATTCTATTGCTATTATTATAGTATTATTAATGAACTATATGCTATTATCAATATTTTATGATTTTATTATTGTACTTATGATATTATAATTATACTATTCATTACTATTTTATTTGCTGTATACTATTAGTTTATTTTTTGACTAAACTATTTACTATTACTTCTCACTTTGTTATATTTACTATTTGTACCATAACATTATGTATATCATAAAGGATCCATCAGTTATCTTTGTTATTGCTAAAATCAGGTCAATCACAGAAAATGCTTTTCTCCACAATGAGAAAACTTAAATTATATCTCAGTATTGGGGTCTTCCCCATTCTTATCCAAGAATAAAGAGCCAGATAGGCCTACATGACAAGCCTGAGCTTTGACCATTATTTAAAAAATATATATTTTACAAGTCTAACTATCGAGATTTTAAACAACTAGAGATGGAACTTTTTGTACACCACATACAAACCACTGAAATCGGTTGATAAATGTAAAAACAGTTTTTGTTTTTATCCAGAAAAAAAATGCATCTCACCCGTTTACTTGCATTTGATTACAGTGCAGTCTTGCCCTCCGCAAAATGGCGGACCCGTTGACGTATCGCAGCAACGTTCCAAAGTGGCCAATAGGGCGTCTATGTATTTATTATGTCTATGTTGAATACCATAGACATAATAAATACATAGACCCCCTATTGGCCGCTTTAGAGCGTTGCTGCGATACGTCAACGTGTCCGCCATTTTGCGGAGGGCAAGACTGCGCTGTGAACAAATGCAAGTAAAAGGGTGAGCTGCGGTTTTCCTGGATTAAAACAATAATAACGTTTACATTTATCAGCCGATTTCAGTGGTTTCCACGTGGTGTACGTTACTATTACTAATTATATAATTACCAAATACAACCAGAAAAAAATGTTCAGTCTTGTTTGTGAAAGGTAATTCCCCGAGACCTGTTTTCAATTGTGTGGCGACTTGTACAGCCCCAAGCAGCGCACGAAACAGGCATTTTTCTCAATTCCCATAATGAGAGGTATGGGCAAGTTGCCCTCCTTGATATGGCGGTACCGTTGACGTACGCTCCAGCAGCCAATAGGGTGTCTATGTATTTATTATGTCAATGTTGAATACGAGCAAGAAGCACAACTGAATGTACGGGAAGCCAAAAGGGTAAAAAAGGATTGTATTTTTTCACGAAATCTAAGCGGTTTTTTTTAGAAGCAAGTTTTTCCCCATCTGTCAATTCAATCCAGATTATTTATTTTCAAATAAAAATAAATAAATACATAATAAAAAAAAACAATAATATGAGGAACTCTTTTTCTCAAGTGTATTTTGGTGACATTTAACATATTAATACATTTTGTATACTGTTTACAAAGTTGTATATCATAAACCTGTCATCTCTGACGTTTTGCAATCTTTTTAAATAACAATAAGACCATAATATGAGGCATTGAGTTTGGACATAAACACGGTCAGAAAAGGCAATTTGTATGGGCAAAATTCAACTGAATATATTCAGACATAATACAAAAACTATGAACAAGTGCAAGATTAATTAAATTCACAGAAATATTACTGGAGTGTGAGAACCATTTTATTATGCTGCAGTGTAGCAAGACATATATTGTGTATATTTTAATAAAGACCCTGTTATTCTCAGTCCTTCATATAGCCCTTGAGTTTTTGGGGGGGGGGGGCTTTTTTCAGGTCAGAGCAACTGCCCATCAAAATTCCTGTGCACGTCCCTGCTCTGATGTCACCCTGACTTGTGTCAAAAAACTCTCGCGACCGCAAGGCGCACGTGTCGGATTCTGCAGTCGCGCGCAGTTGCTCTCCACCGACTGCGCTGATCAAAAGCATGATGGGAAACGACTTGCTGACGGCACAGCTTAATGCTCATTGTTTTAAACAACCGTGATGTATTGTTCTCTTTTAAAATGTTTGATTTTAAAACTCTGATATCATGTTTTTTGTGTATAAATTATGTGTGGATATCTCCAAACTCTCTGACAGTGCGATGTGATGTAATTTTAAAAAAAACACACACACATATCTGTATAAGAAAAAATAATTCATAAACATGTAGGCCTATTTAAAATGGAATCAAATAAGTATAGGCTACTTTAGGTGTCTTGTTCATTATATTTATTTTCATATTCAAGCAACAAAACTAAAATTACATCCAGTTTATTAGCAACACCGTGCACGAGTATGAATCCCGCGATATCCGCCTTTGATCTCACAGGTGTCAGATCCACAGCGAGAAGAGCGATCTGTCCGGCTTGCCTGCGCTTTTTTCACTCCTCTCACTGCAGCCGCCTACTCTCGACTACATTTCAGGCGAGGCAAGGCGCATCTCAAAGACGCCTACTGCCTTGGCCCTTGACGCTAATTGAAACACACGCTAATTGAAACACACGCGACAATCATAACAAAACAAACCCGTTGGTAAAAAAGGTGTGAGCCTCCGGCGACTTGTAATTTTTGAGATTACTGTGTGAGTATATCCCTGCGTGATAGTAGCCTAGTGGGTGTTAAACTCGTATTAGGCAATTCGGCCAGATTTGTCTACATCCCTTAGTAATCCTATAAGATTTCTATAGTAGTGTATAATACTTCTGTGATATTCTGTATACCTCTATAGTACTTCTATAGTATGTCCCAAAATACTAGTATTCCTATAGGATTACTGTAACATTTTGTCCTAAAATACTACAAGATTGCTATAGTTGTTTTGGATGTCTCATTCACATTAGCGTTTTCAGCTGAAGGCTCGCTTAATAGGCCAATCGCTACCTAATGACGCGAGCCGTGAACCTGCAGTAGTTAGAGGTCTACACTTAATGCAGACTGCAGTCTCTGAGTTAGGGATAACTGTCAGCACAGTCCGGCAACTTCGTACTACTGATCACTATTAATGATCAAGGATTAATAGTTTGGAGTGAATACGTAGGCTGCAATTGGTAAGTGACCGGGTTTTATGAAGTTATAGTATGAAACATACGAAAGTTGATTGAGTTATAGGCTAATGTTACCGCCACAGCTACTACCGCGATGTCTTACCTGGAGATTTAACCGGATAACAAAATATGTCTGGAATGGAAACGACACCTCCGGCCATTTGCTTGGGTCATTGACACAGTTTTTAATTAAATAAGGGTAAACATAACCTATTGCAGTTGATTTTGCAATGTACCGTTTCCGGTCGGCTGGCGTCAATGACTCGCAATACGACATTTTTGTCATTCAAATACACACGATGTTTGCGGTGCCATGCCAGACCCCCCAACTATGACTAGTTGCCGACTGTATGTATGTAAAAGATAAGCAAATGCTCTGATAAGTTTGAGAAACACTATTTGCATGGACGTACCATCGGCCAAGGTGCATTTCCCCAAGTTCAACAGAAGTGGGAGTCCTTGCTTCAGGAAACCCTCAGCAGCTGTATTGTTTTTGATTGGGTTTTGCTGTGAGCACTTGATAAAGCATCTTAATAATAGTCGGTTTAGCTGTATGATCATTGGCATGGCATTTTTACTATCAGATATGTATTACAAAGAATACTTCATTTTAAACAGAAGGATTTTACTGTAAAGAGCTGTTGTATTTTCTGTTATAATAACTGATTACAGTACCTTGTTTCTAATGTACTAACAATTAACTTGTCTTTATAAGTGTTAGTCCCAGTGTGTTTCTAATGTACCTTTTAGATTGGTTTTATCTTTGTATGGTTTGTTTTGAAATAGGCATCACTGCGTGTACGTGTATTCGTGATTAATTTGGTTTCATAGCTGGGTCAAAGTGCGGTGTCCAGCTGGCCCTGTCCACAAAGAATCATTTCTATTTGTGTTTGTAGGCCAGCACTAATATCCCAAACCTAACAACCAGGGTACAATGTGGACCCCCTGCGGTTTATGAAGATGATTTAAAACTTAAAAAAAAAAAAAATCAGAAGCTGTTGAGTGAGTAAAAGCCCATGTCTTATTAAGGCACCCCTGTAAAAGACTTAAACAGGGAGCAGAAGGTGGAAATGCAGAATGCCTGTACCACAATTAATGAGTGGGTGAATTTGTTGTTGTAACGGTCACCAGCTGGAGTGCCCTTGAGAGCCACCAGAGGGCACTCCAGAGAAGACTATGATCACTTCCTCACAAACTACATTTCCCATACTCACTGCCTGGACTCATTCACACTGATCACATTCACCTGTACCTCATTGTCACTGATTTTATTCACCTGTGTCTTGTCATCCTGCTAGTCTCAGTCTATATATACCCTGTTCATTTATTCACTCACCGCGAAGTCTTGTTGTACTGGTTGTCTGCATTTCTGAGCGGTTTCCCGTGTTTTGTTTATTGCCTTTTGACCTTGGACTGTGTACCCCGTTTTCTGATCGTTCTCTGTTTACCCTGACCTGGATTGTTTACTGGACCTTGCTTCTCGCCGCCTGCCTCGACCATTGCCTGTTATCTGGTTTTGTTCTCTGTCTCTTCTCCATTGTCCTGTTTGCTCATTCTTGACCCTGCCTGTACGACTATTCTATATAAAGCTGCATTTGGATCTTCACCTCCAAGTCTCGGAGCAGTTCATAACAGTTGTGTAGGATGTGCAAAGTAGGAGGCCCACTTGGAACGTTAAATAACAACAGAGATTATTTTGTGAAAATATTTTTCTGCTGACAGTAGTAGTGAAAACAAAAAGGTGGTAATGTGAATGTCCAAAAGAGGCCATAAATAAAAGAACACACAGTTCCTTTGTATAAATTCAGAAGCTCTGATTGAACAATTCACTGTTATGTGATTTATTTGTTTGTTTTTCTTGTAAGAGCGGACAGTACACTATTTGTCCTGAGCCTCCTCCCCTCTGTCACAGCGAATGAGAGACGCCTGCCTTATGCCCACTAACCTGGAAAATATTTCCCACCTTTTCCATGAATAACTTCTCTTGGTGCTGTTCTCTGGAAATGACAGGAAATTTAGTATGTACTTAAATCGCCAAATATTTGTAGTCAATATAATAATTTGAATGAAACCAAAATAAAAATAAAATGATTATTTTAGACTCGTATTTTTTAATGTGACATTCTTTAGACAAACGTGTTGCTATAACAACTGCAAATGAGCAAGAATCTACTATCCCTGCCTTTTTGGTCCAAAAACACACAAAATATTCAAGAGCTCGAGGAAAATTTTATAAAGTCTATGGAGTCTTTGAAGAGAAAAAGATTGCTGTATTACAAATAATCAAATCCTTAAGTCAAGACTTTACAAAAAATGTTTTAGCACATAATACTAATAAATACTTTTTACTTAAAGGGTTAGTTCACCCAAACATTTTAATTATCCCATAATTTACTCACCCTCAAGCCATAGGTGTATAAGACTTTCTTCTTTCTGCCAAACGCAATTATTCTAAATAATTGTAAATAAATCTCGAGTTATATTAAAAAATATCCTGGCTCTTCCCAGCTTTATAATGGGAGTGAATAGAGGTTTTGAAGCTTCAAAAAGCACATCCATCCATCATAATCCCTATGGCTCCAGGGGGTTAATGCAGGCCTTCTGAGGCGAAGCAATGCATTTTTGTAAAAAAAGAAAATCCATATTTTTAACTTAATAAACTATAATCACTGGCTTCCGGTAACGGCCATATGCGATTCTAGTTATGGCAGAAGAGGGATAATTTTTGGGTGAACCCTTTAATACTACTAATAAACTCTTCTAAACAATACATTTCTCATGTCAAGCAAAGTAAGGGATAAGGACAGGAAGAGTAAACATAAACATAAAGTTCTGAAGTATTATAAAGTACAGTCACAGTTTACTATGAACAATACTGATAGATTTGGAGCTAAACCCTGAGATGCAATTGTATAAAAACAGCTTAATACAAAACAAGGTCTGTCTTTCAATTAAATATGCATAGAAACTCATCACACCATTAACTGATAATGAACAAGAGTTTTCCTTGTCCACTACAGCTGAGTTTTGCTAATACAGTCAATAAACAGATGGAGTTTAAGATCCATAACACATTAGTGCATTGAAATGTTCATCATTTAACTATGTTCCCATTGCTATAATTCATTAAATTTGTAGAGTTAAAACTAAATTTCCATTTCTTAAATTCAAACCATTTAGGATGAAGTGAAATCCAATCATTTCAATAGGAATAATTTCGCCACGGGTTCAAGTTGATCATGGATTCTTGGCTTAAGAGGGACTTCTGTGTAAACTGTGTTTCATACATCACTACATAGACAGTGGAAAAATCTGCAACAATTTCACTAATGTGACAGCACCTTAAGCGTCTGTGCGTAGGTGATTTGGGCTAAAATGCAAAAATTGAATACTTAGCAGTTTAGATAAATGAGATCCTTCCATGCAAGCTTTTACTTGGGTAAAATTAAGATAATACTTTTCATAAAAATTACAAAATATCAAAACATTCACAATGAAATATACCACCAATATTTTCAGTAATTATCTAAACTCACTCACGCACAACAGAGCCTCATCTACCCACAAATGCCTGCAAAAAAAAATAAAAAATTGTAGCACACGTCAAAAAATATTTGATGTCTCATTCATATTGGAGTATGTACTGTTGTCAGTCAGTAAAGGCACTTTCAGGAATCCTGTGTGAAAATGAATTTATGCTTTCATATTTGGTTCATCTCTAGTGCATCCACTGGAGGATTCTTTGTTTTGGGCTTGGAGCCCAGAGCTTCAGCTTCTTTCAAAGTCGAGGTGAGGGGCTGTCCTAGGGTCTCTGGAAGAAACATGGTCAGGATCCCAATGATGAAAGCCAGAATTCCCACAATGAGCTACAGAATAAGAGAGAGCAGTAGTTACTGCAGCACTGTTCAGTCCAGAAATATAATCATGTTGTATCGTGCTTCAGTTCTAGAGTCTTACACAATTGACCACACAGTCAACCGCAGGTTTTTGATTGCGGTTACATACCTGAGGCAGATAGATCCAGATGTCAGCGAGGTAAACGCAGAAAGGAGCCACCACACTTCCCACCCGACACATCATACTACCACTGCCTACAGCCAGAGACCTGCCGGACCAGATGTGGTGTCTGTTATTTAATATAGTGTCTATACAAATAATCGCTGGAAAACACATATGTAACAATCATCCTACTGTACAGTGAACTATAGAAACTGATGACATATATTGTTACTAGATTTATTTGAAAATTATACATATTGTTATTGAAAATTAGCGATACTGGATAAAAGTGAAACAAACTACAACAGAGAGATTGAACTGTTAGTGTAGTTTAATCAAGTCCAATTATGATATTGTAGTGCATCAGAGTGTTTTATGTTACAGTAACAAATCTATTGCAGACAGTGTGTATCGTGAGGTAGTTAGTGATAGGCAGCCTAAAGGCTGGAATACACAGTTTTTTGCAGTCCGGACAAGTCAAAGCTAGTCGCTGAAAGTCAGAGCCAGATTTTTTGGCAGTTAGACTTTACCAAAAAAAAAAAAAAAAAGCAGTGTAAGATGGGAACAGACAAATGTTTGATATTTTGTGCTGATTTTAGAACACATTGTTTTTATTTGTCATTGCTAGGAGATGCATGTTTCTGTGAGAGTTTGTTGTGTTCGGAGCATCCTAAAAGTCTGGTTGTGTGTGATCCTCTGTCGTTCACTGCATGATTCCCAGTATTTCTTTCTAACATTTATATGTTGACAAGTGTATGACCCCGTTCAGATTTTAAAAGTAGTGTAGTGTCTAGCTTTCAGTGTGGACAATCTGGACTTATAGTGTATTAGTACAACACATACCTGATAGTTGTGGGGTAAAGCTCACAGGTGTACAAGTAAATCAGACCGAATGCAATGGCAATGGCGAATTTGCCTGTCATACTCAGGACTATAGCCAATACCTCAATATCCTGAAACGAAGAGAGAGAAACTATATTTATCAGCACCAATGTTTTAGTCATCAGCTGTTGGAAGTGTTTGCCAGTAGCAGGCCATAGTAGGGCTGCATTAAATTTGGGATAAGGCACAAGTCTAAACGTCCCCAAGACATATCCCCTCTGACCCCTCTCAGGAGCAGGCAGCTGCCATAAACAGCCACTTAGATGACAGGTCTATTTATACATTTTTGGAGCAATGGTGGCTGTACTCACGCCACACTCGGCCATTTCAGTGTGTCAGCAGTGCAGCTATTAGTTATGAGGGGTGACGTGATCCTGATGGAATATCATCCCACTAACGCATTCTTCATAGCCTGTGCTTTCAGTGACCAAGGCTGTTTGGATACTGTCTGAGAAATGCACTCCATATACAATATGTAATATATTTTACTTACATACCTTGATTTCTATCATAGCTCCATGTATGTGACCTGAATTTTTAATATATGAAAGAGTGCTGTTGTTCATAATATGTTGATATTAAGATCAACAGCACAATTGTGATTCTTTTATACAGTTCAGTGAACAATAAGGTAATATTAAATAACTTCGTTTTTGACATAATATTGCCAGTTACTTAATCTATTTTTGGCTCGCCAACAAAAATGATATCATATGAAGTAGTATCAGAATTAATGTTTTGTAAAAAACTCAGTGGTTAAATCGATTCAGTAAATAAGCCGATGGGACAGGATTTGTAAAAGGTAGTGAAGCTAGTAGCAAATATTCATACTACACACATTCATACTATATCATAGAACATACTTTTTTAATGATTGTGAAGTTAACTACTTATTAAAAACAATTACCTACTCAAAATACGAGTAGGCAATAACCGGACGCAGCCATTGTTTGGAACAAATCAGTTGAGTGATTAAATGTGTCCCTTATAAAGTAAGTCATTTGTTTAGTTGCTGAAAGAATCAGTCTGTTTTGAACAATTGGTTGGGTGATTTAATGACTAACTCATAAAGTGTAACTTTCCGCCACCTACTGGTGGATTGATGTAAGTTAGAATGAGTCGCTGATATGTATACTAATAGTGCAAGAGTTTTGTGAATAAGCTAATCTTTTTAGTCACTATTGTTATAAATTGCAATGTTTAACAACCATGAGGGTTAAAAGCAGTTAAATGTATTGATTCTGATTCAGTTATGTGTGAGCATGGCATTTACTGAAGTAGCAACTGAAACATGTTTACTTTTTTAATTTTTCATCCAACAGCAATGCTACACTGACATACAAGGCATGTGCACATGTATTACTCTCAAGAAGACTATCTTACACCTGCAGAACTATAATTCAAGAGGCTGCTAGGACATTGCGAAAATTGCCACTTATAACTGCCACTTATTTTAAGTTAAACTGAAGTTTGGCCCTGATCAGAAGGGCAACGTTGTCCAGTTGTCACTTCTACAGCACATGAAAACATACTGACATGACAACTGTGTCAAACATATTAAAATGAATTTAGCATGTAAAAATAATTCACATGCAAGGATGGTTAAACGCAGGTCTTTTGACACCAGTGATAAAACCATAAGGATATCTGCATTGAAGCAATCTGTAACATGCAGCTTGTTATTAATTATTAAACTCAAGCAAGTCAAGTTAAGTCCGTTTGACATGCACAATAAGGTTTTGGGCTTGTTATGACCTGCACCACTGTGGATACTCTCACAAAAACAAGGAATAACTATATTGTTTTTGGCAGAATTGTATATCCTAGTAAGTAGCCTGGTTTCTTAAAGGTGCTGCAAAACCACAAATCCCTCGGAGCTTCATGAGGTTCAACTGTCATATCACAAGTGAATGTGTCTAGGGACCAGACAGTAGGAATTAAACTAAGAAGAAAAAAAGAAGAACAGGGATATCATCTACAAAAACATTTGCGCTGCATTCCCATCCTCTAAATAGAATATGGTGCTTAAAACCTTGTTGCTATACCAACACAGCTGCCAGTAATTTGTCACAATAATTATATGGGCATATTCTTTGGTATATGAATTGGGATGTGTGCCGTGACCAATCATTTCACAAACACACTCGCGTGTCTTCAGCACACAAAAGAGTCAAAAATATAATAATTACAGAGACGCAACCGATCACACTAAAAAAAATTACACTTGTCAGCCGAATCAACAGAGGAGCTGTTACATGTACTGAGAATAAATATATGTCTACATATGTGTCTAGTGCTTGGGTAGAAATCAAAACTTGATTCAGAAGATTAATCTTGATTGGATCATATGCACTGAATGTATTACTGCTGTTTAAAGCACTAGGGAAGAAGAGTGAAAGAAATTGAGAAAGCGGGTGGAAAAAGGTTAATTACAAACAACAAAAGACTGATGCGCAGCTGCCCCAGTTACCATGTGAAAAGCAAACACACACACATGTTCGTCTTTGCCAGGGTTAATCATTAATTTTAATAATCACTGTTTCTCCAGTATGATGATGATGCAACTTGTTGCATATTGGTTCTAGATCAATCAAAACAACTTAAAATCACGAGTTATAGTCAGCTGTCAAGTTGATTAAGCCAGATTGATCTTTTCCACAATTTGTTAAAAATTTGAATGACTCATTTTAAAATTGTGTGGCCCTGCTATTAAAAGTAAATACATAGCCTAGAAAAGAGAGAATATATACCTCTCTCTCTCTCTCTCTCTCTCTCTCTCTCTCTCTCTAACATACTTTACTCTAAATACATTTCATGCTTCCTTTCATTTATCAAACTACCTGTTTCCCAATAGCAAATGTATTTAACAGTTTATCAAAACCTAAACTATATTATGTTAATGTCAGCATGAAACAAATCTATCTTCTATCTATTTTCTAAGTGCACGTTATTGATCTCATTGTAAAATAATTTGGTAACGCTTTATTTTACAGTGTCCGTTACACATTTTACATGTAGTTATAATATAGTAATTACAGTCAATTATGCATTGTTACATGCAACCAAACCTTAACCCTAATTATATAGTAAGTACATATTACTTAATTACTATTACTTAGTACTTAATTGTATAATTACACTGTAACAAGGACACCTTAAAATTAAAATGCACCCAAAAATTCATCCGTGCTTATGTTTCTTTTCTTTTTTTTTTTGACCTCTTGTCGAATCAAAATCTCATAACTAAATATTCCAATGAAAACGGCAGGCTTCTCTCTGGTGACGTATGCAGGACTTCTCCAATCATTTAGTCTGCTCTAACCTGCACATGCAAGCTGCCTCCACTTTTGAGTGAAACTCTCACATCTCAAAATCCAATCAACAACTGATACATAGAACCAAGTCCCCCTACATTTAATCTTTTTAGAAAATCTGTTACACTTAGCTGTATGTAATAATACAGAAGATAAGGTTTGTTGCTACTTCCATTTCATTGTGAATTTAACATTCACTACTATTGTACTACTATATCACAGTGTGCATATATCACTGGATGCTCTCACACACACACACACACACACACACACACACACACACACACACACACACACACACACACACACTCACACACACACTCACACACACACTCACACACACACACACACACACGTGATCTCATACCTGGGGCACCACAATAATGAGCATGCAGGCTACTCCACCGAGCAGCAGAGCCGGGGCACATGTATTCTTCCTGCCGACCCGATCCATTGCAAAGCAGCCAATCAAGTATGATGGAATCTCAACAGCACCTACAGTAGTAACAGTTAAATAAAGGATAGTTAAGTGCTGTTCACTTCAGTACTACTAAAACTAAACTGCATGTAGCTCAGTGGAAATGCTCAAAATTCAGCAATGCAACACATAAGGCAATATACTAGTAGATGTGTTTGCATGGTTTTTGTATCTCTTATACTATTTTTCATTTAAACTTATTTTTGCCTTTAAAGAATAACTCACCCAAAAAGTAAAAGAAATCATTTTACAATTAAAGCTTTCAAGTTAAGGACAAGTGCACAAAGCAGTCTTATGATCCTTTTTTAGTGCTTTTCCGAAAAGGTTAAAAGCTACACTCTCCATTCATTGTCAACCAACATTTTATTATCTTATATTCCATGGAAAAATTATGTGATTGAGGTTTGGAATGACATAAGGGTGAATGATGATTCTGATCTGAAAAAACAAACCACGAGTTATTCCATTTAAAGCTTCCAAACCTTCTTGATAACAAATGCTAGCACATACAAACATAAACACACATCAGTGCATTACCAGCCAGGAAGAGGTTGATATACTGATTTCCTCCCAGGTTGACAGACCCCAGGCTGAAGACATAGTATCCCAAGCTTCCGATGAACCAGATAGCCCAGCAGGTGGCGCTGCGACCAGCCATTTTCAAGCTTCCAAACATGTCCAGGATGCTTAGCCTCTTCTCGACTTCCATTGCGGTCCCACCTGATTGCTTATTATCCTTTAACAGTGCTCCATCACATTCATTCTTTAGCTCTGACACCTAAAATCAGTGATACATTCAAATAAAGACAAGCTGTTAAAGGTGCAATGTGTAATAATTTTGAGGATCTTTTAACAGAAATGCAATAAGACATCCATAACTATGTTTTCAGTGGTGTATAAAGAACTTACTTAATAAACCGTAATGTTTTTAATACCTTAGAATGAGACATTTATATCTACACAACCGCGGGCACCCCCCTCTATGAAGGTCGACATATTGTGACGTCATGTTTCTACCGTAGCCGACAGCGAACACACAGCGCTACAGAGCGGGTTTCGTCACTACCTTGAAAGAGAAGCTGCAGAAAGCTAGAAGCCAGCCATGGACACCGTGGGTAGTGACTTTCCCTTATCAGTGGTGTAAAATATGTAGTTGGATTGTTTCATGTAACTTAGATCTTTTCCCTCGCTGTGTTATCGCTGTGGGGATAAATGTGCTGGTTACGTTCGTGAGACAGCTGATTAGTACTCTTTTCATTGACCGTAAAACAGTATGTTACAGGAATCACCAACCCGTTGATCGCGACAAGTCGATCTTGGAAGCATTTTAAGTCGTTCGTGAAGAGTTTTCAAAATCAGAAAAAGGCATATTGTATGTAGTAAGTGGTGTCTAAGGGATGCGGAGGCGCGCGCACTGTTACAATCATGTCATTTTTGCCGCGCGCTCCTTTGGGCTCATGCGGACGCGTCGAGTTTAAACAAGGCTTTACGCTTTAACCAGCTCAGCCACAGTAACAGCTCATATTAGCCAGCTAAACTTTTACTACCCTGTTAGAAAAAATATATAGTTGCATAGTTTATGTGGTTCTTCTCCCTCGCTGTATTATGGGTTTGCTATGTGGAGAGAAATGTGCTGGTTACGTTTGTGAGACAATCAGCTGATTACGATTATTAAATATTAAGACCCTTGATCCTCACCTGACTATGGCTTTGTAAACTTTATCCATGATGTGGTTTATAATGGACTGTGGTACAGAAACAGTGACATTGTACTCTGGCTATTCTCTGCTGTCTCAGACGACGATATGTTTGTCCCGTTTTAGCCACCGTAGCTTCTTCGAAAGGGAGGGGTGAGCAGTGGGCTGAGCCATTAGTGCAACTCGCAACCGAACCGCTAGATATCGCTAAAAATCACACACTGCACCTTTAACAACACATTTTTACTCATATCCATTACTTTCCACAACTGTTCTAATCTTTCAATCAAGCACCTAACATACTTCATTATAAAGTTTACAGTATCTCAGCATTATGTACTGATCACTGCTTTGTGATATTTATTTTTCTTTGAGTTTTAAAATTGGATTTCAATTCATGGCACCTCTTTATTTTTGGAAGTGCACTTTTCTTTCAATTTCCTTAATTTAACGTGGAGTCAGATAGTGCGTTATAATGTGGTGCAATGCTGTTTAACATCAAAGTATATTCTGGTATATAAGGTATATTCAGAAAAATTTTACCAGAAGTCTGAGATGGGTATAATTCATGGCAGGAACGGAATTCCACGTATTGTCAGAGTGAGTCTACCTTAAGGGTGGGTGGCAGGCCATTGAAGTAGGCCATAGTGTCCAGCAGCTCCTGGGCTTCTTTGTACCGCCCTTTAGCCATTAGGTAGAAGGGTGTTTCTGGAAACTTCCAGCAGTAGAGCAAGAATGGAGAGGTACTGAGAGTGAGGATGATCTGGTAGATCCACCAGACACGAACAAGATACCCTACCAGAGCCACTACCATGATGCCCAAAGCAAAGGCAGCGTGCACATGCATAGAGGTCCATGTGCGCACCTTATTTCCAGTAAACTCTGTCACATACACAAAGACTACAACCAGATACCCACTCGACACCTGCCAACACACACACAGAGAGAGAGAGAGAGAGAGAGAGAGAGAGAGAGAGAGAGAGAGAGTTGGGTTAAGGGTGCTTCTGGCACTTCTAATCAGACACAGCTAATCAGCTAATTCAGTTTTGGCACAGCTAATCAATAATTCTAAATAAATACCCTGATATCTTTATCAAAACATCAGAAAGCAGGAAATGTTTTAAAGCAGTTGCAACCTTCACTATTGATTTACTTTTGCTTTGAGCAGCCGGGTAATCAAGAGGCTGATGCTTTTTTTTAACAGGGCTGAAGTTGTTATTTGTTTTTAACTACAATTTAAATAGTTATAGGAATATAATTATAGTTATAGGATTTTTCGAGTCAGTTTTCACAATATTTTTTATTCTTTCAGACATTTATGTCTGGAGCTTCTCAGCTGTGATGTGCATGAATGTGCATGCATGAATATAAGTATTATGAACATGGACCAATTAATTTACCATGGCAAGAAGGAAACGCATCACCACAAAGAGGTAGTAGTTTCCTGTGAAGGCCACAGTCACTCCAAAAATAAACTGGCAAATGCTGGTAGCCATCAGAATGGGCCGTCTACCAATTCTGGAAAATGGGAAAGCAAAAATGTTTATATTAAACATGATTTTCATTATCTACAGAAAGCTTTAGGAAGCTTCAGACAACAAATGAACTTTATATAAACTTTTGCTTTATATTCATTTCAATGGGAGCTTCTACAGCTTAACTTCTATGTTTCCAAACACCAGGCATGAAAGAGACTGGTTGTACTATTGTCAACTGCCAGTTAATGTGTTCTATTCACAATTTAATATTTATGAGTGAACAGCTGTTTAAAGATAAACAGGCCGATTGCAATAGCAAACCAATGGGCTGTTTTGAATGCACATCTCTCACTTATGTACACCACAATTATTTCACCTTTGACCATTCCACATTTGTTTCCATTCCTATGCATTTGTCTAATCATTCCTAGAATAAAATAGTACTCCACTACTTTTGTACAACCTTGCCCAATCTGTAAAATGAACATGATCAAATATACAGTGGTGTCCAATATGGAAATCGACTTTCATTCCCTGTTTCTGAAGGGTGAACCTGTTATATCCTGTTTCTATGCAGCCATGCAGTGTCTGCATATCTCACATCCTGTACTGCTCTCTGTGCTCCGTTTTCTTACCGCAGAAGCAAATATTTGCCAATTGTAAACCATGCTGCAATATTAAATGTTCAAGTTTAATGTAGTACAGTAGCATATTACATCTTGTTCAACCTTCTCTCTTTTTCTGTCCTAAATACCAGATCAGTCCTGTTTGTGCTGCTGACCATGCTGTGTTCTTGCAAACACATCTCAAGTCTTATGGTAACTTTTATTCACTGACCTGATGAAGGTAACTGTATTAAACTGTAATAATTTGTCTCATTAGCTTATCTGTAATTTTTGTCCCTATATTGCTTTGAATGAATTTGAGTTTGTGCAGTTTTGGCATTTTTTGAAAATGTCCTCACAAATATAGTGAAAATTGTCAAAACTCTACTCGTGAGGACATTTGAAATGGTCTTTGCTATTTGAAATACACATACTTATGCCAAATTATGCTTTGTTTGATCTAATAATGCAAGCAGGTTTCTTTAAAGGTTAGGTTGGGGGGGGGGGGGGGGGGTGTATTAAATATAATTATGAACCACTGTGTCTGTGAGAGATCCTTACTAATATCGCTTTCAAGTGTGTGTGTGAGTGAGATGCAACAGACAATTTACCTGTCTGCCATATCCCCAAACACCAAGGCTCCAACCAAAACTCCCAGCATAAACGTTGGCTGTGAAAGCTTAGCCAGCCATTCCTTCTCACACACCAGGTCCCAGTCTGTTACGATGCTTCGCTCAACCTCGCTGTGATCATAGACAAAGCCACCACATGACTCCACAGTCTTGTTCCCAAAAAACTCGTATTGAAAATTGATGGCATCAAGCCGCAGCGCTTTTAAACAAGGACTAAGTTCCCACTGGTCTCCTCTAGCTGTCCGTACAACCACTGGCCCATCACCTGGCTTGTAGTGAGTCCAGATATCTGCCAGAGAGGTTGATGAGTGATTTCTATATAGAATGTCTGTGATATTTGGAGTGGCACAAAGAAATGTAGGCGTTTCAACTAAGAAAACCGAGGCCAGGTAATGTATTCCACAGGAGATGGCCTGGAAAATAGCAGCAAAGTAGAGGCATACCTGAAACCTGAAGGGAAAATAGAAGGATAAATTAGAAGTCGTGCAAGAGTGATAAGACAAGGTGCACACATCATTGATTATCAATAATATATAAAATATTTAATAAATACAAACAGTAATTTTAAGGAAAATACTGCCAACTTGTGCAAATACTGACATACTACATTAATTGACAAGCAGACAATACAAATATGTTTACAATGACATTTTACACTATGCAGTGGTTGTTAAATTAACTGTAAAAATGGTTGACAGTTGTGATATCCTGTTTAACATGCAGTTTAACAATATCTCTTCATAAATGTACTTATTACCTTGTTAATTATAGGCTTTTATTCTTTTTCTTTTTTCTTTTTACAATAGCCTATTTTAAAACGTATAACCCACTGACTTTTATAGGCTAAAATCTTATATTGTAAGGTAACCTAAAGTTTCTCCAGCAGTTTAAAGTAAATGTAAATAATTTAAAATAAGTATTTACATTATATTTTTTAGCAAAATTTTAACGTAAAATTGTAAACATTTACAGAATTCGTGTAGGCCTACGTCTTCAACAGCGCACGCGATTTACGCGCTTCTATTAAATGCCAACAAAATGAAAAATGAACATTCATACGATATAACTATGATTTGGTGTAAATATTAACATATAGGCTATGTGTCCATTTCCATAAAGGACTATCAATGTACAGTTAGGGAAAAAATGGCTACCTTTTAAAGTGTCCAAGTTCGTCGAATAGTCGCTCCACGCCAGTGGTCATTTTTCAGCTTGTGCAGCTTGATCCTCAAGTGTGTGAAGGGCTCTTCTGACTCTTGTCAATTTGTACATGTTAGATCTTTAGTAGGAGGGGCGGTTTTGGTGAACGTTCCACCCCAAGGCAAACAACGATTAAAACCAACATGTTCGCACAACATTTGGTAATGCAACACCACAAAGAGTGAAGAAAAGACATTAGTGCCCATAACTGTTCAAATTAGATCATATTGCTTCAAGTCTGTTTTGTTTTTACTTCCATCGTACGTAGGCTATAACTCTTGTCAATGCAAACAAGTTGCTTACTTCGTGGTGCCCCTGGAAATATCCTTGTGACGTGATATGGGTATTAATAAATAATTTAGGCTTAATGGAAGCCTAACACATGACAAGCGAAATCTGTTGTGAACATGCCCACTCAGTTTGTCAGTAGCCCATGTCTAACTGTCCACTAGCCTAAGTTTGTGCGTGTGAGTGTGTGTTTGTGCTTTACATTTTAATTAATTTATTTTA
Organism: Meda fulgida; assembly: GCA_030578275.1. Lineage (NCBI taxonomy): Eukaryota > Metazoa > Chordata > Actinopteri > Cypriniformes > Leuciscidae > Meda > Meda fulgida. The sequence goes on from CM060635.1 coordinate 12,652,728, forward strand.
TCCTCCAAAGACAAGAGTTACGTTAATCAAATAGACCATTACTATAGCAAATGTGTTAATTCAATCAACGAGTAAATCAATAAATCAGTTAAATAATTTATTAGACCGGGCTAGTCACATAGGGAAGTCTGTCGTAATGGCTATATCTCAGTTAGTATGGTTTTGAGTCAAATGTCTAATTCCACAAATGTGCTTTACCGGTTTTTGTACTGTGTTGGTTTCAAATGGCAATAATGGTATAAATGTTTAAAGGCTTTTTTGTAGCCAACACTGTGAAATAGAGAAATTTCAAGTGAAGAAGTGTGACAACTAGCCTTTTTATTAAGGTATCCAGTTTTTGAGAGAGGCATGACAGAAATAGGCAGCTTTAATTTAAAAAATGTGTCCTGTAATTTAAGAGCTACTCTGAATGACTCTTGGAACGTCATATTTATTCTCAGTGAATCTTGGTGTAAAGTTAAATGTGTTATGACTCTCATCAAGCCAGTCATTATTATTGTTACAGTCACACTGTTGTTTAATTTGTTAATGGCCCTAATTTTTCCTTCTGTCAGTCTCTGAATGCCAGGATTCAGACCCTTTTCTCTCCTAAATTTTACACTTTAAACATGTGGTCAAAGCAGGGTCTATGACATTTTTTATACTTTACATAGGCCTACACACCATATACAGACATGCCCTCACTAAAATAACTACCTCATTAAAATAGGAATTTCATTCATCTGAAATACATGAAAACTTTTCACAAAGTTATTCTTTCCACACATTCAACACGCACAGCAGACGCATACAGTAACCTTCACTTGAACATTCAACAGCTGGTGTGTTCACACTTCAAAGCATTGATTAAACTGAGGGAGAAAAGGCAAAATAAATAGAAGAAATCATATGTGTACGTCAAAACCACATAATATTTAGATGGTTTATGAAATGATTCCTACAAAAAGGAGAACTCTCAAGGATAAAACTGGATCACTGACCTCAAAAATTCATAAAACATTCTGAATTATTTAATAAATTCTAAGTCACATAAATGTTTTGATCACACAGTGAATTAATTGCTTTTGATTATTTTGAATTTATTGTATTATTCTGTTATGAATTAGCTAAAAGAGAGGAGGTTATTTTATTATTTATTTCTAAATTATTTATTGGAAATTTACAAAGAAATGGACCATCAGCTGAGCACTAAATGTGATTAGAAAAACAAATACAGAAAGAAAGAGTACTAGTGTTGGCATAATGCATTTCATTTGAATTTAGAATTTTCCCAGGGAAAGCAAGAACTGAATGTAAATGTGTACCTTGAAATGCAATGTAAGTCGCTTTGGATAAGAGCGTCTGCCAAATTCATAAATGTAAATGTAAATGTAAGTTTACTGTTCCAACAATTCAGTGTCTTCACCACAAGGAGGCAGAGTAAAGCTATGCTGGAAATGGGTCTTTTACAAATATACAAGAAATAAGTAACCTCCAATGATGCAGATGATGACATTAATTTGAAGCTAATGTAGGATAGTACAAAAGAAAATTAACCAAAAATTTGAAATATGGGAGGTCCAAAATATGATATCCCGGCTTTGAAATTTTATCAAAACAAGCTTAGGCAGAATAGAGCTATGTGAAAGTAAACGTAGCTTTGACTGCATCCACAAATCTTTCTTCAGGTACTTCTTTATGCACATGTTCTTAGCAAAAGAAGTATTCTGGAATATTGAATTGACTTCTTGCTCATATACTGAGATGTAGTATTTTGTAATGCAGATTTTGCTCTGTTATCACATCTGCTGTTTATATTATATTAAAACTGCTCCATACTTATAAGTATAAGACATATTTTAACAGTGCGTTCTTCACAGTTAATAATAACATGCACTGTATCTTTGTTGTTGAGGAAGAAACGTGTTTTTGATCATAATCATACTGAATATATACAGGCAATTTGCTAAACTGTCCAGGGCTGCATTTCTCAAAAGCATTGTAAGTAGATCATAGAACCATTGGCACCAATGGTCTCTACAATCAACTTAGCTCACAATGCTTTTGAGAAATGCAGTACTGGTCATCAGTCTATCATCACTGGAAATACAAAATGAAAAGATTTATGGTATTGCATAATAAAAGTTCTTTATTTAGCCTCATCCATCAAGATACAGAACAAGGACAAAACTAAATGTCATAATTGATATTTTTTTTACTTTATTGATATTTGCTTCATCATTTATACAAATAGAATAATACAACAGCATACTAATGGGGCATGTATGACATCAGTTAAAAAGCATCATTGCTTTTTAAACATTGATACTGCACTTCAGTTAAGTGTCCAATGGGTTGAATGTCCATTTAAGAATGTTCATTTCAAAAGATGGTAGTGTTTATTTCATTCACTGTTCAGAATGACAATTTTACTGGAAAAAAGGGAAAGGAAGCTCAATTTGCTGTATTCCATTATTTGCATTAAGCACTTTCTCAAATTCTATAGAAATGTAGGTAAGTAATTGACCTAAAGGAAACAGAATGCCGAATATAACGATGCCTTCAAGGTCATTTAAAGACCTCAGCAACTTGTTGTAGAAATTGTTAAGGGGAGCAGCAACAGCTTCTAAGATGTTGGACTTCATGCTGCCTACAAATTCTTGTGCTTTATCAACAGCCTCTTGGATTATCTGTCCAAGTTTCTCCAGAAAGACATCAAGGGTTTCCACTTGCTTCATCACATTTGCCACCATAGCTAGGAGACTTTTCAGCGTAATTCTCACATTTTCTTGAAACTCGGCTACTGTCATGACCTCTCCAGTGGGAAACACCATTTCAACTGTGTTGAAGTTCCCCATGATGGGAGGGAAATATATCTCCAGGTTGTTCGCAAGTTTCTCCAGCATTTCTGCAATTATAGATTTGATTTTCGTGCAGATTTCAGGCACCGTAGCTTCATCCATTCCAGGCAGTTTGTATTTGGTCTCTCTCAGGAAGTCGATGACAGCATTAATCAGGACCTGGATGTTCTTTTGGTATGTAACAACTACATTTCTGAACAGTTTAGATAGCTCACTGAGCTCTGGGCTGGGCCAGAGAGCGTAATTACGGGCATCTTCAAAGACTTTTTCAACTTCTCTGAGAATCTTAATAAGTCTTTCACATGCAATAATGATGCCATATTTTTCAGCAAATCCTGTAATGGTGGATGGGATATCTGATAGCCTGTTCATCAAGCCTGTGGACACATCACGTGCAGCCTGTAAATTGTAGCTGACCAAAAGTACTTTTTCATCTCCCTTTGGTGCAGCTCTGATAATCAGAATGTCAACATCATCCTGTGGTGCAGACTGCAAAAAACACAATGATTACAATATAAACAATCATGTAAGTGCAATTATGTAAGAGCAACCAAAAACAGAAAGAAAAAGTTTCTAACATTAATTAATAAATTGGTTCGAAATAGTATCAAAAGAAATGGCACTTACTGCATAACGGCTGTAGATCCTCGCATTCATCTGGGATGGAATCATTCCTTGAAGCTGGAAGCCAAGGTGGCCAGTTGTCGGTGTAGAGACCGAGGCACTTATACCATCTCTTCGAGCAGCATAGCGAAGGTTTACATCAGTGAATGTTGGGCTGGTGATGTCCACATTCAAGGTATGGCTAGGGTCACTAAACCAGAAGTAATAATTAATAATTCAGTTTTACAAAAATAATTTGTTATAAACTAAAGAATACTTGTAAGCATAAAATAACGTTTTTTATTTTAATTCTATAAAAGGTTTGAAGTTTTTTCATTACCCCATGCGAATAACATTGCTGATGTCCATAGTAAAGTCAGCATGTGTAAGTACAGCATTAGCTCCTACAACCAGGGCATCGTTCTCCATTGTAGTACTCATAGAGCCTGTTTTGTGTGAAAGTAAAAATCTATTAATCACACCCTCCATTCTTAATTTCTTCTTAGAAAATATTAGCATCACTGAATGATTTATTTTTTTGTTCATTTTTATTTGCAGACACTTACTGTCAAGATCGTACTCCAGCAACACAACTGATGACGTGGCTGTAGCCTTGAGAACAGTTTTGTAGTCTGGGGCACTACCATCTAGTTTAGCAACAACATCTGTGCTGTACACTGGAGAGATGATTTTTGATGTGTAATCAATTTTCTGCTTGGGTACACTGAGCTCCACTACCATCATCTCAGAAATGCTAAGGTCACCAAAGGTGCTTGGTTGAGACAAGTCAATTTTCACATCAGCCACCAGTAATTTCAGAAGATCCAGATCAATTGTGGCCTGGCCAATATGAACTCCCTTTGTGGTAAAACCTCCGATATTTGCTTCGTTCTTGATAGAGAATTTCAGCATAGCATAAACATGTTCAATAGCTGTCTCCACAGACAGGTTTTCATCCACATCAAATGCCACCTTTAGATCTCCATAATTCATTTTGCCATTGCCAACAGTCTTAAGAGCATATCGCAAACTATTGCCATTCATATAGATGGATTCATCATAATTCAGAGCTCCGTTCACAATACCACGTTCTAGGAATGTTCCATCAATGGTAGCCTTTATGAGAGTCTCAGCGGAGATAAACGTAGAAGTTCCTTCACCTTTTAAGGTGTTTTCGGCATTTCCCCTACCAACAAACTTAATAATGGGAATGTCAAAGGTGTACTCTATCGTAAAAGTGGAATCCGCTTTTGGGTGGGCCTTGTTGTCAGCAGTAAGTTGGTGGTTTGCTTTAGCTGTAAGAACAGGTAGGTTAACATTTGCAGCTGTGGTCACAGACAGTGCAGCTTCAAAGTTATCTGGGTTCATAGTTACAGTGCTTTCATGGGTTCCTTCAATGTGAAGATTTTCCAGGAGTACAGACGTGGCTAATTTTAATCCACTTTTAGTGCTCAAGCTGCTGGTACCTACAAGCTTTGTCTTCAGTCCCTCAAACTCAGAGGCAGTACTGGCTCCAAATCGAATTACCAGGTTATCCTTCCCATAGATTCCAGCATTAGCATTAAGGCTGAATATAGAGGACTTGAAAGAAACCTCTGATTTTAAATCGCCCAGAGGAGAGACATTAATGAGGCCGAGATCAATAATGGGTGCAGCTTTGCTCTTCTGATAGATAATCTTTGCATCGAGATCAATGACCTGGTCAAAGTTGATCAACAGATGCTTAAGGCCAGTATGTTCATATAGGTTGATGTTGCTGATTTCTGGAGTGTAAATAATCATATTTATGGTTGAAAACTGGAAAGATGGAATACTGAATGGGACAGATAGGAATTCCAAATTGGCCTCTCCATTTAGTGCTGTGTAAATGCCAGCCTCATCTCTGTTGTTGGCAACTGTCAAGTTGTGACTGTATCTGTATTGGTTGAAACGAGCAAGTGCCACAGTGCTCAACTTCTGCATGTCCTTATTTATGATGACAGTATAATCATTCTGGATTTCAAACTTGGCAGATTGTTCTGTGAAGCTGAGCTTAGTATTAGCCTTGTTCTGGAAATCAAGGACCACCTCAAAGGGATGCACTAAGATGTTGAATGCACTGGAAACGGTACCACTGAGCAATCCATTCAACTTTGAGTCATATTCTGCCTTCATCTCTACCTTCATTTCTCTGAGATTAGCCTTTCCAGAAGCATCCAGCAAGTATGTGTCCTCAGTAGTAGTACCACCACCTTCAATACGGGCATTAAAGTCAATGTAGCTCAGGGCAACACCTTCAGCATTTATTCTCTGTTTAATTTTTGAATATCTACTGTTGCCATCTAAAGAATTGATTATTCTGGCTGTTGTTGGAGTAATAGTTATAGTTAAGATACTCTTTATGGTGCTATAATCAGACTCGTCACTAAAAGATATTTGATACTTGACTTCTTCTTCCATGGCCAGATGGATTTTTAAACCATCCTGCTTAAGTGTGAACTCATTAGTGTAAGACATGTCACTGTTCCATGAGAGCGCAGGAATGTGTACCTTATCAGTATATATTGTTTTAATATTTGCAGACATTCCATCCTCCAGCGCAAAGAAAGCCATGTTAAGAATGTCAGCACTAAAGGGGGCAGAAGTTACCTTCACAGTGCTCTTGGCCGTAGCCTGGGCTGAGAAACCATAGAGTGACACTGAGGCTTGATGGTCAACAGCTAGGATACTGTGAGTGATCTTCAGGGTTTCAGCAACAATCACACGACTCATCTTAGGGATGGCAACCCGAGCTGTGGAATCCAAGCTATATTTAAGGATGTCATATTCAGATGATCCATGTGAGGTAATGTGCCCTGTGATTTGAGGGGTTTCTGCACTTTCAGTAGAGTTTAAGAATTCCATGGTAGTTCTCATGTTGAAAATTGGAATGGTGACTCTAACCTCACCATGCAGCTTTCCAAAGCAGGGCATCATGACCTCATTAGGAACTGCGGGGAGTGTGAATTCTGGGATCTTCAGATCTGAGAATTTGTGCTTAGTAATGTATTTGGGAATTTCAGGGAGGGAGATCTCTGGAAAACTTATCTCTGGCAGTGAGATGGCAGAGATGTCTGGCAGGTAGATAATTCTAAGGTCGCCAAAGATGGCATCAGCAGATGGCAATTCATAATTGGCAATGAAGTTCAATAGGTCTAATAGTCCCTGCCTGATATCATCATACTCCATTCTGATTGGTGGCACAGTGTAATATTGCAGAATAGTAAACTTTGGGAGGTCAATCAATGTAGAAGGGAGGTTGATTTCCAGAAGCTTCTCTAAACTTATTGTTAAGGGGGGTACAACAAGGTCAGTGAGTGGAAAAGTGAAAGATGGGATCTCGAATTCAGTTGTTTTCAGTCTTGTTTTGACTCCATCACAGATTTGCTTTAACTCAATAACAATTTTCTGATCTTCAAGGATGTTTTGGATTTCTTCCATAACAGCACTGCATACGTCTGTTGCAATGGCCACTACATTAGTGTAGATACCAGTCACTTGCTTCAGGACCTGAAGGATATCTTCTCTGATATCCATGTCCATAATTCTCTTCCTGAGGCTTTCTGTAAGTGCCTCAATGTCAATGTAGACTGTGCTATCAACAATGTCCTTGAGTTTTTTGACCACATCTGCAATTTTGACTGCTCTCATCTCTTCAAGGCAAGCACTAAGAGATGACAGAGCATAACTGACAAATTCTCTGATTGCCTCAAGCTTTTGCCGAATCTCAAGTGACAAACTCATGGTGTAAAGATCATTTATTAATTCCTTGATTTTCTGGTTGGCCTCACCCACAAATGCATTGTAGTCAAATGATCTAATATAGCCGATGCAATGGTTTAGGCAGTTGTTCAAATGCTCAGTGATTTCCTTTACTTCTGTTGTTTTCAAGTATGTGGTGGCCTTATCCAGCAGCTCTATGACAGGGATCAGAATAGATTTCAAAGTGCTAGCAAGACCCTCAACAGTTTGATCTATATTTAACTTCTTGATTAGCTCAACAAACTTTTTCAGAATTTCTTCAATCTTCTTGTCAACCCCAGATTTCACCAGAAATTCTCTCATGTTGCTATAGATGGTATTCAACCTGCTTCCTAGTACAGTAAGCAGTTGTTTTGCTTTTTCAACAGTCTTCATGATTTCCTCTGTAGGGATTTGAGCCACCAAATTGTTTGCATAGTCTTGGAAGCTGGCAGAGGTAACAACGTTTTTCACATCCTCAATGAACTTGCTTTGGTCAAAGTCAGCAAACTGTTTCAGTTCACCCACAATCTCCTCCAGTTTGGATTTAATAGCATACTGTTCCTCAAGATCTTGCAAGATGACAATGCTACTACCCTTCAGTCTCAATACATCAATCTGCTCAATTAAAGTTTCAATAGCCTCAATGACAGCAAAAACTATGGTTTTTACATCATATTTCTCATTGAATGCATTCAATACTTCTGTTAGTCTCTGTATTGCAGTGTCAGATAGTGTGCCACTTGCAATCATTTCCCTCACATAGTTTTCTATCTCCTCTACACGAGTGTCCAGTTCAGTGACTAGCTTCATCACAACAGGGTTTAGATTAATCAGAGAGGCCTCCAGGTCATCCAGAGTAACTCCATACTTGTCATAGAGTGCAATCATGTCCTCGCTGATCTTAACAATTCTCCTCTCCAGATTGAGCTTTTTCACAAAATCACTAATGGACTTGGCCAAGTTCTCAATCTCTGCAATAATATCTTCTCTGTTGATATAATATTGTATGGCTTCAGCCATCCTCAAAATTGTAATTTTTATGTGTTGCAAGTCCACAGGAAAATGCTCAATTAATGGCAGGCTGAAGACACGACTGTTAGTATTTTTATCATATTTTAGGAAGGCTGAGAAAAAGTGGTCTTGGTTGTCAGAGTCAACTCTGTTGAAGAGGTTTGTCACGATTGATCCAGACAATTCTAATCCAAGTTTTTCAGGGGTATTGTAAGTACTCACATCTTGGCTGAAGATATGGTTGTTAACCTTAGATTTTACTCTTACTGTTGCCTTCTGCTCAGATGGGGTCAGGACAGAGTCAATCTTATTATCAAGGTTGGTTTCAATTGATAGACCATTGTCCAGATTGTGAGTTGTTGAGACTCTGCATTCGTGCGAGTGTGCAAAAGCAAGTGGTTCTACCTTCATAATAAATTTAGTGTAAGCTTGTGCGCTCTGTTTTCCATACAGATACAAATCACCGTCTGTATTGGCCATGGCATCAACATTGAATGTGAAGGGAACAGCAGTGGCATGAAAGTTACCGTCAAAGCGTAGGTACTGAGAGTTGAAACGGGCATCACTGCCGAATGTGACTGAAAGTCCAGCAACCTCGATTTCTGTGTTATGTCTCATGTGAGATCCCATGAGTTTTCCAGTAGTACCACATTTGGCGGTGGCAACCAGATCTTCATATCTGATCTCATACGTGTGCTTCAACTCATCTGCACCAGATGCAAGCTTCAAACTGCCAATCAGTTCAGCTGTGTATGGAAGTGCCTTAAACTGAGCATCATTAATCAGGTTGATGTCCAGAACATTCAGTTGATTATTGATTTTCACTGAAGTACTAAACGGCTCAATCTGAAGGGAGAAGTCATGCGTATATGTTCCATCATTGCTAATAGCGTTAGAGGTGAAAGCTAATGAGGACAGGGAAGCAGACAGAGAATTTGTATTTTCAATTGTTAGTTCAACAAATGTACCCTTCGTCTCAACCGACAAGGAAAGCTTTGAAGTGTCGAGGGCTCCATTGAAGTTGTTCTCAAGTGACAAAGGGAGGAGAGGGCATTTTAGTAAGGTTGTGCCACTCGTGGTCAGGCCATCCCTGGTCAAGGATAGGCTGCAATTATGGAAAGCTGTGTGTTCAGCCAGATATGCGGAGGCATCACCTTTTACATCCAGCCCATTGCCATCTAGTGCTGCTATAAACTGGGAACGGATGATTTTTCCAGCTGCAGCAGTGTCAGCACTAGAGTCAATCTTAATGTTAACCAAATCAAGACTAGCACTAGCCTCAGCTACATTTTGGATGTCCAGACCGAGAGCCTTTGCCCTTGTATCTGACTTCAGAGCAAGCTGAGACCCTTTATAGGTAACTTCAGCGTTATGCATCAGTACGCCCTCAAATGCAGTTGTTTTTGATGTGACAGAGAGCTCTCCACTAGCAAACGCTGCTTCAATCGTGTTCTCCGCTTGGAAATGGTCTGAGCCTACTTTCAGGAAGGAATCAATTTTCGCCTCTGGCTTGAATGGGAGTAGGATAATTGACTGCCTGAGAGCAACTTCACCAATCAGAGGACCAGCCTTGACAGAACCCATCAGGTTTCCATCTCCGGAGATCTCATCCCCATCAAATCCAACCTGGCCTGTGTGTTCCAGAGAAATCGTCAGACCCAAGGGACTGTTTGCCTCAATCTTGCTGCTTGATTTCATCTTGATCTTTTCTGCAATTGTCATTTCATCAAAATAAGTAACACTGGCGTCAATAAGCTTGTGATCAAGAGATGATTTCATCTCAACCCTCAAAGATTCTCCAGGTGTGCCTGCTGCTAAAGCTGATCCTAAGCATAAGCAGAATAACAGTCAAGTAATCAGTATTTCATTACAGATTACAGAACATGGTTGGTAAAATTATAGCTGCAAATAAAGATTACAATTACCTTCTACTTTAAAGGAGAGGAGATCCATTGGGCTTGTTCCAATGACTTCAATCTTGGTGGAATAGCTTGGTTTCTCATCAAGTTCTCTGCCAGCTGAAGCTGTTGTCTCTATGTTGTAGAAGTTGCTGCTCAGCTTGGTGGACACCTCTGCAATTCCCATGAGAGGCAGTGAAACAGACAGACTCTCAGGAACAAAGATCTCTGGAAGAGACATCCTAATAGGAGCAACCTCCAGGCCGAATTCTTGTAATACCAGGTTTGGTATGGTCAGGGCAGCAGGGAAGTTGAAATCTCCAAGAGATTTCCCACCAAGAGGAATGGGAATAGAGATAGTGTAATAATTCTGGCCAAACTTGTATTTAGCAGCCCCCTCACTATTAAAAAAAGTAAAAAGAAAAAAAAATGTTCTTAACATTAGTATGTGTATACTTAATTATTGTTTCTGCATTTTAAAATGAATTGTTATATTTTTAATTCACTCACGCATTCAGAAAAAGTATCTTAGGGAAAGTGAATTCTGGCAGGGCAGGAATCCTAAAGTCTTGGATATATGGGATGTCAGCAGCAAATTTTTCCAGGTAGGCATTTGAGGCCTAAATGATTTTGGATAAAGTGTTATATTCTAATAAAATGTCTATATATTCGAAATTTTTCTTTTCCTTATTTGTATGAATTTATAGGTTTGGGGAACTAAGGATTTTATTTGAATATACCTCAACTGATTGGATCAAGACATCACGGATCTTCATACCAGATGTGCCAGTCTGCTGGTCAAGAAGATCATTGACTGTGGCTTTGATAGCATCAATTGGAATAATCTTGTGTATCTCACTGCTGACATTAGAAGTGACCTCAGCCTCAATCTTCTCAGCATCTAAAAAGAACATGAATATGTGTTAATATAGCAGAGGACTTCCAGTTTATTTGCTGAATTTAAAGTATACGTTTTTAATGTTTGTCTGACAGATTTAAAGTTTAAGAGAGTCTAAACAGTTTTATAGGCAGTCACATAAAAGTTACTCATTGAATTTAAAATTAGACATCATCTTCCATTGGGGCATAACTAATTCAATTAAAATTTTCTGAGTTCATGAGGGAAAGCTAGCCATTTCTAGAATTCAGAATTTGCTTTTATCTGAAATTATAGAGTATCTGTAGATCTTGTCATACTTTCAGTTCAAAATTTACCGTATTTCAGAATGACTTTCTGAATAGAAGTCGTCATCTCAGGGAGCCTAAGATCACTCTCAAGCTCTACTGTAAGGACCTCCAAATTTTGAACTTTTGCAGTTACTTTAGCATCAGTGTGAAAATGAGGAACGAGCAGCTGGACCTGCAGCATGACATCCTTCATTGACTCTGTCCTAAAGATTGCAGAGAATTTTAAACCCTGAAGATTATTTGTACAATGTATAATTATCAAAAATACATGCTGTTATTGTTAGAATTATTGACTATAATTTTAAACCCTGAAGATTATTTGTACAATGTATAATTATCAAAAATACATGCTGTTATTGTTAGAATTATTGACTATTTAATATAGACAAGTACATACTTAGCAAGGGCAACAAGAGATGCCTCAGGTAGGTTCTTGTTAATGAAGTCAATCTGAATGGATTGTGTGGCCCTGCTCTTAGTTTCGCGGTCAACAGCATGAACCCGAATTCCAGCTTCCAGGTCGTAGTAAGGAACTTGGAGATCAGCCGAGACGCTGTATTTCTGTCTGTCGAACATCAGTTTGGCTGAGCCCTCAAAAGATATTCCTATTATATGGAAAAACAACAACATTTCAGTTGATGAAAATGTCTAGACATTTTATTTATTTTGTTAAACAATGCTTTACCTTCTGCTTTCAGACCAAAAGTCACTTTGTCAACCTTGTTTTCAAATACATAGTCGACAGTAGCTGTGTATGCAGAAACCTCGCCAGTTGGGTGGATCTCAATGGCAAATCTAAATACAGGTAAGTCTTCACCTTTTAGCATTCAAAAAGAAGCAATAAAACAAGCAAACAAACAAACAAGTATTTCCCTTACTTGCTGTCACCAGTCAAGGGGAAATAGGGAGTGCCATCACTCGAAAAGGCATTGGAATACTGCAGGGCACTGCAGTACTTAAAACCAGGGAAGAAAGGAGTGCATTTCTTTGCTTTCACGTGTTCCATCATAGGTGGAATGGTCTTGGTTTCAGTACCAGTCACTGAGAACAAAGAGTTGCTGTGCAGAGAAAATAAAATTCAGAATTTCAACAATGTATATTTAGAGCAATATGACACTTTTCTGTGTTAACAGAAACGTCTTACGTCACACTGATGAGTGTAGTTGGAGCTTGAGGTGTGGGAATGGTCAGCTTGAACTGCTTGTTGGTTACAGCAACCTTTACACTCAGACCGCTCTCATGGTAGATGTTAGTATGCATCTCCAGGCCAGACTCCACATAGTCAGGTAAGAGAGCCCCAACTTCAGTCACAAACTCAACTCCGGCAGATGGCATGAAAGCCATCTCACTCTGTGTGAATAGACAAAGAAATGGGTTAATTAGGTATAGCTTGTAAAACTCTATTCTAAATAAAAAAGTTAGACCCATACCATGTCACGGGCCATTTTCAGTCCTCCCTTCACTCCTGGAGTAAAAGTACCAGACAGGGCAATTCTTAATGGAACTCCGGTACCAGTAGGTAGATAAAACTCATTGTCCATGAAGACGTAGTGAAGGAAAAGGTTGTTGTTTACACTTGAGAAAAGGGTCCTTATGAACTGTAAAACAAATAATTAATTTGTTTATATATATATATATATATATATATATATATATATATATATATATATATATATATATATATATATATATATATATATATAAATATAAATAATATAATATATAAAAAAGCAGTGCACTTACATCAGTAGGGAACATATTTAAGAGTCTATCAGTCAGAAAAGTAGCAGAGTAGGCCATGTTTTCCATATCCTTGGTTTTGAGATAACCCAGTTCAGCACCCAGAAGCCTCAGGTAGATCATGGCCTCTGGATTATCCTGACCCTTCAGTTTCTGGATAAGCTTGTTCACATTATTGCTTATTTCCTTAATGATGTTCTCGGGGACCTAGAGTGAGAAGGGTACATGAGTGATACACCAAAGCAAAGAGAATGACATCAATGTTGCAAAATGTGGAAATTCATTAATCGATTTGAAAGACCTTTTGTGTTTTTATGTTATTCCATAGGCTTGGGAACATGCGCTGCATAATGTCATTGCCATTGAACACGCTGCCAGCTGCATAGTTAATGGTCTTCTGCATGGTGTCACGGAAGAATCCATCAATACCAATCAGGGCATCAACAGTTGGTTCCAGTCCCTTACCATCCAATCCAATCTGTTAGTAAGAACAAAAAATGATTTAGTTATTTTAATTTATTAATTTAGATTATTTCAAATAATCACGTAAAATGAAGGGGGAAATTTAAGAATTCAGAATAATCCTGTACCTCAAACATCTCTATGTCGTTTCCGAAAGCATTCATGGTCATCTCCAGGATGACTTCATTGGGCAGAAGTTCTTCAGACTCGAAGATCACATTTCCCTCTAGAGATCCAATCTTGTAATTGCGAGAGTATTTAGATGGATCTGTGACAGATCTGATCTCATTTCCTTGGAGGGCATTTAGAATCTTTTCTCTAAGTCTGAAAAGTAAAAAATGATAAAAAATTAGATACAGTTTTTATACTCAAAATGTTAAATTGTATAAAGTGTTCTACTAACTCCTTAGTCACTGGTGCTGTGGAGCTCAGGATGTTGCTGATATGAGAGTTAACAAAGATCATAGCCTGACAGTTTTCATTTTTAGGCAGAGCAGCAACCAGCTGAGCCAGTTCAGAGGGCTGAGGGTCCTTCATCACAATGAGATAGGCAGCAATACGCTTCGGTATCGGAGCAGTGGCATCAAAAATGACCTTGATTAGCACCTCTCTGCCCTGTTAATGTTAATCAAACATATTTTTTTTATAATTCCTTTATATTTACTTATTACATTTATTATTATATTTAGTATTTTTAATTTTTTCAATTAGTTAATATATCTGGTTTACCTCGTCAGGGACAGAAGTGAGTCTAAAAGCTTGAATAGCAGCTTGCTGGACCTCAGGGGATGCATCAGGTTGGTTTATGCATTGGATAAATGCTGATTTCAGAGCAGGGCTTGCGGCTCCGACGGCAGCAGCCATGTTTCCAATGATCTATGTACAGGATTTCAAGTACAGATTTCTATATCCACATATCAGCTGTTATTTTTAATTTGGTGAAGCATGAGGTTGAACATACCCTCAGGGACAAGTACACATGTTCCTGGTTCCCTGTGCAGTCGCCAATCTGTTCAAGGGCATAATCAGCGACTGCTTGGATCTCTGGGGTGACACTTCCTTCAACTTTATAGAGCCTTGGATAAGACAGATGAATGAAAGTTTGAACTCACACGTAGATCAAACAACATGATTATTTTTGAGTTTTTGTATTGTTGTCCTTGTTTTCTCACCTCCTGACAGCATTGCTGAGGCCATAGTAAATGGGCTTACTAGCCTTGAACTTGGCCATCTCTAGCATTTCCTTGACAAGGTCTCCAGATGGGTTGGGCACCATTCCCATGGCATACACTGCAGCATCAATTTCTACTGAGGAACTGTCAAAGGTCCTGAGAACCTGCAAGATGGCGCTGGTGCATTCTGGTGTGCCACACTGGAACAACGCCTGGTACACCAAGGGGCGAGAAATCTCCAGGGCCTCTGGTAGACCAGCGCTCAGGCTTTCAGCATTCATTTTGCGCACTGTAGCGATAAGCTTGTGAGCCAGGTGGGCTCTGTTATGTCCATTGTTGGTTTCAGAAAGGCCAGCCAGTTCCCTTAGAACAGACAGCATGGCCTCTTTATCCTGAATCGGATGGACTGTGCCAATGCTGTCATCGAGGTGCAGGGTCTTCATGTTGGCTACATCTATAGATGGGTAAACCAAGAGAACAGGATTACTTCTGCTCCCTCTAAATGCATGCTAATTTAAGTGTCTGAATGATTGCTTACCATGCTCAAAGATTCTGTCGTTGTGCACAGACACTCCCACCAGAATCAAGACTTGCTTTCCTACATTAGTAACTCCATACTTTCCTCTGTTGATAATCATAATGAATTAGCAGAGCAATAAAACAAATGATCAGTCAAAAATTAAAAAACCCATGTAGTTGTTAATGAACTCACTTGTAAGAAAAAGGCACAAGCATGTGGTTTTCAGTGCAGAAAGCAGATGTCATATGCTTCTGTGCATTATCAAACTTGTAGTTGCAGGTCTGGCTGCTCCTGATGAGCTGAGCAAGTGGGTAGTGCTGTGTGATGAAAAAGGAAGCAAGTTAACACATTATTGAAACCAGATAACCAGCACACAGTAATTTTGTCTTATTCAAAGACTGGATGACTTACCATGCCTGTGATAAGGGCCAGGGGACTGGTGTGGTCCTTGACAGGCCTGAAATTGTCACATTTAGACAAGTCTCTGTTGAGGGTGACATCAGTGGCAATGTCCTCTCTTGCATTCACGGAGTAGCCTGTCTTGCACACACCAAAGATGGTGGGCTGGTTTTGGAGAAAAGATTAGTAAATGTATATCAATCTTTTAACAAATGTAAACTTTTTTGAAGTTTCTTAGTTAATGACTGACCATTCTCCTGTTTCTGTCCTCCTCCAGCACAGGCACAGCAAGGGCAGAGATTAGACCCCTCTTGATGTTTAAAATGTTGACTGGTTCATCATCCTCTGGAAACAACTTGATGTCATCGTCTCCCTCAATTGTGAATTTCAGTGGGTTCCTGAGAATTGAGAGGTCAGTGTTTATTTATCACGATCAGTTTCTTCTTACCTGCTCGGTATTGCCTTGATAAACATACTTCTCCATGGCAGCCTTGAAAGCATCTGCACCAGCAGATGGCCCAAAGATAGGATTTCCTTTACCATCAACATCGATCGCCTCACTCAATGTGCACTCTGTGGTGCGCACGATGTAGCTACATGTGCGAGGGACCTCAATCTCAACCTGTTAAAAAGAGAATATGTATGAAATTTTAAGTTTATACAAAATAAAAACAAGAAAAAATTGTATAAATATTGACAGCGTCAACATTTATACCTTGCATGTGGCCTTGGGACCATTGATTGCTCCATTCAGGACATTTAGAGACTCTGTTTCGTAGGTGTATTCATACTTGTGAAAGCTTTTGTACCTTTTGGCCACTAGGGGAGCACAAGTCACATCTTAAACATCAAGGACAGTGCTACATGACTCACAACATTAGATTGCTTCTCTTAAATGAAGTGATAAATTATAAAGAAAATGAACAGATTCCACTGTTACAGTGACTCAAAACTCAAAGATGATGGTTTTCTTATTTGTTTTATTCCTGATAAAGAGCACTAGATAATATATATCATATATCATTTCTGTATATAATAGACCATTTATATTTTATTAAAAATGTTAATAGTTTAGCACTTACAAAGGCATGGAAATTCCTCGTCTTGAGCATCTAAAGTGAAAAACAACCAGGAGTATTATACAAACAAAAAAGGACCATTACCATGTAATATCATTCAATTGTATTCATTATAGGGATAGTAGACACAAAAATCACCCTCACCCTCAAGTTGTTCCAAACACACACAAAAGATATTTTGAAGAATGTCAGTAACCAAACAGGTTGCCCATATTCGTCAAAATATCCTCTTTTGTCTTCACTTGAGAGTAAGTAAAAGATGACAAAATGTTCATTTTTGGGTGAACTATCCTTTTAACAACAATAGATAAATATATTCAAAAACACCATGAATACATAAATAACTAACGAATAAATACAAGACAGCAACAGAAACACTATTTTGTTTTATAGTTTATAGTTTTTTTTGTTTGTTTTTTGTATCTATGATTTTTTTGTTTAATACTGACATACTCAAATATTATATACTATTTTCTGTTGTATAAAAACATATATATATATTTTTTTTTATTTCACCAGGAGAGACGTTTAAGAATGAATTCTTATTTACAACAACAGACTGGCAAATATATTATTAAAAAAGTATATTATTAAACAAATTCCACCAGTCACAAATCCTCAGTAGTACTTACTTGCCACGGCTATTGCACACAGAAGCAGCAAAAGGCAGAGCTTATTGTCCCCCATGATGGGTTCAGTTAAGCTCTTTCCTTAAGACCGTTGTGAATTCAGATGGAATCTGCTGTATTTCTGCTGTCTAAGACCTTATATATTAAGGCAGATCCTGCAGGAATGGGAGGAGAGATGGCAGTTTTTAAAAAAGTGAAGTCCCCACTCCAAAGTTCATATCTTGTGCCTCTGTGGCAGAACAAAGGCAATGTAATGTCAATGGTCTTTCAAATAGAGAGAGGAACACTAGCTTTGCTTGGTCTGTTGGTTGATTGATTCATTTAGCATTTTCCTCTCTTCTGTGTAACCTCTTATTGATAAACAGAGAAAATTGATTTATTTAATTAATCTACCCCTTTTTCCACAATTTGATATATTTACTAAAGAATTCATTACATGACTGAAGGTTAAATTTGTAAAAAAATAAAATAAAAAAAAACTCCTGTAGTTTAAAAAATATAAATTCTAATCTACCTTTTAAATATGTAGCATCTCAACAACTTCCGTACGGCTGCTCTTGCAATAACGCGATGGCAGAAGCCTGTCCTTCATGCCTTCTTTACTGATGATCGATAGGTAGCACATTAATCACCAAAAGCAGATTAGGTCATATTACTAAACTTAGGCCCACATTTTGACATCCTTTGCCGAGGGTATTGCCAATCAGACAATGACTAAACTGATATAGACACTGAAATGAATGATTAAACCTTCTGCCCTTTTGTCCTGTTTACTTTTTTCACTAACCTCTTATTTTCTGTTGTGGGTAAATACTAATCACAATTCTTTTTTATACACAAAATGTTATTTATCCAAGGCCTTCAGTTGTTAATTGATGGAAAGCAGAATATACTAGAACTGATCCCTAAACATCCTTATAATCATCATGAGGAAGATATTGAGAACATTTATGTTTTTCCCCAGCATGTTATGTATTGATTGCTGAAAGGTATGTGGTCTCAAAATTCATTCAAAATGTGTGTTTTTGGATAAATGGATTACGTTCATTTATGTTTGTAAAGGAGCTTGTAAGACAAGAATGTCACCTCTTCCAAAGAGAAATGCTATCCTCATTTTTGGCGCTGGGTAACCGATTACATGTAATCAGATTCCAAAAATTAAGTAAGCCCACTTGTAATTATTTTATATTATAAATACTGCAGTTGATTTTATATTAATTACATGATTACATGTTATTTTTACAATGGCAATACATTATTCATAATTCATTGATTCTCCTTATTACTAAAAAAAAAGCCGATACTGCTTACAATATATACGTTCAGAAGGTTTTCCAGGTTTGTGGAATTGCACACACAGACCAGTCACTAGTCATGTGCCTATGAAAACTGATACCCACACAGCATTTGATCCCTGGACTTAAAGTGTTTTCTCAAAACTGCAACATTGCAATTCTACAACCGTTTAATCAATTTAGGTTTCTCTGATGTTAGTTAATCATCACATGCAAGTAGGCAGAGCCTAAAATTAACACTCGCCAAGTGCCAATTGCGAGTGAAGATTGTCGTTGGCGAGTATATGGTGTCAATCGCTAGTTGGCCGGTAACATTTTTATGAATTCTAACAATGCAATGTTGTGAGAACATCATCACGAAAGTTTAAGCCTTTGGCAATTTAAATATTCAAGTGCAAGAAGACGCAGTTTGCCAGTTTGTTATTCTCTATGTGGAAAGTTTAGTGTCTACAAACATGCACGCACCCAGAAAGCCGTGTCTCAGACAGCACACGAATACGGAATACTGAGCTCTGTTTTACGTCTTCTTGTAAAAAAAATGCCCGTCTCTGCGAATATACTAGTGAACTCAGTCGTTTATCGCTTGAGTGAATGTAAACAGTCGAGAAAGAAAACGCATGTGTACAGTATCAGTATACTGGATCTGTGCATTAAGTCTTAAAGTGACAGCAGTCTAATTTTCCTACTTTTAATGTTAATCAAAGGATAAAAAAGATAAAAGATAAAAATCACTCACTGCTCTTGACAGAATAACTTTTGTAACTTTGATAAGAATGAATCTATTTAATTTTAGCTGTGGTATTGAAATTGGAATAGAGAATTGTTTCACTGGTATCTAAAATGTTGGTGTCATAATTGCCGGTCATAAATGTTTCATGAGCTATAAAAAATATTTATTTTAAATAAATTTAAGTAAAGTTTCTTAAGTCACCGGCCATGTGCATAACTAAAAAGTGAGTTTAAGGCTTTGATAAATATATATATTGAAATCTTTTTAGTAAGTGTTTTTTTTCTTTTTGTAATTGTTTTTAATTAAAAATATATATATTTTAATTTAAAATGTTTATTATTTAATTACTTTCTTCATGAACCGCAGTCTGGGAAACCCTGACGTAATGTAATATTTAATGAACTTCATGTTGTTGATAACAAAAAATTGAATATATTTTCTTTCTCTTTGTATTTTTAAATCGATATGGCACAATATTATCCTATTCAAATCAAAGTGATAAACAAGTAAGGTCAAAAGTAATCTAAAAGTAATCTGATTATATTACCAAAAAGTCATCTGATTATATTACCTTAAATGTGCAATGTAATGGATTATGTAACAAACTACATTTTTTGTCAGGTCATTTGGACAACAGTTTTTTAGTAATCTACCCAGCACTGGTCACTGTCTATAAAAGCATTGAGCAAGACACTCAATCTGCAGAGGCCAACAGCAACATGAATGTTTACCCTGTTTGAATATGTCTCTTAAGTATACTCAGTAAAAAGAGAAATCCGTATAAATCTATGTATTGTAATGATTAAAGTGACATTTTATAATGACATTTTATCTTCCAGGACCTGGGCCTACACTGTTTGGTAGGGACCTGTCTCCACTCAAGGCTCATCCCTAACCCTAACTCTGAGAAGATAATTTTTTTATTTTAGGGTAACTAACAGTAACAAAAAAAAAAAAACTTTATATTTATTTAATATTTGGTTTAAATTTAAGCCGGTAAAAAGCAAATAGTCTTTTAGTTGGAAAAGGAGAGCACACAGCAATAATATTTTATCATGAACACTTGTTTAAAAGTCCACTGAGATTTCAAGGTTCAGATATTGACAGACATGTCTTTGCCAACTTACATAAGATGTGTAAAGAGAGGTGCACTGATTTCATATAATCTATTTCTTACTCATTACCATGCTTTTTCAAAAATAAGGAGAGTAAGAATATGTTATATTGAAATATATAAAATAGTGGAAATAAAATCTGACTAAAAAGTATTCTTTTGCATTACCTAATTTTGTGCTAATATCACGGTTACACTTTACAATACTGGTCCGCTATTGTGCATTAATTCATGTTTATGTACTAAAGTTTATGTACTACACAAAATCATCAGAAAAGTCTCAATCTTTCTGTATTTTTGTATTTTCTTTATAAAATCGGCATGTGTCTATTTCCATCCTTGATAATCATTTATATGGGATTTGGGAGGAATGGGTATACACTGAAATGATCATAGTCTCGTAGCTTATCCCTGATTGGTGGAATTAGTTATGTTACAACTGCCCCCATGTTACAACCATACCTGGTCTCCCCTATTATTTAATAGTCATTTACTTCAACATGTAAAGTCATAACATAATCATATCTTTTCAAATCATTAGCTAATGATTAAATAAAGCAAACTACTGGAAGTTAAAATGCATGGCTTTGACCCATTGTGGTAATTAACACATTAATTTACACATAAGTACTATATGTTGTTGAGGAATAACCACATGATTAATTAATAGCAATTCATATATTACTTAATCTTTTAATCAGATAGACTCTTTATTAGTTTCTAATGTGGTAATCATTGATGAATGGTTTAGTTCTTCAAGAGTCATAAATGAACTCATATTATCTGTGCATTAGTTAATCATAATGCTTATTGGTGGACCCATATTGTAAAGTGACCAAACTCTTTTTCCAGCAGGATTTTGTGTTAGGATTTTGTCTGGCTTCTTTTGATTAGCATTACTAAGTCTAAGTCTCTGAGCCAGCTGTTGAACAAATGTGTGAACTTGACCTCAATCCAGTATACTATAAGAGAGATATGTAAAGACATTATCAAACACAGACTGTTGGGTAAGTACTGTATGATAACTGTTATCTAATCTAATAGACCACAAATAAAAGCCCCTTTGTGAGGCTTTTAATGGGTGACTTTGTCAGTGATTTTATAGAAATATTATAACAGTATTTATTATCATCATTATTATTATTAAAAATAATAATGCATTTTCTTTATTCAGGTGATAGTTAGAACCATTTGGGACTGTAATGTTGGTCTATTGTGCTGTAAATGCTAAATCAATTGTACCAAAATTACGTTACTGAAGTAAAAAAAAAAAGTAAAAAATAAAATCAAATAAGGTTTCGTACAGAATGTACAGTGTATTGGCTCAGAAGCATTTGAGGTTTGTAATACACACCATTATTAACACTTACTCTGATTACCAGCAGGTTTCTGATAAGTGTTTGAGCACGAACAGTTCTGCAATGCTGTATATTGTGTAATAATAGCAGCATAGGCTCACATGTAAACAGGCAAAGAATCATTTTGATGTAATGCAAATATGATTATACTAATCTGAAATGGCAAGCGTAAAATAATCAATCATGAAAACCTGTTTGAATAAGCTTTAATAGAATAATTTTGCAATTAAACGGATATTTTTCATATTTATTCATTCACAAACAAACGTGCATATACATATGTAATGCTACATGTGGCTCAAACACTCCTTGACTCCATTGTTTGATAGCATATAGATTCATTTTTAGCAAACACATTTGTTTATTCACATGCTGCACGATCTTTGATCGGGACATTTGAGTTGGATCCAACCTTCGTTCCTAAATTGATGAGCTTATCTTTTGTCTTAGGATGCAAGTTGCACTTTTTCAAATAGATTATGCCACGGATCTTCTTCGTTTTTGTGCTTAAAGTCCTCCATTATAGGTGTGTCCTGTTAGTCATGAACATTGCAAGATATTGTGAAGACATCAGGTGATTTAACTTGAAAAAAAAACATTTTTTTTTTCAACATTTAAAGGTAAGTACTGGCACCAGCCATCTCTGATATGCATTTTAATTTTAATTATTTTGAATGACATTGTATATTTGACAAAATAATTTAAATCTAACTTTTCTTAATTTCTATATAACATGTATAATATGTATAAACAATGCTGAGGTTGTCCTGAAATAATCTGTATATATCTGAGTGAGGGGACATTTCCTTGCAATTTGATTGGTGGAAATTGGCAGCACTGATCTAATGGGTGGTTGATTTTATGCAAAATAAACAGACAATCGATCATGTCAAACCCACCCTTTTGTTTGTTCAGTAGTTAAACTTCAAACTAGATCCTAAAATGAAAAAAATCTGAAAGCTGTACTTTAAGATGTAGAACATTGAGTAGTATGATTTTCAGGCTGCCACACGAAGAATTGGCTTATTAGTTTATTTGGATTCTTTTGAAATGTACATTTCATTGCTACATTCAAAAAAATCCAAATGGTCAATTACATATTTTACACATTTTATGTGCATATTATGACACTGATGATAATAATTTATATCTAAAAATAAAAAAAGCTTAACATGTTGTGTGTTCATTTATTATAGAACTATTTGTAAATTTGATTTTGTTGTGTATATTTCAAAATGCTAAATGCCAAATGGTCTAGAGATATCGGCATGCTTCCATGGAGTGACCAATAAAGACCATTGCCCCTCTGTGTCCGAGGTACATTTATATCAGTCAATATTAACTGTTTGTTTTTCAACTCAGTGTTATCATGGTCTCTCAATCTCAAGAATCATTTGTAAACATGGGAGGGAGCCCTCCATGCAGTTGAGAAATCGAAAAGTATTTAAAATATATATATATATTATAAAAACATAAAATAAGTTTTGATAGTGTAGACTTAAAGCTGCTTCATGCAATTACAATGCCTTGTTATTTCTATAACAGGAGCAAAGGTCTTTTACAGAATCATAGATCAGAGATCATGAGTGTTCCCTTTCAAGGGAACTTCGAGCTGCGTCAAACGCTGTGGGAACGCCCCTGCGTTGTGCGTCATGAAGCACGTATGGAATCAGTCCAATAGAGAGATGAAACCTCATAGGCGGGTGACGTCATCGACTAGGAACTATAAAAGCACCCCAAAACACAAGCGCATTAGCTTCTGTGCCTTCAGTCGCGCTACATGTGAATCTGTCCCTGTGTGATATTGTCTGTCCTACATACTCTGCACCACACAAACAATTTATATATATATATATATTTGAGAGAATGGCGAACGAGCAGCAATTTAAGAAGTGTGTTACTCCCTGCCCGCGCTATTTAACGGGTGGGGATACACACGTTCTTTGTGTTGTTTGTTTGGGAGTGCAGCATGCCCAGTCAGCTCTCGAGGGAGCTGACTGTGAGCATTGCTAGCGTCTGCCGTTAAGGACGCTCCGCTCCCGCCGAGCGCTCTTTGAGGAGAGCGGTTCGGTGCGCGCTCCCCACGGTTCGGGTCCCGCTTCTGTTGAGGCAGAGCGGCGGCGCTTATCGTGGGGATCACAGATGGATCTCTCAGCGGGGGTTGAGACGGGCGCTGCCTATCTCTCCCTTCACCTGTGAGATCCAGTGCCTCAGTCCCGAGTTCCGAAGCACGCGCTGCGGTTTCTTCCGCTCGGGTTGAGGCACCAACACTGCAGCTATCCAGTTCTGAGGAGCTGGATATTGTCAGTGTTGAGGGAGAGGTGGAGGATTCGCCACCCCACACTCCCGAAAGTGATGAATTAATGGAGGTATTGACTAGGGCTGTTGATAAACTCAGTACTGAGTGGCCAGTGACTAGACAGGAGTCTGTTTCTAGATCTAAATTAGATGAAAGATTTTTGCCGTCACGTGTGCAGCCTCCACGCCGGTGTCTGCCGTTCTTTAACGATCTCCACACTGAGGTGTCGAGATCGTGGAAGAAGCCGGTTTCATATCGAATATTTAGTCCCCAGACATCTACATATTCTAATATAATGGGGGCTAAATTTTATGGTTATGGCGCTTTGCCTCGCGTGGAAGAGACGCTTGCGAGCCATCTCTCTCCCGAGGCGGCGTCATCTTCTAAGACACCGGTATTACCCACCAAGCCCCTCAGAAATACATCTGCTTTGGTGGGTAAAGCGTATTCGGCTGCAGGTCAGTCTGCGTCATGCCTGCATACAATGTCAATCTTGCAGGCATACCAGGCTGACCTGCTAAAGGACGTGAGTCAGAGTGAGGAAGTCAGTGCTGACGTAGTTCGAGAACTGCGTCAGGCTGCTGATTTATCCCTGCGCGCCACCAGAGAATCGGCCAAGCTAGTGGGTCGATCTATGGCAGCTCTGGTGGCCGCAGAAAGACATCTTTGGTTAAAACAAACTAATATGAAAGAGAAAGAAAAAACTTTTCTTTTAGATGCTCCTCTCTCTCCTTCGGGGATATTTGGCGAAGCTGTTAATTCTGTTATGGACAAATTCCAGGAAGAGAAAAAACAAGCTGCAGCTTTCAAAAAAATTCTCCCGTTAAAAATTCACGTCTCTGGGGCTGCTGGGTGGGAGCAGCCCCGGCCGTTTACAAGCTCATCCCATAGAGCGCAGCAGAAGCAGAGTGTCGCGTCTCGTGCTCCCCCTGCTGGACAGTGGGCTCATGTGCGGCACTCTCAGCCGAAGCCTTCTAGCAATAGGCCTGATCTGAGGACAGTGTTATTGTCTAAGAAGGCTTCGGCTAAGAAGAAGTCCTGACGCCGAGGCGTTCAGGATGTTGAGGGTGGTCCCCACCAATGCGGAAAGGATTTCACCTCTCTTTACGGTGCCCATTCTTCCTCGGTGCCCTCAGGGGGCCGTTCTGCCAACCCCGCCTTTATGCCGGGGCGTAGACGGTCCCAGCGAGCGGTTTCCCGAGGGACGCTCGCTCCCTCTGAGGAGGGTTTCAGAGCAGTCAAACCAGTCGTTCCCTGCCGATGCGCCATTACAGGGCGCTGTGTTTGCTAATCAAGTTACACCAGAGGCCAGTCTCGAGAGGCTGGTACCCTTAGTAGATTTTCTGGCAGAGTGGAAAAGCCTTCCAAGAATATCTCATTGGGTCCTGGAGACAGTAGAAAAGGGTTATGCTATCCAGTTCAGGTGTCGTCCACCGAAATTCAGAGGGGTTCTGCACACAGTGGTGGGCCCCGAGCAGGCTCTGGTATTGGAACAAGAGGTGAAAACGCTCCTTCAAAAGGAGGCTATAGAACGGGTTCCTCCTCCCAGTTTGGAGTCAGGTTATTACAGCCGATATTTCATCGTTCCGAAGAAGGATGGGGGGTTGCGTCCAATTTTAGACCTGCGCCTATTGAATCGCTCGGTAGGGAAGCTAAAATTCAAGATGCTCACTATCAAGCAGATCGTGTCTCAAATCAGATCCGAGGACTGGTTTGTCACGATAGATCTGAAGGACGCGTACTTCCACATTTCCATCCTTCCACAACACAGGAAGTTCCTGAGGTTCGCCTTCGGGGGCGAGGCGTACCAATACAGGGTTCTTCCATTTGGCCTAGCCTTATCTCCCCGCACTTTCACGAAATGCATGGATGCAGCACTAGTGCCTCTGAGGCTTCAGGGCCTTCGTATTCTCAACTATATCGACGATTGGTGGATTTTAGCTCAGACGGAGCAGATGGCTGTTCGGCATCGAGATGTCGTCCTTGCTCATATCAGAAAGTTGGGGTTGAGGCTGAACGCAAAGAAAAGTGTATTATCTCCTTCCCAGAAGACCACTTTTCTGGGTGTCGTTTGGGATTCGGTCTCGATGCGGGCGCGACTCTCTCCGACCCGCATCGCTTTGGTTCTCTCAACCGTGAAACAAGTAAGGCTAGGCCAGCTACTCACTGTGAAGCAGTTTCAGAGACTGTTGGGTCTGATGGCAGCAGCGTCCAACGTTTTACCTTGCGGCCTGTTGTACATGAGACCGTTGCAGTGGTGGCTCAGGACCAAGGGATTCTCCCCGAGGGGAAATCCGCTCCGCTTGATCAAAGTCACGCAACGCTGCCTTCGTGCTCTGGTCATGTGGAAAGAAACTTGGTTCCTGTCCAAAGGTCCGGTGCTGGGGGCTCTTTGTCATCGCGTAACGCTAACGACGGATGCTTCCCTCACAGGGTGGGGGGCGGTCATGAGTGGTCGTCCAGCCCAAGGTCTGTGGCAGGACCATCATCTTTCTTGGCACATAAACTGCCTGGAGATGTTGGCGGTGTTTCAGGCTCTGAAGCACTTCCTAGCAGACCTGAGAGGTCATCATGTGTTAGTTCAGTCAGACAACACGTCGGTGGTCTCTTATATCAATCATCAGGGGGCCTGCGGTCTCGCCGGCTTTACAAGTTGGCCCGTCAGATCCTCCTGTGGTCCCAGGGGAAGCTACTATCACTGAGAGCAATGTATCTTCCCAGGTATTTAAATGTGGTAGCGGACTCCCTGTCGAGGCAGGGGCCGAGGCCGGGGGAATGGAGACTCCACCCCGAGGTGGTGGAGCTCCTTTGGTTGAGTTTCGGTCGCGCCGAGGTGGACCTATTCGCTTCCAAGGAGACCACGCATTGTCATCTGTGGTTCTCCATCAGTCTTCCAGCCCCTCTGGGGTTGGACGCTATGGTACTGCCGTGGCCGAAGTCACGCCTGTACGCCTTTCCCCCGATTGCTCTGCTACCAGGAGTTCTGGAGAGGGTTTGCCGGGACGGGGTCAGCCTACTATTTCTCTCCTGGACGGCTCTCCTTTGGAGCTCCTGGTCAGGAGGGATCTACTCTCTCAGGAGGGCGGCACGATATTTCACCCCCGCCCAGAGCTGTGGAAATTGTGGGCTTGGCCTCTGAGGGGGCCCAGCTCATAGATTCTGGTCTCTCAACTGAGGTTGTTGAGACCATTCTTCACTCCAGAGCTCCATCCGCGAGGAAGCTTTATGCCTTGAAGTGGAAACTTTTCACTTCTTGGTGTGGAGAACACCTGCAGGACCCAGTTAACTGCCCAGTGGGTGCAGTGCTGGATTTCCTGCAGGAGCGCTTCTCCACAGGGTTATCCCCCTCCACACTGAATGTGTATGTGGCGGCACTAGCTGCTTACCACGTCCCTTTTAGTGGAGTTTCTCTTGGGAGATACCCACTTATAACTTGTTTCCTCCGTGGTACTCGAAGAAGTTCCTGAGAAGTTTCTCACTTTTAAAACTATCTTTCTACTTGCCATCTCCTCTTTAAAAAGAATCGGAGATTTACAGGCTCTGTCGGTTTCACCCTCGTGCCTGGAATTTTCGCCTGGCATGGTTAAGGCTTTTCTGCATCCTAGACCAGGGTACGTTTCCAAGGTCCCTACTAATGTTGTTAGACCTACGGTTCTGCAGGCTTTCTGTCCTCCTCCATTTATGTCATCGGACCAGGAGAAACTTAATCTACTCTGCCCTGTTAGGGCGTTAGACGCCTATGTCCACAGAGCTGCCCTGTGGAGAAAATCGGAACAACTATTTGTATGTTTCGGGCCACCCAGGAAAGGGTGTCCTGCGTCTAAACAGAGAATGAGCAAGTGGGTGGTTGAGGCTATCTCACTTGCTTATGAGTCGGCTGGCCAGCCTTCACCTTTGGCTGTTCGAGCCCACTCTACCAGGAGTATGGCTGCTTCTAAAGCTTTATTGTCAGGAGTTTCCCTGAGTGATGTTTGTGATGCGGCTGGATGGTCTTCACCACATACTTTTATTAGGTTCTATGACCTAGACCTAAGCTCTACCCCTGGGGCACAGGTGCTCTCGTCCTCTGTGCGCTAGTCTCACATGGCGGTCATTTGGTCCTATGGCGACGTGGGTATTCGCGTTCCCACAGCGTTTGACGCAGCTCGAAGTTCCCTTGAAAGGGAACGTCTCGGTTACGTATGTAACCCTAGTTCCCTGATACGGAACGAGACGCTGCGTCGTTCCGCCATACTCCCGGCACTCCCGTTAGCGCTCCTTCAGGCCTATCAGAAGCTAATGCGCTTGTGTTTTGGGGTGTTTTTATAGTTCCTGGTCGATGACGTCACCCGCCTATGACGTTTCATCTCTCTATTGGACTGATTCCATAAGTGCTTCATGACGCACAACGCAGGGGCGTTCCCACAGAGTTTGACGCAGCGTCTCGTTCCCTATCAGGGAACTAGGGTTACATACGTAACCCAGACGTTTTTCTGCTTTGGTGTGATGGGTCTCTAATTTGTTTTTTAAATAATAAAAAAAGAGTTAAAAAGATTAAAATGTTTTGTATGTCAACAAGCCTTTACTGATGAAATGTGGATTACATTGCATAACATTTTGAAATCACAACATGAATTTTAGAAGTGGATATTTTCAAATTGACGTCAGAACCCAACGTCGGTTTGACAGAACCTGACTGATGTTTGTTTCTGACGTCAACTCGATTTTCATTTTCAACCACAATACAACGTCTGTCCAGCGTTGGAGATTAATCTGACATTGGATTCTGACATCAACCTGATTTTCATTTTCAACGTTGGGTTTGGTCTTCTAAATGTGAATTTTGTCATTGTTTTGGAGCACACTTATAGATAACAGTAAGCCTATATTCATACTAAAAGCCAAAACATTTTAAATAGGGCACTATTTGAGGGAACAGCCATTTGGGTGTCCGAAACCATTGTGGACGTTATTGAGTGCACTTATTCAATCTCACATTCAATCCCACTACTGGAACTGTGTTAGAAATAAATTAACACAGACATATTATATAGGCAGGCATAGATTCAGAGACATAGGGCACTGTAATTATTACATACAACAATACAACAAAAATAAAACAAGGCATTTCACTTTTTACTTTTGATACTTACGTTTAAAAACGAGTACTTCTGTACTTTTTACTTAAGTAAGAATCTGTCTTTACAACTTTAACGGAGTAATATTTGACCAGTAGTATCTGTACTTTCACTCAAGTAAGCAAGTTGTGAACTTAGTCCACCTCTGCTAACACTGAGATGTGGCAAGCTGTCCACTGATTTGGGCTACATGAGAAATCACAAGGCATCATCTGCTGCCTCCTGGTGGAGACATATTTCCATCAGAGTTTTCCATCTCAAACCTATGAATGCTCATTTTGTAAATAATAACATTTATTTTGGAAGCGGGAGAATCTGATTTAAATGGTCAATTAGAGCTATGTCTCTTTTAAGCATCATTTAAGACATCATAACTGAATAATAAAATACAAATCCATGTTTATTTTGGGTGATGTTATGTCAGGTACAGTCAAACCAAAATTTATCCAGACACCTTCAACATTTCTCACATTATCACAGTTTATTCGCTGTAGTTTAGAAAAAGGTAATAAAATATGACAATAACTCAGTTTTCAAATCAGTTGATATTTCACTGGTTTTGGCCATCCTTCTGTTAGATTGTCTCACAAATGAATTAGGTTGAATAGCAGTCAACTGTCAGCTCTTAAATTTAAGGACACAATTAGATAATACCAATTTAGGTCAACCAATTACCAAGCAATGCTTAAATTTAGCACCCACTAGCAAAATAATATAAAAAATTATATGTGGGGTCTGAATAATTTTTGATTTGACTGTAAATTGAGTCATTAGGAACCAAGGTATAATTTGCATTGATTAGATTTTAAAAATGTCTTAAAAAGCTGCCACAATATAGCCTATAGGCTACGTGAAATGTATCAGCTCGATGTATCAGTTTGATTAATCTGGGTTTGCTGAGGACTGGATGGGAAAATATATTCAACAACATTTTAAAGTTAACGTGAAACGGCATGTGCACCGTGTTTTACTTTCATGGTGAATTCCTTAAAACAGGAAATGTATATTATAATATATAAATAAAGGCTATACTCATTATTTAATGACCTTTCTATACTTTATTTAGACTTTAGCTGATGAGAGTCGATAACATGTAGCCTACTGAAGTTTAAGGTATAAATTGGTTATGGGCCAACATTTCCCTGGATCTACTATTGTAGCCTATATAAATGAGGCTTAGGCTATGCTGTCAAAAGTTTCCTCTGCATGTCCTTATATATATATTGGTACAATTGCCATTTACAACACAATATACCAACATGACAGTCCCAAATGTTTCAATTTATAACCTGATAGAAAATGCATTATTATTATTAGCCTATTATTATTATAGTAAAAATAAAATTAATAATAAAAAATAATAATATATACTGTCATAACATTTCTATAAAATCACTGACAAAGTCACCCAATCCAAACCCTCGCAATTAAATGCGCTTTTATTTGTGTTCTATTTGATTAGATAGTCTAACTGTTATCATAAAGTATTGTTGCCCAACCGACTGTGTTTGATAATGTCTTTACATATCTCTCATGTACATTATAGCTCCACTGCGCTTGCGCTACTGCCTGGAAACTACTTTACACAATTGGTACTGACAAGTTATTTTTTGACCCAATTATTGATTTGCAACTAAATTATAATGCAATGTTTACTTGTAAAACGTTATAATTAATAGAAATTATGGGTATGATCACCATTATGTTATCTTTGTCATCTAAGTCAACAGTAGCTAGGTAGTTCTAGTTTTGAAAAGTTGGTCATTTAAAAAATACTAATACTAATAAAGAAGTACAACAACGTAAATTTTAAACATTTTTATTGAATTAGTATATACAATAAATACAACAATTGAAAGTATATATACAAAAAAAGAAACTACAGCTCCTCCTGAGCGTCGTCCGCTTCTTGGTGCCCGCAGTACTGACCGTCTGGAGCTGGATATTTCTGACGGATAGCCTACACAACACAAGCTGGTAACACGACACGACGCCCTCTGCCCAATCTCTCTCCTTGCAGGACCCACTCAAGAAAGTGCCGGTAGGCTGTTAGGCGAAATTGTCTGGACAAAACATTGAGCACAAATTGAGTGATGGTCTTTGAACCTAGCGTGCCACAGTAGCTAGCATAACTGCAAGATATTTGTGTAATAAACCTGCAACGTTAGTGTGTTAACAAAATGAAAATAAACTTACTTTACAGATAGACGACCATTGGACCCTGTAGGCTTTGGCTGGCGTTTCCAGTTGACCTTAGGGATTCGAAAGTAGGTCTCCAGGACGCCGCTATCGATATGTGGTGCGAAACTCGGGTGATCAACCACACACACGTCCGTGTCATCCTCCGAATATATAATTTCATACAGGAGAAATTCGCACCGCTGGAATTCGCGGCAGCAGACTGACTCTTCTTCTGTGTCCATTGGCGCACAGTGAGAGCACAGGCACCACCAATCTGTCCCAGCTCGAGGCATTGCGGGCTCCTCGTCCGCGGCAGGCAGATCGGCTGTGGTGGAAGCAGGTTCAGCCGCCTCCTGTTCCTCCATAGCCCTCAGCTGCTCGTCGCTGTACTCAGGCTCATAAAGGTAGCCACGAACATCTGTTTCTGCCATATTAAAATCCCAATCCTCCATAATGTATCCGTCTTCGTTTTCAGAACCTTCGGCGTCCATTTTTTCAAAAAGTTTCGCCACTGGCACTGATCTGTGATAGGTCTGTTAGCGCATTAGGTCCATCCCCCAATGGGCGGGTTGGAAAGGGTGGGAACTAGTGCTTGTAGTCTTTACAGAAATACCCCATTCTTACACTTCCTCCTACAATGACGCAAATTGACGATTTTTGCGTCATTGTAGGCGGAAGTGAAAAAGGTAAATAGTGGATTTCTCTCGTCTCAGGGGACAATGAAAGATTTTTTCAGGACCATTCAATAGTATTACTGGGTTTCTAACAATGGAAAGCTTAATGCAAATGGGTGGAGTGTCCCTTTAAGGTCAGGTTCACACACATTTTTCCAACAGCTGGCTCAGAGACTTTGCATTTTAGTTGATGGAAGTCGATAAAATGACAAGTTTAAGGTATAAATTGGTTATAGGCCAACATCTCTATTGGATCCACTGTTGTAGGCTATATAAATTATGCTTATGTTGTCAAAAGTAAAGTTAGTATCGAGTAAACATTTTTGTATCCAGCTGCAGACCAGTTCGTGCTTTCTTTTCCGCTAGCGAACAAAAAGTGTTCTTTATTACAATCTGCTCTACTTCGGAGTGTACGGATTCGTCCAAAGAGTTTTTTTTTGTCATCAACCAAATCGTATGGATACCAGCATCATGATGACATGAGTTTTTAATGTGAACGTTCTCAAAGATAATACTGACATCTCATTCTCAGATAAACGAGTCCCCCCTACAGTCTGGTGGTGGACTCGTCCATTGACAGCGGAGTAGAGCTCTGTGTGTGGTGTCAGGTCTCTCGCTCAATGATGAGGTTTCAAGTGCGCCTTTGAGATGTTATGGAGTCTGTAGAATATTCTACACGTTATAGCTTTTTCGATTCTCTTTTATTAAAACAACATTCCAACTTTTAGAGTACACGATTGACCTGTACGTGTAACATACCTTATTTAGTTTTTTGTTTGTATATAGGCTACAAGCTTCTGTGAGTTTTTTTTTTCATAGCGAAAATGTTGAAAGTTTTGTGAGGACACTCCTTTTTCAGACGGACTAAGGCTACAGCTGAACAATTGGAGAACATATCAGCTCTGTCGTTTTCTTAGAGGTAAGTTGTTGTCTTTTTTAAAAGCCTCTAATGTATTTTTTTCAACATATGCCGCTTTTTGGAACCCATTATTTACATGATAGCGGTCCATGGGAATTAATACACTCTTTATGGCACTAAACCAATGCATTTAAGACTAAATACTGGTTTCATGTCTCATATTAGCAGTCTACGTTGGTTTTCACGATGGCACGTGTGGGTTTTTTTTTCGTTTTTTTTTAGGTTAGAAACATTTTGTTTTATTTAATTTTTTTAGTTCATGGCCAGGTCACCATAAAAATCCCTGCATGTTGGCATGGGATGGGTTTAGTGCCCAGGAAAGCTGACCATATGATGCTAAGGGAGTCTATGTTACCCTTTGCATTTAATTTGATGGATGCATTATATCACCAGATTAATTGATTATCCACAGAGTAAAATGACTCAATATATGTGAATATATAGTTAGTTACTATAATAAAACTGGATGTAATGTATAATTACAGTATTATGATACTTATCTTATGTTATATTCATATTTGCAGTAGTCTAGGCTACAGCTTCTTTTCAGTGCCAGTCTGTAGATGGTCTAATAACAATAAGTTATTCTTCCAATTCAGTTGTCATTTGTATTCTTTAATTTCCCCTCTGTTATGATCACCTTCTGGGTCACAGCATGATAATCACAGCAGGACTAAGAGGTCGATTCCCCACTTTTCCAATCAAGTCACTCCATGATACCTTGCAATCATCTCAGTGGCATATCTGCCAACCTGCTATCAGCGTCTGAATAAACCCGGATCTATTGTCAACATTACATTTCTATTTCCATCCCTAGTTCTTTTCTGGTTCTGGTAAATATCAGCAAAATGGGTTAAATTGTTTCGGAGAAATTCATTCCCCGTTTATGATGATGGGAAATGTATTATGTGACCTCTTGGCATTATTAAATTTAGTGACAAGCTATTTCGTGGAAAAATACCTTGAGTTCTCAGACAAGGGTACAAGTGTATTGTTTGTTTTCCTGTAATTTTCTGGTCCGCTGGAGCAGCAGGAAAAATGGGTTTTCTGTTCGACTGATCTTTTGACACCTGTCAGGGTGCATTTTAGTTAGGCCACATTGGGGAATAGAAGGCTTAATGAGCCACACACACACACACACACACACACACACACACACACACACACACACACACACACACACACACACACACACACACACACACACACACACACATTCACACAGTTAATTGAGCTGATGTTTTATGCATGATGGGTCAAAGATGAATACTGTACAACTGCAAGCTCAAATGCACTGATGTGTACAAAATATGTCCCACTCCCACACTTCCCAGGTTATGTTTTTTCCTGGCTATTTGATCTGTGCACATGGCAACCTGGCACATATCTTTGTTTGATTTGAATGGGGTGTAATGAAAGCTGTTATTTGAAAATGAATTAAGGGCAATAGTTGCCCTGTATAGCTTTTCACACTGGTCTGTGAAAAAAATACGTCACGTGAGTGTGTGGAATCTGGTGGCGAGACACAACATTCACGTGTGCCAGAGTGGCAGTGTTGTAATGGGGCTAGTTTATTGAGACGAGGGAGGGTAACAAGATGAGTTTGTGCAACCAAGACTACTGGGAGTGAAAGTGGAAACTAGGGCTTGTGTGGAAATCATCAAGGAATGTTTAGTCATTAGATGCAATATAAGAACTGGGACTTAGTGTGACAGAGTATTCCCTTTAGAGACATGGCAGAGAGAGAACGGGCAAGGGTTAAACATTCAGTGGGAAGAAAGTGCAAACGAAACTGGCATTTAGGATAAACTGAGAAAATATGTTAAACTAACAAATGCACATGTATTCTTCTGGACAGACAGCCTTAGTAAATTAAATAACATATTGAAATACTCACAAGCTTGGCTGAACTGCACATTTTGGCTTTTTTTCCATAAAATGAATGACATTTCCAAACCTATTTTCACTCTTAAAGGGATAGTTAACCCCAAAATTTAAGTTGTCATCATTCACTCTGGTGTTCCAATCCTGTATAACTTTCCTTCCTCCGTGGAAAACTTGTGCTGAAGAATGTACTGGTAATTTCTTTCCATGGAGTTACAATGAATGGTGAACAGAGCATTCAAACTTTTAATAGCCCTATAAAAGTATCATAAAAGTGGTTCATATGACTATTGCATTTTCTGAAGTCATGCAATAGCTTTGTGTGAGAAACAGATTCAATTTACTGTAAGGGTTTGCTCGCTGTGTTCATGGTAGTTAATGAAGATGTCTGATTTGTGAACAGTGTTCTTATGAGTTTGTGATCTTTTCAGTGAGTCAGTTTATTCGGTTCACAAAACCATTCAGAATGAATCAGTCTGATCCACTTCTCAAGTTCCACTCAACTGACTGGTCCTTTATGCTAAGACTATCAGTGAATAACAAGTGAAGTGAAAACATTAAATGTCAGTCCATTCCTCACACAAAGCTATCATAGACTTCAGAAGACTTCCATACCAAACATATAAACTGCTTTTATGATAGTTTAAGGATTCAGTTCCCATTCTTTGTAATTGAATGAAAAATGACCAGTAAATTCTCCTTTGGTGAAATTGTCATACAAGTATTTGAATGATGTCAGAATTTTCATTTTTGGCTGAACTATCCCTATAAGAAACATGAGCTCAATCTTTCCAGTGTTAACAATGCGGAAGTTCAATGTGGAAGTAAGCTGCTTTCTGTGAATGTGTGAGACTTCCAATTCATTGGGAATATAGGGAAATAACGTGAAGAATAACATAACATAAACGGTAGAACTATTTGCACTACAAACCAGTGTGTTTAGAATTAAGAAAATACATTAAAATATGGTAAGAAATTGAAGTTTGCAGGATCCAGCAGCATTGTACAGATAAAAATATCTGTAAGAGGATGACACTGGAACATTCAATTTATGACAATTTATCAACATTACAAATAGCTACGCACACTCTTGCGTGAAAAATAAGTTGGATATGTTTTCCAGTTTCCTTTGACTTGAATGGTTTATAGACAGACAGACACCAGTTGTGAAACCACCTGTAAAGCATTATGGTTTGTGACTGGAGTGGCAGTGGATGCTTGTGGATCTTGAGGTACTGGAGCATACAGTGAGTGATACACCATCTGCTCTCCATCCGAGGAAATGTGTCTCACTTTTCTCTGTTCTGATTCAATTTTTTGCAAGGGGCTTTTCAAGCGTTTTAGAAATTAGGGCTGTGTTCAACTCCTCACTCCTCTCATCATGTCTTTCATTTTGGTTCCTCTTCACAGAGAATTAATATGAGTCTCCGCTCTATATATGTGCTCCCTGTGATGATATTATTTCTGCTGGATCAGGGCCTATGGGGACCCTTCTTTTTTCAATTTTTTTTTCCATTTGACAGCAGCATGAGATTACATTTTTCCCTCAGAATGGAAAGTTCTGGGTTTCTTGTGGCTTGGTGAGTGTCTGAGGGAAAAGAGGGAGGGAGCAGGAAGCTACGCCCATGTTTCTGTCTGTCTGCCTGCTGCTGCCAGACCAGTAGCTTCACCCATGTGACTCCAGCCAAGGGAGGAGCCACCCTTATGATGCCCTCGACAAACTAAGCAAACGGAGCAAAGCCATTTTCTGAAGAGGTGGACATATCTAGAGAACCAAGTCTAAAAGTACCTATAAAATGTATTTCTGTTAGGTAAAATGGTAGATTAGTACCTCTGTGAGAAAGTGTAGCTTTAAATGTAATAAATTGAGTAGATTTACATATACAGGTCCTTCTCAGAAAATTAGCATATTGTGATAAAGTTCATTATTTTCCATAATGTAATGATAAAAATTAAACTTTCATATATTTTAGATTCATTGCACACCAACTGAATTTCAGGTCTTTTATTGTTTTAATACTGATGATTTTGGCATACAGCTCATGAAAACCCAAAATTCCTATCTCAAAAAATTAGCATATTTCATCCAATCAGTAAAAGAAGTGTTTTTAATACAAAAAAAAAGTCAACCTTCAAATAATTATGTTCAGTTATGCACTCAATACTTGGTCGGGAATCCTTTTGCAGAAATGACTGCTTCAATGCGGCGTGGCATGGAGGCAATCAGCCTGTGGCACTGCTGAGGTGTTATGGAGGCCCAGGATGCTTCGATAGCGGCCTTAAGCTCATCCAGAGTGTTGGGTCTTGCATCTCTCAACTTTCTCTTCACAATATCCCACAGATTCTCTATGGGGTTCAGGTCAGGAGAGTTGGCAGGCCAAATGAGCACAGTAATACCATGGTCAGTAAACCATTTACCAGTGGTTTTGGCACTGTGAGGAGGTGCCAGGTCGTGCTGAAAAATGAAATCTTCATCTCCATAAAGCTTTTCAGCAGGTGGAAGCATGAAGTGCTCCAAAATCTCCTGATAGCTGCTGCATTGACCCTGCCCTTGATAAAACACAGTGGACCAATACCAGCAGCTGACATGGCACCCCAGACCATCACTGACTGTGGGTACTTGACACTGGACTTCAGGCATTTTGTTATTTCCTTCTACCCAGTCTTCCTCCAGACTCTGGCACCTTGATTTCCGAATGACATGCAACATTTGCTTTCATCCGAAAAAAGTACTTTGGACCACTGAGCAACAGTCCAGTACTGCTTCTCTGTAGCCCAGGTCAGGCACTTCTGCCGCTGTGTCTCGTTCAAAAGTGGCTTGACCTGGAGAATGCGGCACCTGTAGCCCATTTCCTGCATACGCCTGTGCACGGTGGCTCTGGATGTTTCTACCCCAGACTCAGTCCACTGCTTCCGCAGGTCCCTCAAGGTCTGGAATCGGTCCTTCTCCACAATCTTCCTCAGGGTCCGGTCACCTCTTCTCGTTGTGCAGCGTTTTTGCCACACTTTTTCCTTCCCACAGACTTCCCACTGAGGTGCCTTGATACAGCGCTCTGGGAACAGCCTATTAGTTCAGAAATTTCTTTCTGTGTCTTACGCTCTTGCTTGAGGGTGTCAATGATGGCCTTCTGGACAGCAGTCAGGTCGGCAGTCTTACCCATGATTGCGGTTTTGAGTAATGAAACAGGCTGGGAGTTTTTAAAAGCCTCAGGAATCTTTTGCAGGTGTTTAGAGTTAATCAGTTGATTCAGATGATTAGGTTAATAGCTCGTTTAGAGAACCTTTTCATGATATGCTAATTTTTTTAGATAGGAATTTGGGGTTTTCATGAGCTGTATGCCAAAATCATCCGTATTAAAACAATAAAAGACCTGAAATATTTCAGTTGGT
Organism: Meda fulgida; assembly: GCA_030578275.1. Classification (NCBI taxonomy): domain Eukaryota; kingdom Metazoa; phylum Chordata; class Actinopteri; order Cypriniformes; family Leuciscidae; genus Meda; species Meda fulgida. The sequence goes on from CM060635.1 coordinate 12,690,992, forward strand.
GTGCAATGAATCTAAACTATATGAAAGTTTAATTTTTATCATTACATTATGGAAAATAATGAACTTTATCACAATATGCTAATTTTTTGAGAAGGACCTGTATATTTACTGTATCTTTGAAAATGAAAGTTTTTTAGTCAGTTCATGTCAGTGTTCATGACATTCATGTCAGTTATCAGTTTTTATTTATATAGCAGAAAAAACTATCCATCACAGTGTTGCTCTGTGGATGCAGCACGAGATAGATGGCAAAAGGTATTTTAGTCACAGGAACACCAATTTATATTTATAATGAACTATGATCTCACTTACCACCCAGCAGTCTTGAAACCAAGAGCTTGTGGGCTAAAATAGGACATCCTGCTTCCCAGGAAAGTAAGATGCCGGCATGAAGATTTGTTTTCTTATTAAAAAATGATCATATTTTAAAAGCCCTATGATTCTAACACACAGTCACGAGGGTCTGCAATGTACTATGATATAATTTTGTTTTTTGTTTTATTTACTGTAATTCAATTTATTTATGTATTAATTGGGGCGGGGATTGGGGGGGATTTGCTTGCTGCATGATGGTTGAACATTTTTGGTTATGAATCGATTTTGACGTGGTTTTGTTCAAATATTATTTCTAAGATTTAAAAGATTGTCAAACTTCTTAAAAAAGCTTTTCTTTTGAAGAATTGTATGCTTTTAATGAGGCTTTCTTTCTTGATTATGATATTAGGCCAGTTGTATCAACTGTACCCCCCCCCCCCCCCATAAAAAAATCAAAATGTAATGAATAGGAGGCATGCATAGAAAAGGTCATTGTATGTATGAATTGCATTGTTTAAAATGTATTTTTGGATAAATTAATAATCAATCCATAATATAATTGTTCCGGACCCCAAAAATTTGGTGACCCTATAGTACTAAAATGTAAACAAGCAAGATTCAGAAATATGAACAGAAAAAGCAAAGAATAGAAGAAGAGGCTGAAGTAGAACGAGTGAGTGCATATGGCCATGTCGCTTATATAACCTATCGTTAAATTTCACTCCCTGCCACCTCACCGTTTATATGGTCTTTATATGATTTTTTTAAATAGAACGAGCAGTGCCTCACACTCTGCCCCCTCTTAACGCCATAAGCACAGGCTCATGTACAGTAATAGACACCAACTGTTTCAAATAACCCACACACATGCAAAAAAACAACAACATTTCTTCCTCATCTCCCTGGTAACCCACGGCCTCTTGATTGTTGCTAAGATGGTCTGGTGGCAGTTATGCCCTCATGTGAGCTTCCCTCAATACTGCTCAGTGCCCTCCCCCCTTTGCCCCACTGTGAAGGAGTCAATAAATTCTCACCTTTACAAGGTATTAATGGTTTCCATGGAGACCAGGATCCACTCCTTCAATTTGGAAGCCTAACACGTTTTCCATTATTCTGAAACACACATCTGGCAGAGGAAATGTGAATCTCTTTATTGTGGCTTGCGTAGGTTTAAAAATATCTAAGTAGCTACTTTATTTCTTTGTTTTTGTACTGACAGGGAGCAGAGTTTCGTCATGGGTAAACAGAACAGCAAGTTGCGACCTGAGGTCCTCAACGACCTGCGGGAGAACACAGAGTTCACGGACCACGAGCTGCAGGAGTGGTACCGTGGCTTCCTGAAGGACTGTCCGTCTGGCCACCTAACGGTAGAGGAATTCAAGAAGATCTACGCCAATTTCTTTCCCTACGGTGACGCTTCGAAGTTCGCGGAGCACGTCTTCCGCACCTTCGACACCAACGGCGACGCCACAATCGACTTCCGGGAGTTCATAATCGCCCTGAGCGTGACCTCGCGCGGAGGCCTGGAGCAGAAGCTCCGCTGGGCCTTTAGCATGTATGATCTGGACGGCAACGGATACATCAGCCGAGCTGAAATGCTGGAGATCGTACAGGTGAGCTTTTGGTTTCATTTGCATTTCTGTGTTTTAGCTGGCCAGCCATTGTTTTTAGAGCAGCTTGTTCCATATCAATATTGGCTCAGTCTAATGTTTGGTTATACAGACCTCCTGAATAAACAGATCTCCTCAATAAAGTGTTCCACAGGCCATATGGTCTTGCCACAAATGGTGACCAAACACAAAGGCTTTGTTCACTACTTCAATGGGACTGTTGACTCTCGATGTTAATAACATAGATGGCTCTTTTACACCTGCATCAAATGACATGCTATAAAACAATATCTGAAAGTGACATTAAATGTATCTGTCAGAGAAACAGGCTCATTTGCATTGATTACACTGATATGAAGTGTTGATTGAAGCTGTGACAGTGACAGCTGCGTTATGCAACTTTTGCATCAGTTGTAGCATTATAAAGACAAACGTGTTGCTACTGAAAACTGAAACCTTTGCATTTGATCGCAAACTACCATATGTTTTGACATGGTTACATTCATTTTCACAGGCAATTTATAAAATGGTGTCATCCGTGATGAAGATGCCCGAGGATGAGTCAACGCCAGAGAAACGCACAGATAAGATATTCCGACAGATGGACACGGACAACGATGGTACGCCTCCTGAGATCCGTCTCCCACTCACTAATAATATTTATATAGACTCTTAAAGTAGAACCACGCAAAACGTGCACTGTAAAAAACATTTTGTCTTTGTTTTACAGTGAAACCATGTAAATCAAGATTTGTCTTGAAAGTTTATTTTTCTTACCCAATTGCCAAATAGTTTTTTCTTAATCCAAATTGAGTGTTTTTAATGTCTTATGCAACTCTGCTTTCCAAGTAAATTTATCTTGCTTTAATGATGCTTTGATCTGGAAACCAAGGCAAAAATACAAAATATTTTTTCACAGCGTCTATGACAACCACAAATGAATAATGAAGTCATATATAGGATTAATTTAAGTTCCTGTACATTTGTCCACCACTGAAATGTCATTCTTGGAAATTACCAAAATATCCCTTTTGTTGTTTTTTTTCAAATCTATAGGCAGACTCTCTCTGGAGGAATTCATCAAAGGTGCCAAGAGCGACCCCTCTATCGTCAGACTACTGCAGTCTGACCAAAGCACCTCTCGACAGTTATAAAACAGCTCTTAAAAGCAGCTGACAGGCGCCACTCACATGCACACTGAAAAGACAAGATTTAAGAAAATTGAGTTGCTGGCGTCATCAATGATACATTTCTTTATCTTTCCTGCTTAAAAAGTTTCCTTGTTCGTAAGTTTCATCAACCTGTTTTATCATTCCAGCCTGTTTTTTGATGTCATTCTGTTTGTACTGGCATTGCTGAGTTGTCATAATGTCTGGGCCGGGTCCGATTGTGAAGGACCTCTTGAAATCAATCGTCAAATTGTTTAGCAGATATTCTCATTTTAAACCTTATTCTGGGGCCTCGTTTATAAAACGTGCGTACTCACAGATTTGATCTTAGAGTGTGCGCATGCTAAAATCCACACTAACTTTCATATTTATAAAACAGTCTTTGATGTGGAAAAGTTAATAGCAGCACGTCAGGGTCTGAGCAGGAAAAGAGTGTACGTCTGCTCAGACCCTGACGTGGTGCTAACGTGGGATTTGGAAATCTCAGCAATTCTTGCCGTTCTCTATTTTCAAGTAAAGGATTTAAACGTTGACGTGCTCTATTATATGTATCGGAAACCATTCAGCTGCGCACAATTTCAAGATCATTTACGATTTATAAATGTATTTTCTGGAAGAGAGGCGTACGCACGTTTGTTCTCTAAATCACACGTATGCACATTTGAGGAATGATCGGTAGATTAAATGTAGGACGGTTTCTTCGCACCATTTAATGAATGAGGCCCCTGATGATTGGTTGGATTACACAGATTTTTGTCAAATCAAATGCTCTCTAGAATGATGCTGATGCATAATTGTTGTTGCTTCATGATATCTTTAAGTGATGACTAAAAAATATTTATATTTTCAATAGTTTGCATTCCACTCAAACTAAATTAGTCAGTACCACGTGCAAATTTCCAGAATGGCTATAAAGCCAAAACATGAAGTTTCTGCTTGTAAATATTTCATTTGTTTTGCATTCAATCAAGCTAAAGTATGTTGGGTTTATGCATCAGGTGCATTTGGAGCAGCCTGCTGTCCGGCCAATTATGATCGACTTTGTTAATTTTATTTTAAATGGAACGTATTGCTTTTTTTTTTAGTATGTAACAGAACATGCCAACAGTTTTGGGTCTTACATAATTTTAATTTTTTTTGAAGGAAATTACTTTTACTCAGCAAGTATGCATTACATTTTCTACATTGTTACACATTTTTTTTAAATAAATTTTCTTTTGAACTTTCTATTCATCAAAGAATCCAGAAAAAAAATGATCTATTGTTTTCACAAAAATATTAAGCAGTGTGTAATCCTGCTAAAGCTTCAGCTTTGCCACCACAGAAATACATTACATTTTAAAAAATATATTAAAATTGGAAAGTTATTTTAAATTGTATAAAATATTTAATAGTATTACTGTTTTACTGTATTTTTGATCAAATGCGGCCTTGGTGAGCAGAAGAGATTTCTTTCAAATACATTTAAAAAAAATCTTATTAAACCAAACTTTTAAACAGTAAAGAAATGCCTACTGTTGGCTGCTGGGGTTTAATTTTCATTGTATTTTAATTTCAAATTTAGCATTTAGATTTCAAATCAAGGCAAATTTCTGACCCAATTATTCTAGTGTATTTATAATTAAATCATGCATAATTCATATTCTCTGTTTTGGTTTAAGTTCTAACAAGCAGACAGACAAAGTTTTCACAACCATTTCTGCCCTTAAGTGAATAAAAACAGCAGCCATCAGCCTTTAAGCTACTCAATATTTAAACACTGTTGTCCAATTGGACAAATGGCACAGATAGAATGGCAGACAGGTGGTTAGTTTCTATTTTTCCTTTTACCAGTCCAGTGTCAACATGAACAGTACAGATGCTGTTGGATAAGTAGCTTCATGAAATGTAACAGTAATATTAAATGTCTTCAAGTTTCAAGTTTCTGCTAATGGAAACATTGAAAAATGCTCATAATTTGCACGTGTGGTATTTTAATACTCTTAGTATATTTTTTCTCTGTAAAATAATTGAAGTGAAATGCCAAAACTAATATTTGTACTGGATATATACACTTTATGAGTCATTTCTAATTTTGTATAGTGTAATTGTGATGATGGTTGTATACTGCAGCTGGGATTGGGATGTCTAGACATTTTTTTCAAGCCAAAGCATCAGTGAGAATCTGAATGTTGCATCTTTACAACCAAATAGTGTATTTGTCTGCATGAATTCCCAATAAACCACTGATTCATAGGCCACTGGTGTCTAACAGAGTAGCTTCTGTGATAAAAACGACTCAATTTATAATTTTTGTTTTATTTTCATAACAAAAACATTTTTCAAAACAAAGCTGTGTAAGAAAAATCCACACAACGCCCACATTACACCTGGTCAAACACAAACAAATGGGCAAACTGGGATACAGGTTGGCTGCCATTCTTTTCAGTAACAATTTAAAATCAAATAGGCAAATAAAAAAAAAAGAATCACATGAGAGGGATAAAGGGTGAAAATGGAAACAATGTTAAGCTTCTTGCAACTCCAGTGAAATGAGCTCCTGAAATCATAGAAAGGTGGATATAAATAACCACTGGTTTCTATCATTACGAGAAAGACCAGTACCATCTGATTAAATCTTGTCAAAGAAACAGATATTAGAAAGTGTTCTATGAAGAGCCTCTGTGTGACATCTGCTTACTGGAAACAAGTGATTGATAATCAGTCACATTCTGCTTCATCAAGCTGATTGAAAGATCCAATCAGCCACAAAATCAAAAAGTGAAGGAACTTGAGGCAGAGTGTAGCTCAATCATGATGTACATACCGAAAAGCCTCACTCATTTTTAAACTAACGGGGGTGTTTTCTTTTAAAAACCATTTGCTTTGTTTTTAGGAGTCTTAAGGAAGTTCATGTCCCTACCATCCCCTCATCCATGGGAGAGAAGACATGGGCATCATTTGGGTCTCAGAGGACTAGAGTGGTTCAGACCAGGCTCATAACTCATCCTTCTCCAGATCGTCCAGATCCACGTCGCTCAGGTCAATGTCATCCTCCATGGGCAACTGAGGAAAGGCCAAAAAAACGGGGGTTGAAAACAGGAAAGGATGACATTCATCCACCCTCACTGTTCTCTCTACTCACCACTCCATCTTTCCCATCCCAAGGCTCCACAGTGTTGATCTTAGGCAAAGCTCCGCCTCCCACCGTAGCAGTGGAGCCACGGCCAACAGAAAGTTCCCTGCATAAATAAAGACATTAATAGTTTAACATAAAACAGGCTGACAGTTAGAAGGGCCATTATAAACAACACCTTAAATTTACTGTATGCTAACAGTCTCTGTGACGTAACTTGTTTCCTTCTAACATAAACTCCAGCCTTCTGTTACCTGAGGAATTCGTGGATGCCCGTTTCACTGAATGAGCCTTTGAGCAGAGCGAACTTCATCTTGCGAGCATTAATGGCTGCCATGGCAGGATAGCCAAATCCACCGATCCCAAGAGAGGCCTCCAGCTCCATCTGTGCCCCTGCTTCAGTCCACAACCAACTGTGTAGAGAGAGGAAAGAGTGAAGTGCATTTCTGCATCCCGCTCTCTATTCCCTAAAGTCTCGTCTCTGGCACACAAGCAGCGACATGTACTGGTGTTATTTATGGGCAGGCTGATCTCAACTTGTACTCTAGATGATGCTGAAAATACTGACCCCCACATCTTCTTCTTGTATTTCTCTGCCATCGTCTTCATCACTTCCATGTAAGAGTTTCTTCCAGATGCACCTGCGAGCAGAGAGAAAATCAAATTAACAGTCATTGCGTCTTTTTGCTTACTAAAACTATTACAAATTAGTGGTTAATTGAAAATGAAGCTGAAATAAAATTAGATAAACTTAAATGAAAATTAGAAACATTGCCTTCCCAACTAACTGAAATAAAACAGGTTGAAGTACTAAGATTACTAAAATTGGAACTTATTTTTAACAGTAAATAGAAACAAAAACTAATAAAAAAAAGACAATTACTAAACCTTCAGTAAACAAATGAAAAATAAATAAACTATATTAACCATCATCTTCCTACCATATGCCTCTTACAGTGAGCTGAAATTTAAATGATTACTTAAAAATAGTAAAAATTTAAATATAAATATTATTGCAATGGTCATTTTTAAGTAAAGAAAAGTGAACTAAAATCAATAATTTAAATGCAACAAGTGAATTGAAGCATCACAGCATTATAATGTGTATAGTATGATTTTCTTTTTGAGGTATAAAGATTACATTTAACAGTAATTAAATTAGTCTTTGTCTAGTTAACTAAGTGAACGTTTGATGACAGCAAATGTAAATCTAAATGTAAAAACAGAGGAAAAGATCATGCACAATTAAACATACAATTATCGGCCAATAAGAAAAAAAATATCCAATAACCAAAATATTGTGCATCCCTAGTGACATCACTTGAGGCGTGTCATTTTCACATTCTTCTTCTAAAAGAACACAATAGTTTTGATGAAATCATTTGATGCGAGTTTCAGGTTGACACTGTATCGTACCTGTGTCGAGAATGTGAGGCAACACAGCTATCATACACAGCTGATAGTCCTCGCAGGTCTTCTTCAAAACGTTTTCACTCAAAATCTAGAGGAAATAAAAAAAAAACATGAACTATACCTATTATTTATTTAAAAAATTTTTATAAAAATAAATGGTAACACTTTACATGTAACAAGAACACAGTAAAATAGTAACTATAGTACTATAAATTATGAATAATTGCATGCAACTACATTAACTAAACCCTAATCCTAACCCTCTAGTCTAGTGAGTACATATAAAAAAATAATACACATTAGTTTACACCATAATACACCATATTCTATAATATGCTTTAACAATAGAAGAGAATTCTCACCTCTTGAAGCTCTGGAGGAGAGATGTTATCAGAGAAGAGGTCCATAGCACTTGCAATGATGTCAGATCGGGTACGTCCACCCTGAAAGTCCTCTGGCTCCTCTCCTTTACGAAAGATCTTGATGGTGGGGAATCCTCGAATCTACCAATAAATACAGCAGAAAAGACACCGTTAATGAACCCAATGACCTGAGAAAAAAAAGGCAAAAAAACACAAAAAAAACACAAGGACAACAGATATTCAACAAATCATTGACCAAAATGAATGAATATTTTTTGATGGGATATAACTGGGATCTGAAAATAATTTTTTTCAGATAAGAATTGTTGGTAAAGCTTTATTTTACAGACCTGTTATGGATGTACATATGTACTTACAGTTATTACAATAACTAGGTACTAACCCTGAACCTACAACTAAACCTAACCCATGCAGTTACTTTATATTAACCATTACTTCCTTAGGCAAGTACACTCTAAGTACACATAATTGCACGCACAGTAAAATGAAGTGTAACCGAATAGTGTAAATTAAAAGACATCAAATAAGTACCCCATAGCGGCTTGCCAAGCCCTGGTGAACAGTAGCATCCACAGCACCCAGTTTCACTTTACCCTTCGTCTGCTCTTTGATTTCTGTGGCGGCTGCCGTCCATTCTGGCTCAAGACTGGAAACATTAAAGAAAGTCAACACGGGAAAGCCCAGCCGGCAGAGGAATTTCATTGTGTCTTAGAATCCTTGTAAATAATTGAACATGGAGCGCTTCAATAATGCATGGCAAAGCCTGTCAGGAACAATTTCAGGAGAATGACAGACAGGTAGGTCTTATGTATGCGAGACACGGAGAAAGCCACATACTTTTTGCAGTGTCCACACCAGGGGGCGAAGAACTCCACCAACCAGATATCATCGCTCTCCAGCACGGTACGGTCAAAGTTATCATCGGTCAGTTCCACAACATCCTTCTTATTGCCAGCACCACCTCCACTCTGATCACAACATCACAGAGAAGTCAATCAATGGAAGACACATAATATAACAACAAACTCTTCATGCTGAGCTTCAATACCTGTCTGTTGTGGTCTGAGCCTCCAGTCTTTCCACCAAGCCTGTCTTTGACCAGGGAGCGAAGAGCATTCAGAGCTGCGTCTACAATGGCCTGACTGCTTCGGCCACCTAGGACAGAGAGAGAATTAACAACATACTTTCACATTGCTATAAAACATTTTCTTTACATGCATGCCAAGATGTTTGATGAAAATGCAGCACTGAACCTTGGTAATCCTCAGGTTTGTTTTTGTTGGCTCCAAAGATCTTGATAGTTGGGAAGCCTCGGACTCCATACTGGCCTCCCATGGAGTTGTGTTGGTCTGCGTCCACTGCACCCACCTTCACAATGCCCTGTACCAAAACACAAATGCTATCAATGATCTTTTGTTATATCCATTTTCACTTTTAGATTTATCCAGTTTATAACTGTGGTGAGACATGGTGCTTGTTATTTCCGATACAATTTTAAGATACAAAAATAAGTGATGGGAATCACAAGTATTTTAATGATTCAGGTTTCGATTCATGTTCCATTAAACAAGTATGGTTCCTTAACAGTCCTTTTAAGAGAGCACCAAATAATGAATCCTCAATACTATATACTATACACCACCATTCAAAGGTTTGTGGTAAGTAAGATTTTTGAAAATCTCTTATGCTCACCAAGACTGCATTTATTCGATAAAAAAAACAGTATTATGTAAAATAAAATGTATTTCCATATCTTAATTTAGTACTCAAGAAACATTATTATTATTGTCATCAATGCTGAAAACAGTGCTGCTTAATTTCCATAGAAACTGTGATATTTTTCAGGATTCTTTGATGAATGGAAAAGTTTAAAATAACAGATTTAAAAAAAAAAAAAAAAAAAAAAAGATTCAGCAACATTATGAATGTCTTTACTGTCACATTTGAACACATCCTTGCAAAATAAAAGTATTAATAATTATTGTTCTTTTTTTACACTGACCCCAAACATTTGACTGTTAGTGTGTATAATACATTTTGGAAGAATGCTGAAGTTTAACAAATCATTTGGTGCCAGTAAATTGAACCGGTTCTGAATAAGCTCCAGTTCTCGATTGTAAGTGTAAAGAATTATGTAATATTAAATTCGTAATTTACCTTTAAAGCTGAGGCTGTTTTTTTCCATTCAGGAGCCAAGCTCTTGCAATGGCCACACCTTTTAAAAAAATAAAAATAATAATAATCATTGTGATCACATAAACATCATCATGAAACATAGCTACACAGGTGTAATAATGATGCTCATCACTGTATTATACATCATATGCAAACTAAGAGTAACTCTTAAGGCACTTTATTTGCATTGCTTTACATCCCATTAGAGTAGCTATGACTCATACTTTCAATGATATACAAGAAAGCAACAGATTGGGCTGATTCATCACCAGCATTACAGACAGTAACCTGATCTGTAACTAAAGATCTAGAGATTTCTACGAGTAACACATATATGGGTTGCACCACTTTTACAACTTACCAGGGGGCATAAAACTCGACCAGCCAGAGACTGTCACTCTGCATGACTTCCCTGTTAAAGTTGGAGGGGTTGAGTTCAACCACATCATCACCAGCAGAGTAGAGACCGTGGACAGAGAGTACAGTCAGAGAACACGCCAACACACCTGAGAGGATAAAGGAGCATCAGTACTGGGGTACAGCAAGTGATTTCAACAACTCTATTTAAAAGAATTTTTTTTTTTGTAAAAACAAGATCACAGCATGACACACTATGGTTCATAATCATAACAACCAGGGCTTCCCACTAGCAGACTCTAGGGACATACAAAATCTCAATATGAAGAAACTACGCGTTTAATTATTATTCTCAAACTGGTCTTCTGCAATATGAAGATACATTTGCTGTAATGTATAGGCCTAACCGACCATTATAAACTCTAAACTAACTTTAATGTACTATACGGTGTTACACACGTACACGCATGTATTTAATGTAAACAAAAGCTTCATAAAACACACTTCAGTTGGTTTAACTTTAGAGAATTGTTTCTCCTTTTGTCATATTACCGTCCAAACTAGTTCTACAGTTGTAGGCTCTCTGCACCTCACAGTTTGCCTGCAAACGAATTTGAGTCAATAAAACGCGTCTCTCTACAGCTGAGTTCACGCCTTTATGTCATTACAACTCACCCAGTAGCGCTTGCATGGTTGTTCTTTGTGCCTAGTCAATTATCTTGTTCAAGGCTTATTCAGTCTGTGTAGCGCCCACCGCGTGAACTCTCTCTCCACCTCACTCACTGAATCACACGACCGGTCTCCAACCAGCAGCGTAACAACACAGCACAGTCGTACCGTGGCCCGCGCTGATTGGCGGCCCTCCACCCGGAGACGACCTTAGCCAATAGGAGCTCGACGTGTAGTTCTGCATCTCGGGAGAGGTACGGTGGCTATGAGGTGGCAAAATTGTTTAATGAAATGTACAAAAGTTAAGGATCTATGTATTTTAACACATCAAGTAGCCTAATATATAATGACAAAACGTTGCAATTTATCTTCCATTACACCCCCTTGACCCATGTTAATGTAAGATAAAGACAAATACTTTATAAACTTTATAATAGTATTTATAATGCTTATGCTTGTTTGAATTAGGATTTAGTAATACAATTTATACAAACAAGGCGCATGTTCAAAGAATGATTTTAATTTGAGCCATAATATTATAAAATGCACATAGCCTAATAGGTATTAAGTTACTTTAAGAAGCATCTTAACACAAAATAGAGTATAAAATATATAAGGGTGTTCTTCAACTACACTTTTACAACACTTTTAACACCCCTGGAGTAGATTTATTAAAACTAGCAAATTCCAACGTTTTCTTTACCCATGACAAAATAAGTCATCTTAAGTAGAAAAACCATTAGGTTAGTATTGATTGTGCAGAATGTCCCTTTTTGTACAACATTTCCTATCAAGCTATAACATTTACACAAATTATATATAATAGCCTACAAGCTATGAAATGAGCCTTAGCAAAGGTCAACCATTGTATTTCATTAAAATGTCATTAGAATCACTTTTACCACAGAATGTTATCAAACACAATGCAAGTTGGTGGTGGACCATGGAAATGTTCATAACTTTCAGAAATGAGACTAAAATGACAATATTTCAGATACTGCATGCATAGACACTGTTAAACATTGTAATTAGACAAATTAACTATACTAAAGTTTTTAAGAGTTCACAGCGCCAAAAGGCTCACAGTTGAAAAAAAAGGCCATAAAAGCCATACATACATATATACAAAAAAAAAATTATATTATGCCATGCATTTGTAAATAAATGTATTTGAATGCATTTAATCAGCAGTGCTTATGCCATTGATTTCAATAATCTGTTTTGTGCATATTGTGCTGATAGCAGGTGATTGATCAGCTTATCTTGAGATGTTGAAAATCTTCTGGATGAAAGCTGAAGGCAGAGAAAAGAACAGAAGGCCCAAAAAGATCAGCCCGGTTATGCTGAGCAGAGTCACCACTGTGGCCAATTTATACTGCCGCCAACCCATTATGCAGGTCACCCGTATTGGACTCAACAGCCACGACAGGCTAGTAGTTGGACGACTGTGTGAAAAAGAATAGGGTTTTAAACTATCTCACATACATACATGCATACCCACACTATGGAAAAAAGAAACATGTTCAGTTTTTATCTCAATGAGTTCGTTTTATTGTCTTCATACTGACAAAAATAAATAAATCAATCCATATTGCACACTTGTGAACAAGAATTAAAAATACACTCTTTTTATTATATAAACAAGCCAAAATCAGTGCAAACAAATCCATGGTCAAATGTCATTCATTAAATAGAGCAACAGTACATAGCAAGCAAACAAGTACACAGCAAGCAAAATCAACAGTAGGAAGTATAGGAAAGTGCATTCTATTGTTTTATTTAAACTTGAAACGTCAAATTAAACATCATTCCCCTACTAGAATCTGTGTTTCTCTAAAGGATAAACAACATTACTGTATCTTACTGGAGTGCAGAAGATTTGTGTCATGGACTGAAAGTGCAAACATCAAGGCAAAGTTTAATCAAATAACGTCTGCAACCCTATCATAATATTTTTTTTTCCGGACTGCAGCCACTGATGAACAAGTCATCTTTCTTAAGACAAAGTTGCATGCTTATTGTGCTTTTAGCAGCGACATATACATGTCTAGAATATAACTACAAAATCCAAGAATTTGAAGCAATGCATTCATATAAACATTTGAACGGATACCATAAACGCTAGTCAAGTTTAATTAGGTACCAAAAATAAACAGTGCTGCTTTCTCCATATTACTAATTATTCTTGCAAATAGAAAGATAAATAATATAATTGATCTTTTCCAGGTAAGACATGCAAATTGATACCGAAAAGGATATTTGATACGTTATGCTTAGAGTGCAACTATTAGAGATGGTAAACTCTTGAGATATCGTTTAAAATCAAATAAGTGCTTTAAATTGAAACCAAATATTAGAAAAGGGACACTTGAGAGGTCAAGGGCAAATCAGAATCTCTCAAATGAAACTTTCTGACCCCTCTTTAGGCCCCAAGCAGCTTCTTGACCAGATAGCCTGGCATGCTGTAGAGAAACAGGCCCACCATGATCAGCAGCAGCAGAGCCAAGATGATCTTGATGATGAGCCACTTGTAGCGGTTGCATATCAGGTAACGGATGGCCTTCAGCGGGCTCAAAAACCACAGGAAGGTGGTGTCAGGCCGGCTGTGATTGGAAGTGGTGAAGGGGTTGCAGGTAAGAGGTGGTGAGTTTAGAAAGGTGAAACCAGGGGTGATGGAGGAAGAGAGGTAATACAAATGTCAGTGGTTAGTAAGATGATTGGTAACATGACTGAAAAGTTGTAAAATCTCTTAAAGGCATATTAACCATTTAAGCAATGACTTAAAAAGGAGAGTTTGTTAACGTCACAATGAACATGAATATTGAATATTGCACTGTTTATTATATATGTATATATATGTAACTTCCACTTGCAATGACATCTCTTCTTTGATGACGTGTGCGCCAGCGCACTCACATGAGATCGCAGCAATAGCAAACCACAACAAGCCAATGATTCCATCAATTCCTGATGGACAAAATCAAGTTCCACCCAACATTTTTTTCTTGTTGGAGAAGCCGTTTCACTTGGATATACATCACAATAGGAAAGAAAAGACTATTGCAAATTCCATTTCATGCCAACTTTAATGCCATTCAAAACCTTTATGACTTTCTTTTGCTGAGCACAAAAGAAGATATTTCAAAGAATGTTTTTGTTTATACAGTTAAAGAATGTGGGGTCCAAACAACACATTTGTGTTTCACAGAAAAAATAAGTCACACAGGTTTGGAACAACAAGAGTAAATGATGGCACAATCTTAATTTTTGGGTAAACTATTCCACAGAGCTGATAAAAAATTAGCCTCGGCCAGGGGTAGGCAACGTCGGTCCTGGAGAGCCACTGTCCTGCAGAATTTAGCCCCTTAAAAAAAATAACATGCCTGTAGCCTTAGTAATCCTGAAGACATTGATTAGCTAGTTCAGGTGTGTTTGATTAGGGTTGTTCATCCATTGCTCTCCAGGACTGACGTTGCCTACCCCTGGCCTAGGTCTACCGTGTGTGTGAGAATGATACTGTAACTTTGCAGTGGGTTCAGCTCAGAGCAGTAAAATGACACATCAGGCAACAAAAGTAAGTTCAGAGAAAGCACAGTAGCAAACAGTCAAGTATAAATATCATAAAATCCATAATAAATCATGCAAGTCATTGCCAAAAACAGACAACCAGTGGAAAAATGACCACCAAAAAGACTTGAGGCACCACATAGCATGCAGCTATGCAGTAAGAAAGAGTTGGGATGACAAAATGGACAACACTTAATCACCCACAATCCCTCAGGTCCATGTTTTAGGCCTTTCAAAATGGTAAGAGTAACAAAAAGACAGAAATACACTGTGAATGGTGACATTGCACAGTTTGAGCCTAAAGGTTTGCTCAGAGAGAGACAAAAAGCAGAGAAAACAGAGTCAGTAAGAGTGGGCTACCAGTGATCTTCCCCTCTCCCCTCACGCCCCTAGGAGTTTCTTGACCAGGTATCCAGGAATAGAGTAGAGGAACAGCCCAACGAGGAGGAGGAAGAGCAGCAGGGCCAGAGCCTTCAGGATCAGCCAGCGGTAGTTGTGCCAAATGAAGTATCGTATGGACTTCAGAGGGTTCATGAACCACATTAGACTGGTGTCTGGACGACTTTTTCCAAAACAGGAATGGGGGTTGAAATGAAGGAAACGAGCGGGAAAGGGTAGGCGAGGGAAAGGGCAGTCACAGGAGGAAGGAAGGATGTGAAAGAGGAGAGTGGGAGTATTAGAAAGGGAAGTTAACAGTTTCAGATGGGCATTCTTCACTGGACTTCATAGTAGACTTATATAGTCTACACTAGAGCATATCTTTTTATTCATACTCTGAAACTTCTTTGTTTCTCAGATGTGCTAGGTACCATGTGAGCGGAAGCAAATGTGTGTAAATGAGCTGCTTTATATCTTACTTTGGTTTCTCAAGTGGCTCAGGTTCGTTCCGTCCAAGGCCGACTGGACTTTTCTCTGCCTCTTCAGCTGTCATTAGATGGAGCTCTGCCTCCACCTTTCCCTGCAAGCATTACATGTTCATGAGGTAACCTTAGCAATCATTCCAAATACACTACATGCTGGATAATTAACAAGCAGTAGTAAAATAACCTTTAGATAATTGCATTGTATTAACTCACTGTGAGCTCAAATTCATCATTCTCATCTCGGGCCACAAATGGCCACCAGCCCTTCACTCTCTTCTGTTTGAAGATGGAAATGGTTGGCAGCTCATGTTCTTTGAGAACCATGTTGAGAGAGCACTGCTTGGCTGTTTTTGCCCCACGGGGAAACTTATTTAAGTCCAACTCAATCGCACCTGTGGAAATAATTCACAGGCAGCATAAAAAAATTATTTTGAATGAAACACACGGCATTTAATTGAACACATTATTAATGACAATAATCAAATTACTATTCAAACTCCAATTTGTTTTGCTATACATGCAAATAAGTCATAAATATCTAACAATATTTATGTTTTGTGAGCATACCCAGGAAGTCATCTGCAGAGAAGTGATCAGCATCCCATACTTGAAGGGTGAGTCGAGCAGGAATCTTGTACTCTGTCTCATCCCAGGAAAACATGGATTCCTTCTTGGAGATGACTATCTTCTCCTCAGCCATTAGATAGTCAAAGGGGTAGAGAAAGCGCCAGTTGAAGTTTCCCTCCCCAGTTAGAGAGTGATAATGCACGTCTGTGTCCTGTTTATCCTCCTGCTGTCCTTTCAGCCAACTGAGCAGGGAGATGATTTTCAATTGTTAGAAGTGGCACAATAATATTTTAATATTTATGCAAAAAAATATCCAAGCACGGTATATATATAGTCATCAATGACTTATTGTATGTCACATGACAAAACATGCACAAATGTTCTGAACAAAGAGGTGTCCTTTAAAAGTGCATTTAGATATTTGCAAATGTGTGAAATGTATAGACAAAAATACTGAATAGACAACATGCATATGATAGCATTTATACATATCAAGTTGATGCTTCATACAGCATCAGGAAACAGAACAAAATAAAAGTTCTACCCCGTGGTCATTGCAGTAAGATGTTATTAAACATTTTATTGAAGTTTGAATTATTATATTTTAGGTCACACTTTATATTAGGGTCCAATTCTCACAATAAACTATATATTAACTATGACGTTTGCCTCAATAAACTCTTAATTACTGCTTGCTTATTAATAAGTTAGTAAGGTAGTTGTTAAGTTTAGGCATTGGGTAGAATAAAGGGATGTAGAATATGATCATGCAGAATTAGGCATTAATATGTGCTTCATAAGTACTAATTAACAGCTAATATCCTAGCAATATGCATGATAATAAGCAACTAGTAAATAGTGGGAATTGGACCCTAAACTAAAGTGTGTTACCATATTTTATTATTAAATGCAAAGACTATGTACTGTAGATCATCAATGCGTGACTCAGAGTTATGTGCTTGTTACTCTTTGATAATATAAGTTGAAAGAGCGTGCATGTAATTACAAAATAAATACACTCTCTTTAAATAGAAAAGAAAAATAGATGCTTGACCTGACATCTAGTCAATTATCTGCACTTAAGTTGTGAGGCTTGCATCTGCAGAGCTTTGTAGCATGTCCCAACAGCATTACATTATATAGGGCTACTGTCTGTATTATGTATTTCTTTGAACCATTAGTAGCCAACTGTATGAATCAGATACATGCATAATTGTATGCGTAACTTTACAAAATGGATCGATTCAGTCCTTAAGCAAAATGTTGGTATGCAAATGCCACGTGTCAGATTATAAAAGTAGGTTTTGGCATGCAAACAGATATATCTTATGCTTTCATGCAGTAATTGATACTGTGAAAGACTGTGAATCTCAGTCCCCAAGACATACTAAACAAAAATAGCTCTATAAACCAAGACCATACCAGTTATTAAATATTAAATTTAATATTAAATATATATTTTATATTAACATTTTTATAAGAACTATCAAGGGAATTTAACTCAAAACACAATTGAATTCATTTAAATAATATTGTCAAATTAAATCAGAGGTTATAACTAGAAATCAGCATAATTTTGAATGATATGGTCCTGTTTAACTATGATCTTCATGGTAGGTGGTATTTATTCTTTAGATGTGAATGGAAGGGGCAGGTACAGATTTCTGCAGGCGGTGGGGAGAGCGGTCAAGCCATGCGATTGTATCGTCTTTACCCCCTGACATAGATGTCAGACATCTTCTCTCCTGTCATGAAAGCATCGTCCTCTAGAACTACGTCATCAGTGTTCCAAATAATAACACGAAGCTCAAAGCTAGATAACAGCACAGCAATGACGTGGGGGGCAGGGAGGGGGATAGACAAAAGTACATCAAACGCAACAAGACAGACGAACAACAAAAGGAAACAGAAACAAACAAAAAGTAACAGATTAACCACACACTCTTCACACACCTGCCCATACCTACCCCCTCACAAATATGTCACTGGACTTTTCCCCTGTGAAGTAATCATCATCTTCCAGAATTACTTCGTCAGTATTCCATATTATCACCCTGAGCTCATATCTGGGAGATGAGTGGAGGGGAAGGAAAAGAATGGGATCATCATCTCACACTGTAAATATTGTTTTAACCTAAAAATTGAACTGGTTTAATTCAAATGAAAAATATTAGTTAAGATTATAATTTAATATAACCGAGGTAAAAAGGTAAAAACTGCTCCGTAAAGACGTGATTGACCTTTTTACTTTCTTAATGCATGTTCCTGGTCTTGTAATTGGTTCAAAATTGTCTTCGTAATCAAAACGTTATAGTCTTCTCTTCCTCTGAAATGAGTTTCCTTTTTTAATATTTAGTCAGTGCGCACTATTGGATATTGAATGTGCAAATAGCTTTTTAGGCATCATTTTAGCAAACTCACAGGTCTGGCTCTATTCTGTAGCACTCACTTTCACAATTCAATCCTATCCAGATAAAATCAGGATCCGCTATACATTTATTTCAACTTAATTATGCCAATAATTACTATGTCAATAAACTGCACATGTGGACTTTTTGCAGTGCATGGATATCTCAGACTCAAGTAGGACAGTTTCACAGTACAGGTCTTGTTAAAAATTGGCACATTCTTCAGATGATTAACATGAAAAAAATAAAGACAGATGAGATGCGTGAAGCTGGCAGAGTAAGTGTGAGAGGAAAAAGAATAAGGACAGTGTGTTGTATCTACAAACTCTAGGTGAGAAAGAGTGTCATCTGTTTTGTAGCTGAATCACAGTAGTATCTCCGTAGTTAAACATAGTTAAAAACTATTATAGTAAACAATTATAAAAAGAGTGAAGTAAAAAGACATTCTGTAGTTTGGTAATTCGCCATTCATAGCTACTTCTTCATCCAAAGCTTTTAAGTCATCCAAAGAATATAAATTACACAAGCAGTCCAGATAACAAAGCAATCTGTTCCTTGCTTAAGGGTGTAATGTTCTAAGAGTGAGAAAATGATTTAAGCATGACTGATTATTAAACCTTCCTATCTTTATCTAATTCTCTTCAAGGCTAAACTCAGTGATGCACATATCAAAATGACATTTTGTTCCATGTACCCAGAGACGTTAAGGAAAAAACCTGTAAAAAATTATTGCAACATTATGCACATGTGAAATATTAAAGCCTTAACTGCAACAAACTATTTGACATTAAAAGAGCATGAATAAAGCAAAAGCAGCAAAAGTTTCACTGATCCTGATTCAAAATGTGTTAAAAATGGAGTAAACCGAGACTTTGAACAGAATCATCTACCTCTTTGGTTTGCGTGGTGATATGTCAATGGCTGGTCCTGGCGCTGGTATATCCATAGGAAACATGTCCACCCACATTTCAATCCTTCCCTGTGAGATTATGAACATTTGAGGAGTTGACAAGTTAGTTACAATATAATAATGACAAATTGATACGCCACCATTTTATTCAAGGAGAATTTGTTACCAATGATGGAAAATTAAGCAAGGCCACTTGGTGAACCTTAGAATATGTCCTTGGTAATAAGAGCTGTATTTTGTTGCACATGCATGCATACCTGCTCTATGCCTGGCTTGTCAGGGTTGAGGAGCGGCCTGGTCTCTACATGCTCAGGGATGAGTTTGCAACCAACACGTGGGATCTCCTCCCAATGCCTAAGAACAGTGAGAGCCAAGTGTTCTTCTGTCTGCTTCTTCAGACCTGTAAGCCAAAAAAGATGATATAAGTAATATATCTTATAATTATTTTATCTTATAATAATATAAGATAAATAATATTTTTATAAATAATAGGAGAAAAAAACTTAAATTACATTAGATTACATTCTCTGTATAACCTATTAAATGTCTCACCACTCTCATCCTCAATTTCTGTAAACCCAAGAAAGACGCGGTTTGCAACTTTGACCCTCCCACCAGGTCCGTAGTGGGGTCCATCCAATTTGCCTTCTTTGCACAACTTAGCAAGGATCTGAGTTGGTTTCTGAGGGTCCCGCCATACATTGTAACCATGACTGTCATTTAAAAATATAAGACTGTTAGTTAACTGACACATTAATTTAGGGCAGTTAATTAAAAGACTTTACGTTTGGCTTGGACAGATCAAAACAATTTGTTTCTAGGTATGGCTGTTCTTATGTAAAATAAAGTAATCGATTGACAACCCCAAAATGAAAATACTTTAGCATGGCGTTCTATAAAGATTTGAGTGTTTCCTGCTCAATGTGTTGGTCCCCTAAATCAAGTAAAATAGGGGCAGAGTACTCACACAGAGTAGTTGGTTGCGATGCCACACGTGGCTCTGTGTTTGCTGTAGTATCTGTTCTCCAAATCAATCTTCGTCTCACCAATCAGGTCATCAGTTCCGACTAAATCCCAGTCATATACTGCCACAGTTAGCATGGACTCCATTGGGAATGTGGCCTCTATGTCAAATGACCTTAAGGGAAAGAGAGAGAAAAGGATGTGCTACATGAAGTGCTTTCAAGAAATTAATATGTTCTAGCCTGAGCTCAAACCATTGGTTTGGTTGGTTTACAATAGTATAGCCTACTCACTTTCCAAATACAGGATTCAGCTGCTTGGATATATAGTTCTCCTTGTCTCGAATCTCAGACTTTCCCAATCGAATGACTATATAAGGGTCTGCTTTACCATTTATATCTGCAGGATGCAGGTCTGTGGCCTAAGAATAGAGTCATGTTACTTTAGCTGACACAGTACTGCACTAATAACACCGTGAAAACAGTTGAATTCACTTACTCTAATGATATAAATCCTGATGAGAACATTGATAGGGTCATTGTGAGGTGTGTTTTGGAACATTCCCATGTTCGGGTCAAATCCTGACTCCCTGGTGATCTCCTCAGACAGTGGTAGTTTATACATACAGAGGGATCCCTGGTTCACAAGGAGACATTCAAATATCAAAATGACATGTTCATACTCTAATTCTGAAACCTAAACTTTACATATATTTATGTATATGTGTGTGTGTGTGGGTGCGTGTGTGTGTGTGTGTGTGTGTGTGTGTGTGTGTGTGTGTATGTGTGTGTATGTGTGTGTTCTTACCTTGAATCTGCCCACAATTCTGTCATCATCAACCACATTGTGGTCATCATCATCTGCAGCCTTTCCTCTACACAGGTTGAAGGTGTGGAGCCAGTCCTCAAAGTCACCATACTCACACTCCAGCTCTTTATTGTACACCTGAGAATGAGATAAAGACATTCATATTTATATTGAAATTAGATTAAATTGTTACAGATCACAGTTCATTTAGCTAATGTACGCTATCAATTAAGAGTTTGGGGTCTGGATTTTTTATTTATTTATATATTTTTTTAAAGAAGTCTCACGTTCACCAAGGCTGCATTTATTTGATCAAAAATACAGTAAAAACAGTAATATTGTGAAATGAAAATTATGATTTTTCTGCAGTTATTATTCCAGTCTTCAGTGTCACATGATCCTTCAGAAATTATTCTGATATACAAGTAACATTTCTTATTATTCTTCTAATAAGAATATATTATTCTTCTTATCACAGTTAAAATGGTTGTATCGCTTAATATTTTTGGGGATGCCATGGTACTTTTCAAGATTCTTTCATGGTTAGAAAATCAAAAGAACGTCTCGGTTACGTATGTAACCCTCGTTCCCTGAGTAGGGAACGGAGACGTTACGTCGGATGACGACGAATGGGGTTTCGCTTAGAAAGCCTATCAACTTCGAATATTACAAAACGAGCCAATGGCAAAAAAATACCATGGGTCCGTGGAATTTGCATGACGTAACTCCGCCCCACCTCGTGGGTATAAAAGGGGGATGCACGCCGGCAACATGCAGTTATGTTTCTTCGCTGAGGAGCCAAGGCTGAGCTCAGGCGATCCCCGCTGTACAGCGGAAGTGGCAGGCAGACGTAACGTCTCTGTTCCCTACTCAGGGAACGAGGTTTACATACGTAACCGAGACGTTCCCTTTCGTAGTCACTCCGAGTTACGTCGGATGATGACGAATGGGGTTACCAGTCTAATCACGCCACCTTCATAGCTGTCTTCCAGTGCCCTGCGTAAATCTGAGATCCCTGTCGTGAGACTAGCACGGACGAAGGATTCCTATTTAACACAGGAATACCACGGTACACTGGGAAGTATATCCCAAAGTTTAGAGGAAATATGCAATTAACACCAACCCAGAGGGGGGGGGGCATTAGAAAATACACACATGACCCAAAGGATGCATATGGAGAACACTGGGGTGTCCAGCCGCAGGTGGAATATTTCAACACCAGGGGTGGCAAGGTGGCTTGCCAAGGGAAAGACACATGCTCAGAGAGGCTTACAGTGGAAATACACATGTGGGGGTAGCTCCGGAGAAGGACCATGCACACGGGAGGCACCTAGCCGACGCACAGGCAATTGACACTGGCGCCAGCGTCAGGGGTGCTGGAGGAACTCAGGGCTTGCGGAGAAGCTCACCTGAGGAAATATCGCACGTATCCCGTCTGTGGAGTGGAATGGCGAGCAAGCGAAGACACCTGAGCGGGTCCAATACTAGCTGGTTGAAGCGAGTACATGAGAGGACACTGGCTCCACTCGGAGATTGTAGAATCTGGCGAATGTGTTAGGTGTCGCCCAGCCTGCAGCTCTGCAGATGTCTGTTAGCGAGGCGCCATGCGCTAGAGCCCAAGAGGATGCCACACTCCGGGTGGAGTGGGCAGTCACACCAAGGGGGCACGGTCGACCTTGCTGCTGGTATGCCAAAGCAATGGTGTCCACTATCCAGTGGGACAACCTCTGCTTGGTGAGAGCCTTTCCCTTCAGCTTCCCACCATAACAGACAAAGAGCTTGTCTGAGGTCCTGAAACACTGCGTTCTGTCTACATAGGCGGGGAGAGCGCGTACTGGACAGAGCAGTGCCAAGGCTGGGTCTGCCTCCTCCAGGGGCAGCGCTTGCAGGTTCACCACCTGATCCTGGAAGGGAGTGGTGGGAACCTTGGGCACATATCCAGGCCGGGGTCTCAGGATCACGTGAGAGTAAGCCGGCCCGAATTCCAGGCACGCTTCGTCAGCGGAGAATGCTTGCAGGTCCCCTACCCTCTTGACAGAGGCCAGTGCAACCAAGAGCGCTGTCTTCATTGACAGGAACTTAAGCTCCACTGATTGCAAAGGCTCAAAGGGAGCCCTCTGCAGGGCAGTTAGAACCACCGCGAGGTCCCAAGAGGGAACGAGAGGAGAGCGAGGAGGATTCAGTCTCCTCGCACCTCTCAAGAACCTGACGATCAGGTCGTGCTTCCCTAAGGACTTACCTTCTACCAAGTCATGGTGCGGCGATAGCGGCAACATAAACTTTGAGGGTGGAGGGAGACAGCCTTCGCTCCAACCCATCTTGAAGGAAGGAAAGCACGACACCGACCGAACACCTCCGGGGGTCTTCTCGGCGAGAAGAGCACCAGCTGAAGAAGAGGTTCCACTTCAACGCATAGGCGTGTCTCGTGGAGGACGCTCTAGCGGAAGTGATGGTAGGTGGTAGGGTACTCAAACCTGCCTCGGGACGAAAGATCAAACCAAAGATCGGGACGAGGGTGCCACAGGGTGCCCTGTCCCTGAGAAAGGAGGTCCTATCTATCTGTGCGTCCCCGAACTGGTCCCAAATCAGCTGAACCGACTGGGGATGGAGTCGCCATTCTCCAGGGAGGGGCTGAAGCCGTGAGAGCTCATCGGCTGCACAGTTCAGGACTCCGGGAATATAAATGGCTCGAAGCGACGTCAGATGCTTCTGACTCCATAAGAGGAGGTGGCGGGCGAGTTGCGACATACGGCGGGAGCGTAGACCACCTTGATGGTTGATGTACTCTACAGTGGCGGCATTGTCTGACCGGACTAGTACGTGTTGACCCCTAAGCAACGCCCGAAAGCGGTGCAGGGCAAGGCGTACTGCCAGCAACTCGAGGCAATTGACATGCCATAGGCGCTGGGGTCCTGACAGGAGCCCGCGGCAGCATGTCCATTGCACATGGCACCCCAGCCCGTGGTGGAGGCATCTGTTGAGACAGCAACATGCCGGGAAACTCGTTCCAGGGGGACAACCGCCCTGAGAAAACTGAGGTTCGACCACGGGGTGAAGGTCTGACGGCAGGTCGGAGTAACTGGTACTCGGAGCGTGCCTTGTTGCCATGCCCACCTCGGGACTCGGTCGCGAAGCCAAAGCTGAAGCGGTCTCATATGAAGCAATCCGAGCGGCGTACAGATGACATATGCCCCAGGAGCCTCTGAAAATATTTCAGTGGAACCGCACTCTTGCCCTGGAATTGTCTCAGACAAGTCAGCAGTGACTGTGCGCGCTCGCCCGTAAGCTGCGCGGACATGGCGACCAAGTCGATGTCCATACCGAGAAAAGAGATCCTCTGCACGGGGCAAAGTTTGCTCTTCTCCCAGTTGACCCGAAGGCCCAAACGAGCTAGGTGCCGGAGCACAAGGTCCCTGTGTTCGCAAACCTGATCTCGAGAGAGAGCTAGGATAAGCCAGTCGTCGAGATAGTTCAGGACGCGAACCCTGTGAACCCGAAGGGGAACAAGGGCTGCCTCGACGACCTTCATGAAGACGCAAGGAGACAGGGCTAGCCCGAAAGGGAGAACCGCGTACTGGTATGCCTGCCCCTCGAAAGCAACCCGGAGGAACGGTCTGTGTCGAGGAAGAATGGAGACATGAAAGTAGGCGTGCTTCATTTCGATCGCTACAAACCAATCCTGGGGCCGTACACTTTCAAAAATGCGTTTGGCGGTGAGCATCTTGAACGGCATCCTGTGAAGGGAGCGGTTCAGCACGCGCAAGGCCAGGATCGGTCGTAACCCACCGGTTTTCTTAGGGACAATGAAGTAGGGGCTGTAGAAGCCGGACCTCATCTCGGCTGGAGGGACAGTCTCGATTGCACCCTTCGCTAGCGGGGTGACAATCTCTGCTCTCATGATGGGGGCATTGCCACCGACCAAAGTGGAGCGGACTCCCCTGTAACGGGGAGGAGACCGTGCGAACTGAATCGCATAGCCAAGCCTGATGGTTCGGGCGACCCAGTGGGACAGGCGGGTAAGCTCTAGCCAGGCTCCCAGGAACTGAACCAGCGGGGTCATGCGAACCACAGGCGTCCCCGCGGAGGGGCAGCGAAGCGGAGTAACTGGCCCAGACGTGGACGGCATAGCGGCCCAGTGTGGGGGCACAGTTAACAACCGCGCCCTGGCAGAGGGGGCCAGGGAAGGACCAGGAGGGTAGTCCCGCGGGGGGGGGGGGGGACAAGGGCGAAGCGGTCCGTGGACGGCACGCCGTGTCAACCGACTCTGGAACAGAGGGGGACGAGGAGAGCACAGCTTGGGGGCGGCGCTCTGTGTCGCCCAAGAACTCTGTGAGATCAGGGAAGAGAGGATCGTTTCTTTCTTTAACCACTTTTGGGTGCTGCCCACCCAAATCTACAGGCTTTGGATGGGTGCTTTGGCTCACCATGAGACGAAGCACTCTGAGGACACAGTTGAATCGCAACAGAGCGTTCAACCGGGGGAAGCCCAGTGTACCCACGGACAGCTGCCCCATCGAGGGGAGGAAAGGGGGATGAGACCAGCGAGCGGTCCCGAGAAGACAGGGGGGTCTTCTAGGACTTCGAGATCTCATCATGCACATCCGGGAAGAAAGGTATTGGGGTTTGCCGTGGACGAGGCTTGGCGGCCTTTCCCAAAAAACAATCATCCAGCCGCGAGTGCTCAGGACAGGTTGGAGGCCTCCACTCTAGTCCGATGCTCGCGGCTGCCTGGGAAAGCATGGCCGCCATCTCCGGATCAGACTCAGGCACAGCCGTATGCACCCGGAAGGTGGCAGCTGTGCTAAGCCCTCACTTCCAGAAGACTCAAACACACATTGTGATGTTGCTACAGACATACAGTCATGCTCAGAATTAATGGTACCCCTGGTAAATATGATAAAAAATGGCTGGAAAAAATAAATCTGCATCATTTATCCTTTTGATCTTTCATTCAAAATATTGGCAAAAATCTAAACTTTCATTGAAGTAAAAGAATAGAAAGTGGGGGGGAAATCACATTATGAAATAAATGTTTATCTCCAAAACACGTTGGCCACAATTATTGGTACCCTTTTATTAAATACTTTTTGCAATCTCCTTTTGCCAAGATAACAGCTCTGAGTTTTATCCTATAATGCCTGATGAGTTCGGAGAACACCTGACAAGAGATCAGAGACCATTCTTACAGAATCTCTCCAGATCCTTCAGATTCCCAGATCCATGTTGGTGCTTCTTCTCTTCAGTTCACTCCACTCATCAGGTCTGGGACGGTCATGGCAGAAGCTTCATTTTGTGCTACTTAACACATTTTTGTGTTGATTTTGATGTTTGTTTTGGATCGTTGTCCTGATGGAAGATCCAACCACGGCCCATTATACGATTTCTAGCAGAGGCTGTCAGGTTTAGATTTTTTATCTGTTGGTATTTGATAGAATCCACGATGCCATGCATGTATCTGAACAAGAAGTCCAGGACCTCCAGCAGAAAAATATGACCACAACATTAAAGATGGTATATTAAATTGTACACATGGGGTACTTTTTATCCTTGTGTGCACCAAACCCATCTTGCATGTTTGCTGCCAAAAAGCTATTTTTTAGTTTCATCTGACCACAGAACCCTGTGCTGTTTGAAGGTCCAGTCATGTCTGACAACTGAATTTGCTGGGGTTTGTTTTTGGATGAGCAAGGAGGATTTTTCTTGAAAACCTCCCAAACAACATGTGGTGATGTAGGGGTTGTTCAATTTTTTTTTAATAGGCTTTCTGAACCCAAGACTCAACTAATCTCTGCAATTCTCCATCTGTGATCTTTGGAGAGTCTTTGGCCACTCAAACTTTCATCCTCACCATGCATTAAGACAATATAGACACACGTCCACTTCCTGGGAGATTTGTAACATCTTTAGTTGATTGGAAGTGCTTAATTATTGCCCTGATGGTCAAAATGGGGATTTTCAATGCTTTAGCTATTTTCTTACAGCCACTTACTATTTTGTGATGCTCAACAATCTTTTGATGCACATCAGAACTATATTCTTTGGTTTTACTCATTGTAATGGATGATTAAGGGAATTTGGCCTTTGTGTTTCCCCATATTTAAACTCTTGTAAAACAAGAAGTCATGGCTGGACAATTTCATGTTCCTAGTCACCCTGGTGTGCAAAAAAAGGTAAATATGAATGGGAATATACTTAAGAGATATTTTACTCATAAACAATTCTAGGGTAACCAATAATTGTGGCCAACTTGTTTTGGAGAAAAACATTTATTTCATAATGTGATTTCCCCTCCACTGTCAATTATTTTACTTCAATGAAAGGTTCGATTTTTGCCAATTTTTTGAATGAAATATCAAAAGGATAAACGATGCAGAATTATTTTTTACAGCCATTTTTCATCATATTTACCAGGGGTACCATTAATTCTGAGCACGACTGTAGCATCATCCTCTGTAGCATCATCCTCTGTAGCTTCAACCGAAACATGCGGGCCACCCGAGGGTAGACCCGCGGGAATCGGCAGTTCACTAGCGGGAACCGTCATTAAAGAGGGGGGCTGGGGTCGCGGACACATAGTCGGCGCCTTGTTCCAGGCCGTCACCCTCAGGTCACCCTGGCCACCAGCCCAAGAAGCACCCCGCGGGGGAGCACTAGATCGGGGTGTGGATGAGGGGACCCTCACTCTTGCGAGTTCATTGAGTCTCGACCTTAATGACGCGATGGTCATGTTCCCACAGAGAGAACATGAGTCATCCACGAGCGCTGCTCTAGCATGATCCCTGCCCAAACATACTAGACAGCGCTCGTGCCCATCAGAGTCCGATAACAATCTGCCGCAACCAGAAATACACGGGCGAGGCATCTTTAAAAAGACGTGCCGCGTGCAAGCTCTTTTATGAGAGAAACACTCGCCCGGGGAGACATGCACTCTCTGGCAAACCACTGCACAGATAAGCAGGAAGCGCGCGCTCGCTGGAGATCGCCGTCACACCAACACCACTCGTTCGTGAAGCTGACAATTCAAAGATGGCTTGTGGAGAGAAGAATAAACTTGGCTCCAAAGCGAAAACATAACTGCATGTTGCCGGCATCCTCGTTTTATACCCACGAGGTGGGGCGGAGTTACGTCATGCAAATTCCGCAGACCCATGGCATTTCTTTGCCATTGGCTCGTTTTGTAATACTCGAAGTTGATAGGCTTTCTAAGCAAAACCCCATTCGTCGTCATCCGACGTAACTCGGAGTGACTACGAAAGGGAACACCATTTATTTGAAATAGACATTTTTTGACAATGCACCTACACTACTGTTCAAAGGTTTAGGGTCAGTAAGATTATTTTTTATCTTACTGACCCTAAACTTTTGAACAGTGGTGTAAGCGCATTCTAAATTAAAGTTCTTTATAAAGCAAGAAAGAAAAACCTCCAGCTGTAGACTAATATTTTCAAGACGATGCACTAACCATAAGCTCATCAACCTTTGGTTTTGGAGGTCGTTTTTCTGTGCCATCATGGTTCTTCTTTTTGTCCTTGGAGCTCTTCTTGTCTTTGCTCTTCTCCTTGGGTTTGGTGCCTTTCATAGGAAATTCATCAGCTTTGATCTCTGAGGTTATGGGTGAATGGACAGGTATAGATGGAAATGAGAAACGGATGAGCACGACACCTACGAGGGCAATTTGAATGGACGTTTGTAATGAACAATGATGTTTTCAAGCCATGAGAGCTATTTTAAACACTCAAACTAACATGGATTACATATAATTTACAAGATGGATCTCTTCATTAAAAACATTAATTAAATACATGAAATACTCTTCATCCATACATTGAAATTCAATTGAATTACAAGCAATATATGGAAAAATTTGATCCCAAAGTAAAGATTTTTCATAGCTTGTAAACGTTTGTGTCCAACTTTCATGGCATGAAAAAAGATCAATACAAATGGTTTTATGTCATGACTACAATAGTGATGGATATGGGATGACAGTGCTCATCAGAACATGTTCCTAACCGGATAACAACTCCATGTCCTTGCTAAGTGCTGTTGTTACCTCCACTCTCTGCTGCTATCTCCAAATCTTCTTTTTCCTCTGCCTCTGCCAAAGCAGCCTCCTGGGCTCTGAGATTCTGCATTCACAGAAAGTTCAAATACAATTTTACAGTATGGCACAGAATATATCAAATGTAAAGAATCTTTACTAAGTTGAACGTAAAAGACATCTCCTCCCCACCTCCATCATCGTCTCTATTGAGGCAAAGTATTTGGACCACCAATCCAACATGCTCTCATCCGGCTCATCTTCCTCCACTTCTTCTCCCTTCTTTTTCTTCTTCTTCTTTTTCTCTTTCTCCTTATCATCCTCGTTCTGTTAGCACAAAGGATGTTGTGATGTTTATTTGATAATAAATGTAATGTGTTTACAGTGATTAAATCCAACTTAATGAAAATAAATTCTAAAACATTTAAATCTGTCTAAACCAAACCAAGACTTACCAAGTCAACTTTAACAACAGCATCGGTGGTCTACAAGGACAGGGCCAAACAAAACATATATCAAATACAAACATCCACAATAGATTCTACAATAGCATACTAGCATACACATCACGTGACTGTTGTTAAAGTCACCATGAAATCGGGAATGTGCACAATAAATCATGATTTATTGTGCACATTATTGTTATTTCTTTATTATTATTTATGTGCCCTTGTAATCTTTAATCAAAATAATTTCCCTCCCCTTGCAATAGCATCCTTTCTCTATCGCAATTTCCATTTAATGCCGACTTTAAAATGGGAGATTAACCTTTAAGCAGTAAAACAAACAAAGCCACAGTAGGAACAAAAATACTCAAAGCCAAGCGGTTTTCTAAAATATAACAGCATGGCACATCTACTCACAGCATCAATCTTGACAACTGTGTCCATCTTCTTAATATTGGGTTCAGGGTCCATGTTGACCACAATATCACCTGAGGGATAAGAAATGGGACGGGAGTGGGGGCGGGAATGAGACGTCCCATTGGTGAGAGCCATGTAGCCATTGGCCAGTCTAGCTGGTGTGGGTAGGGTCATAAGATTTAGCAACCAATGACCAAAGACCAGCACCAGGACAGAAAGGTTAAGACCATGAAGAGGGAAAGGAAGAAGAAATAGAGAAAAGGAATGAAAAGTCAGAAAAGCTGGAAAAAGAAATGGTCTGTACAAAATTAAAAATAAACGATATACTGTAACTTTTCTTTATTCACACTACACTTTACAACTGTTTTTATTTTTTTATATATAATTTATTCCTGTGATGGCAAAGATCAGCATCATTACTAGAGGCTTCAGTGTCACGTTACCCTTCAGAAATCATTCTAATATGCTTTTTTCATATTTGGTTTCTTTTTATTAGCAATGTTTAAAATAGTTGTGCTGCTTAATTTTTTTCAGGATTCTTTGATGAATAGAACGTTCAAAAGAACAGCATTTTTAAATAGAAATCTTTTGCAACATTTTAAATGTCTTGTAAATCAATTTCTTGCATCCTCGCTGAATAAAAGTATTAATGTCTTTCTTTCCAAAAAAAAAAACTCATACTAACCCCAAACGTTTGAACCGTAATCAAATATAAGTGAATCTTGATATATCATTTAGTTGTGTAGTATATGGTGCTAAAAATGACCATGGCATAATATCATCATTTGGCAAATTTGCTGCTATTCACACAGGGGCGGAGAGGGGTGGCCAGGTGAGACAGTGTCATTGGGGTGACTAAATAAATAAATAAATCCACGAACATTTCCACAAAGAAAAAACGTTCCTAGCAGGCGTATAGCACTGCTGACTTCAGTGACCCGGATGAGCCTGCGTTATCTGTTTTGAGCGGTTGTTATCAGGGCATAACTTAAAGCTGGATGGCGCTATTGACCAATCAGAATCAAGTATTCCACAGAGTCGTGTAATAATGCAAAATAATGTTAACAATTTATTATAATTCATCATCTTCTTCCGCTTATCCAAGGCCGGGTCGCGGGGGCAGAAGTCTAAGCAGAGACGCCCAGACTTCCCTCTCCCTAGACACTTCCTCCAGCTCTTCCGGGGGTTTACCGAGGCGTTCCCAGGCCAGCCGGGAGACATAATCCCCCCAGCGTGTCCTAGGTCTTCCCCGGGGTCTCCTCCCGGTGGGACGTGCCCCGAACGCCTCCCCGGAAATGTATTGCAATTAAAAAGTTTAATTTATTGTAATTTAAAGTTATTAAAAATGCAACAGCGTGTTCATTTATATTTTCTTTGCAAAGTACAGATGCAAATGGGTGCGCATTTATTTGTGCAAACACTGGATATGTGAGTAATGTACTGTGAATGAGCATGTAAAACCACATATAATATTTGTTCATTTTATTGCGCTAAACCTTAAGGTTTTTTTTCCATTCCACTGTGCTACTTTTCCATTGTTTTACTATGCGCTTGTTAGACATGTTTGACCGTTGAGCATCTCAGTCTGCAGTGTTTTTGTTTATGCTCGTAAAGCTGCTTCGCCAAGCGCACTCTTGCAGTGTTGCCATGTCCACCATCTTTGGGCTTGTTATTTTTTACATATTAAGAGGTGAAATGACAACTTAATTCAGCTGGAGTGTGTACATGGCCTTTGTGCCAGTGTCACAGTTCTTTGAATGGAGGAAAGTCTGCTTTAAATGCGGTCAAAATGCTTGTGCAAGGGGTGGCCAAGCTTCAATCAGGGGTGGCACTGGCCACCACGTAGATACGCCCCTGTACTCACACAGTGTGACTCAAAACTTAAAAGTTTGACCAGATTGACATTATATGTGACAGATGGCATTTTTAACAAATGTTAAGTAATTTGTCATCTTTGCATGCTAGAATTTAGTTATCATCATAATTTTTTTTTAATGTATATATATATACAAATATGAATTAGAAAAGCATTGGGAAAGTTACATTAAATTGCATTGTTATACTTAATTATTACAGATTTATGTGTATATGACAGGTACCTGTGTGAGCCCAGTTGTTAGCAGTCTTGTCTGGGGGGCTGTAGATGAACTTGCGGAGGCTGGTCACAGCATGAGACCCAACCAAGGTGTAGCGTCCAAATGCCCTACAGTCCACCACCCGAATATTGAGGGGTGGATGGAGTAGCTCATTTTCAGGCAGATCCTGCAGCACAAGATTACTTGAGTTAACTTTTCAAGTCAGAAAAAAAGTGGAGAAAGATGTTTTACAAATATAAATGAAATTACCACTTCAAACCACTTGACTAATGTGCTGAAGTTCGGATTCTTCTTGTAGTTCTGAATGAGGGCTGACTGAACTCCTTTCCCTGCACACTCAATGTCCACACGAGGCCTGTCCACCTGAGCCAGGTTGATTCTTTTAAGGTCCCTCAGACCCCAAAAGAGGACCTGG
Organism: Meda fulgida; assembly: GCA_030578275.1. Taxonomy (NCBI): domain Eukaryota; kingdom Metazoa; phylum Chordata; class Actinopteri; order Cypriniformes; family Leuciscidae; genus Meda; species Meda fulgida. The sequence goes on from CM060635.1 coordinate 12,723,698, forward strand.
AGAGAAACGAAGGCTCAACATAACTGAAGCAAAAACTCACAAGCTGCAAATGTAGTTAATAAAATTGTTAACAGTCTTATTGTGGCTTTCTATGGCTATTTTCACCTCTATGCGATATCTGCTGAGGACTGGTCGTATGCCCAATGGAACAGGCAGAATGGGCCCGCGGTCAGAATCAGTTGGGCCATCAATTAGAGGAAGTGCCGCCCGCCCTGCAGGACCAATCTGTGGATAAACAGATATTACAGAATGAAAATATAACTCATTAAGTGATGAAATAATAAAGTAATTTCTGACTGATAGTAATACTGATTAAATCCTCTTTTTTGCAAACCTCTACTGTGCCTTGTAAAACAATAAAAAGGAAAAACACAGAAATAGCGAAGAGGATGAAGTAAATTAGACAAGAAAGGAAAACAAAGACAAGAATTAAAGAGGGTAAAATGTCATTTTGTTTATTGCACCTTGATCTGAGGCACAGCAAAGTCATGGACAGCAATAAGAGCCCTTCTGATCTCCTCATCATCATAAGGAATCTGTCAAGAATTCCACGGAAGTGTAAAGCAGAAAGATAGGACAGAGGATTGTGGAAAATGTGATGGGGAAATTACATAAAAAGATCAAGAATCAAAGACAAGTGAGAGGATAAGACACAGAATGGTCTGTATCTGTGCTATTTAAGCAACATTTACTGTATGAACAGATAGGCCAAGCATTGACTGAGTCCATTCAGGATTGGAGTATGTACATGTTGATCACACTGAACCACTGTGTACCGGTCGTACCTGCAGTAGTTCAAAAGCAGCCAACAGATCTCCTGCAGTGCAGTTTCCTCTGTAGATCTGATAGTACTCCAGCTGGGGGGGAAACCGCGGGGGTCCATAGTGTTCATCAACCATCTTAGTTAGTGGCTTTGCAAATGTTCGCCCAATAAATTCTGCTTTCCCCTGGATGCCACACAAAAAAAAACGATAGTTACACTACCGCCTCTGAACACCAGGGGTCAGTGTTGCCACATTCCTTGTAAAATAACTTTCACATTATTGCTAATGTATTGCTGGGGCTTTAAAATAAATCTTTGGTTGTCACTTATACGTATTTTTGCTAAATGTAGAACATAAAGGAGTCAAATTCTGCTTTTGTTTGGTTTCTTCATCTGTGCTCAATCACTCTCTAAAAAGATAATTTATATTATATCTGACCTTGGAATTCAGCTGTCAATGAAATAAACCACAGCAAAGATTACTACAAACTACTGTAGAGACTACAACTACAAAGAAACATCAAATTGTAAACCCTCTGAAAGGTCACAACCAAGGGAATGCAAGAGGTAGTTTATTGCCACAGGAAATTGAGTTTTTATCACTAAGTAAGGGAAATGGCGAAAAGACTTGATCTTGTTTTTGGGACAGATTCCCAAGCAATCTCACTTCTTGCATGCCTTGTTGAATTCAGCTATCTATGCAAACACAGACTGACAGCAGTGTTGAAATGTGTTCACACTCTACTTAGCCAAAATGTCGTCCAACAAAAGGGCAGGACCAGAAGATTTTAAACAGGAAGAAACATCAAGTCAGGACAATAGTGCGCATTTTCACACACTCTTATTGTGATGCATACATTGGGGGGATTCTGACAACAGATTTGCCCACTGAACTAGCAAACAATGACATTTAATTTGGGATATTTAGCTTTTATTTGTGGCTATATATGACTTATATAAACTTACCACAGTGTCTTGGTCATACAGTTCAATGACTATGATTGGAGGGTCATCACGGAGTTCACCAGCCTCACCGTAGAGTTCAACATTATCAAATACGAGCAACTGATCCCATGTAGGACAGAGAGTCTCACTGAGGACCTGAAATTTACAACATACACATTCATGGATGATTCATCAATTGGGAGAACCTTTCTGTCTAAAAAACAAAACAAATAAAAGGATAAAATATCTTTAGACTTGTTAATGTGTCTATGTAATTACCTTTTCCTCATTTAAAGAGTAATTTGATTATTTAGTTTGACATTTGTCTACAAAGTATAAAATAAATAGTAACAAACAATTGCAGTCCAAAATAATGCTGCCACTACCATTATGGCAAGCATTTTAGCATATATAATAATATATAATATATTTCTATAAATATAATATACTATTTATATTATATTTATATATTGTTTATATTTGATGTACTGTATATATTTAAGTTAACATTTATAAAACAAAGTATATAAAATGTATATAAAACTTTTGAAGTAGTTAAAGTGTCTCTAACTGAAGTCACCCACACACATTATCACATTTGTGCACATTTATTTGTGCACAGAGAACAGCAAACAATCTGACAAAACCTGTTCCATCTCATAACCAAAGACTTCAACACACACTCACCTCTGTCACCTGGCTGTGGGTGGAGAAGAAGACCCTTGCAAATGGGTCAGACAGGCCGCTATTGTCAGCAGCAAACAGACTGCGAGCCTGATACATGTGTGCCCTCAGCTGAAACACCTGCTTCACTACAGAAGAGGATACAGAGGGTCGGTTCTCACATACTGCATATGTTTTAACATAAATGCAAAGAAACTAACATGTACAAACCATCAGGGCATATATAATCTTACTGTTATAAACTAGGCTGACGGGGGGGACAGCTTGTATGCCTATTTCTTTCGCTGCTTTGTTTTCTTCAAAGCCGCTGGGCAGGCCGCTCAGGAAGTCTTTCCTCTGTTTGTTCAACCCCAGCCACAAATACATCTCTAGTTTAGCCTGAACTGTCCAGCCAGCATGCCCAAAGCCTTTCTTTCCAGGCAGCTATAATGAACACAAACACCCATGCAGAACTTTTACATCAATAATATCCGACCTGATTTAACTACTTCCAATTAACAAGTTTATTTGTAGGAAGAAATATGAAAACAGGATATAAAGTGAGTGTTACCCTGAGAAAAACGGCTTTAACTTTCCCGCAGTCTTTGCCCATCTCTTCGTCAACAATCGAGAAGAGGATGTCTTTGGAGGGTATGCGGGCGTATGCTATGCGTTTGTTGTTGCTAATCATCCATATGAACACGTCAGGGATGCTGTGCTGGGGCTTAGAGGAAAATAGACAAAAACGGTGAGTCTGAGATGCTGATGGTGTATAGAGAATTAAGGTAACTGGATTCCTTTTACCTCATCTGCCAGGAAACGAAGCCTATGAAGGAAATTCAACACTAGCTTGAGTTTTTCTCGAACTGTGTTTCTCTTCACTTGTGAGCGAATAGTCTTAGCCTGCTGACCCATACTCTCCTGGGAACAATATAACCATGTAAATTACATTCAACATCCCATCAGCAATTTTTAATGTCGAAGCTGAGACCAAATAGGGTGAGTAGCTGTACCATCTCTCTCATGCAGGACTTCAGCCTCTCCCTGTCCAGCTTGGTTCTTCCGGATAGATTCTGATCTTTGTTTGCCAGTGTAACAAAACGGCTTAAATTGTGGAGAATGGGGGGTCAAAAGATTACTGATTATGCTGTATAGACTAACTTTGATTGTTTAGATTCACTTCTACATTCTCTCACCTGCAACTTGTGCTAAGTTCTTCTAATACACCTCTAAGTCTGCGTTCTGGATACGCCTTCTCTGTTTTTATGATTTCTTGAACATCATTCAGACCTTCCTCCTTTTTACAAAGAAAGAAATGCACATACTTAAACAATATAACAATGCCATGTTTTATAACAATGAAGGAGATTGACAGGATAACAGTCACAGCAATTTTAGGAGGAGCCTGACCAGTTTATCTGCAATCTTGTCCATTATATTGGAGTTGTAGAGCCGTCTCCTCTGATCCTGCCACCAGCTCTTGATGTAAATGCAGGGTTTCTTTTCAAAGTAAGGCAAGTGAAAGTAATTTCTGTAAATCGAGCGAAATGGACAGTTCAGTTCCAAGACACGCAGCTAAACAGCTATAAAAAAAAGTGTGATTTTGACAAACTGCATATAAAAAAGTAGCCTGTGATTGTGATTTTCAGTCAGAGAATACTTTTGTTATACAAGAAACAGTGTAAAGATTTTACTCGAAACCATCATTTCCAGATGATTTGAAGACTTATCTTTTTCTTTTCCCTAACCTCTGACCTGTCAGTGATAACCGGTTTCATAGGAGGGGTGGACGGCACAGACAATAAATCTCCATCATCCTCTGCCTCTTCATCGCTGGAGTTGTGGATGAGCTCAGACTCCTCCTCCTCACTTTCTCCTCCTCCCTCTTTCTTCTTCTTTGCTGATGCAGGCTTGCTTACGCCATCTATCTGGTTACCATAGTTACCTAAGTGAAAAATTGTGTACATGTGGAGCTGTAAATGTTTTATTTTTGATGTGTTGAATTTACTGAAGCATTGCCTGACTAAGTATATTGAAAAGTGAAAGTTTTGAAAGGTATTTTCAATTTAGCTAACCGATAGTGACTTCAAAGCTGATTGGTTTATCTCCAATTTTTCTGTCTATCATTGTGGCTTCCAAGAATGACCCGAAAAGGAAAAACTCCTCCATCTTCCCTGTGGCACTCTGAAACAAAAAAAAAAATTAAGATCTTTAAAGGTCAGGGTGCAGACATTGATTTTATATAAAAAATGAAAATAAAAAAAAAGACAGGAATGAACACACATTGTTTTCTGTGACCTTTTATTTCACAGCATTGGGCCTTCACATTTTTTTTCTCAGACATGTATAAGAATTTCCCAATAGTGATCGCAAGCGTGTGAGCTCAGTCTGAAATCATAATTGACTTGAGATGTTGGCAGCTCAGTGCTGCATTGTAAACCAGCAGGGGTTTCCTCTCAACTAAGTCTATGATCTTTGATCAAATAAAACTTTCACTAGCCTCTTATCACCCTCTTATATGCTGCTGTTCATAGCACAAAATAAGAAATGAATCCACGCCCCCTTTCTTTTCCTATTGTAGTTACTGCAACTGAATGCTCATACCAAATCTATTTTAAAAGTGAGAGAATCACTTTTATTATAACTACGGCCAGTGGCGGTTCTAGAGGGGGGGGGGGGGCAGGGGGGCCCGTGCCCCTGTGACAACAAGCTTGGCCCCCCTTGTGCCCCCCCCTAAATGTGGAGTGTAAAATAATTTTTACAAAACAGTTTTTGCTATCGTTGTTATCGTTGTATGCCTATTATTTTTTTTTATTATTCTATCTTTGTGGATTTGCTTGTTCACGTGACAATTCGCATCACATTCGCGGGAATCGCTGCAGAATAACGTCTGTCTCCTGCACGCGAGAGAGGAGAGAAGGAGAAAGCTGGTAAATGGCAGTTCAGTTGCAAGTTCATTCTTTATGTGCGTATCGGGTGTGCGATGTGTATTGTCTATTATGATATTGTAATCAATGTTTTAACTGTATACGAGGCACTGTGAGCTGACATCGCATTTGTCTATCCTTTCACTGCTGTGTGCGGTTCATAGGTATAGGCTATGTCCCCAAATTAGTTTGTCTTATATTTATATCATATTATGTTCTTATATTAGAATATCAAATCAGCAAGAGTGCCCGTTTTCCCGTGCACAATTGCAACTGTCATATTGATATTATACAACAGTTAAATTAACAATAAGTTAACATTGGGAGTTACTTTTTAAACACAATATTGTCAATATTGTTTGTTTTCCCTTTATTTCGCCGACTAGAATTTCAAAATGAAACCGTAGCAAAGTCTCAATGCAATAGACAGCGATGATTTATTGACTGAAATCCGCGTTTTGAAGGAATCACTTGCTCCTTTCCCGAATGAATCAGCCGTTTGAACAAATCGGTTGAATGAATGAATCTTTTTTTTTTTTTTTTTTTTTTTTTTTTTTTTAATATGGTTTTTTATTTCCAAAATTATGACAAAATACAGATACAATTGCTTCACATATACTGTACTAAATGATTACAAATCATCAAGATATGAAAACCATTAAAGGTAACATTCATATCAATGAAATTAAAGAATACTCAATCACACATTAGAAAAATAAAAGAAAGAAAAAGGAAACAACAATGTAAAGGAGGTATACATGTATAATTAAAATAAAGAGGAGGAGTTTAAATCTTTGAGGATGTCCATCGTTCTGGTTGCTTTGCGGTTTGAGAGTCCTTTCAGTGTTTCAAAATAAATCTTCATGTCAGCTTTAAAATGGTAGATGTTAGGTATTCTTTCAGACCATTTACATTTATGTATGTAAAACTTACCAAGTAATAAGATCAAATTTAACATAAAATCGTGACCCTTGTCTATATCTTTTTTTTCATAATAAAAAAAACATCTCTTTTCTCTATACTAATCTTAATTCCACTCAACATATTGAATAAATATTCCACATCAATCCAGAAAAACTTCACATACATACATTCAAAGAAAAGATGTAAGAGACTTTCAGTATCCTTTTTACAGAATGTACAGGATTCAGAAAGATCATTTTTATATCTTTTTAGGAACTCATTTGTTGGATAAATTTTATGTATAATTTTAAAATATATTTCGTACACTTTGTTATTAATACAGTATTTATTAGTATAGGTCCAAGTCGATCTCCAATTGATATTTCCACAATGTTCATTCCAAAAATATTTATGTCGAGGTGTAGCAGGACAGTGAATCAAGCATCTGAAAAATTTATTATTACATTTACTATCTTTTATATCAACACCGTTTAATAAAACCTGTTTTTTATCCATTGATTGCTTATGAGGTTCACTACTGCCTCTCAAGAGTCTCAAAAAACCTACTGGTAAAGCATCAAAAACAATACTATATTCTCGTGGAGATATTGGAATCCCAAATATGTTTAAGAATTCAGTATATGTAAGTAAGAAACCCTTGTTATTTATCAATTGTGAGACCATTAGAATATCATTTTTAACCCAATTGTCGTAAAAGATTGATTTATTCTTATATTTAACCAATTTATTGTTCCATATTAAGTGTTTGTGGGGGGAAAAATTATGTTTATACATAAGAAGCCAACATAAAAGAGCCTGTCTATGAAAATTGGATAACTGAATGGGGAGCTTATTAACCTCAAAGTCGCATTTTAAAAGAAACTCTATACCACCAACTTTTTCAAAAATAAGATTTGGAATTATATACCATAGTTTATCAGTATGCTTAATATAATGTTTAATCCAGTTCAACTTGAAAATTGTATTTGAAGTACCAAAATCAAGCACATTTAAACCTCCTTGATTATAAGAATTACATAAAATATTTTTATTTAAATAGTGTGATCTGTTTTTCCATATAAAGTTGAATAAGGTTGAATCAACTTTTTTAATAAAAGATGTTGGTACATCTAACACTTTTGCAGGATATACTAAACGAGACAGCCCCTCAGTTTTGGACAAAAGAACTCTACCTTTGAGTGATAAATCCCTCATGAGCCACATATCAAATCTCTTTTTCATATTCACCATAAGAGGTTGGAAATTAGATTGCACTCTGTCTAATTGATTTTTACATATATTGATACCAAGGTACGTAACTTCCTCCCTAACTGGTATACCTTCAAATTCAGTTAAGGGAATATCATTGTTTTTAAGTGGGAAAAGAATACATTTTTTAACATTTAAAGATAAACCTGAAGCTTTAGAAAATATATTGAGACATTCCATAACTTTTTTAACCTGTGATATGTCTTTTAAAAAAATAGCTGTATCATCAGCTAGCTGACAAGATTTAATTTCTTTATCCATAATTTTGATGCCTTGAAACGAGTCATTGTGTATATATAGAGCCAAAGTTTGCATGATCAGAAGGAATAAGAAAGGAGCCGCCGGGTCTCCTTGTTTTATGCCCCGGGAAATGCTAAATCTACGAGTAGTTCCCCATGGAAGTTTAACTGAACTATTGCAGTCACTATATAAAGTTTGTATTGCCCTTTTAAAGTGTTGACCAAAACCAAAAAATTCTAAAACGTCAAATAAAAATTCATGTTTTACAGTATCAAAGGCTTTGTATATATCTATAAATAAAATGTAACTATTATTGGTTATGTAATCCTTATAATCAATTAAATCTAAGATTAATCGAATATTGTTACTAATATGTCGTCCTTGCATAAAACCAGACTGACTGTCATCTATTATTGTATCTAAACATAATTTTATTCTTTGCGCAAAAATATGAGACAACAATTTCGCATCATTATTAATTAAGGTTATAGGCCTCCAATTGTCAAGAAGCAAACAGTCCTTATTGGGTTTAGGTAACAATGTAATTAAGCCTTGACACAAAGTTGGGGGAAGTCTACAAGTTTCTATAGCCTCCTTAAAAACTAATAATAAGAATTCAGAAATGTAATCTTGAAATGCTTTATAAAATTCACCTGTTAGGCCATCATTCCCTGGGGATTTATTATCTTTAAGCTTACTAATGTTCTTTTTTAATTCTTCTAGGGATATGTCTTGATCACAAATGTCCTTCTGAGTTTCATCAAGACCTTGAGCCACACTTTTTATACAGGAGAGAAAATATGATCTCTGACAACTGTTGTGTTCGGAGTATAGTTTTTTATAAAAATCTTCCACAAAATTAGAAATTTTTGAGGGGTCTTCAGAGATCTGACCATTTATTTTGAGTCTATATATACTGTTAACACTAACATTTCTCTTTTCTAAATAATGAAAATACTTCGTATTCCTTTCACCATGCTCTATCCATTTTCGTCTAGAACGAATAAAGGCTCCCTGTGCCAGATTTTGATAGATATTGTCCAATTCAGCTTGTAATTCGAATAAAGTATTGATGTCAGCTTGTGATTGCTCATCTTTTTCATAGATAGAAATTATTCCCTTGAGTATTTTATCTTGTCTCATTCTTTTTTCCTTAGATAATTCTTTAGCCCTTTCAATTGCCATATTACGGATCTGAAATTTTGTATATTCCCAATGTTTGCCATATATTTTGTCTTTTTTTGCTTCTATCAAATTTTTATTTATAATTTTTTTGGCTTTTTCTTTGAAGATTCTATCACTCAAAAGTGTATTATTTAATTTCCAATAATTTGGTTTATATTTTATTGATTGATCCCTTATACATAGTACTAAAGTTATCAAATTATGATCAGAAAAAACTGAGGGCTCTATTTTGGTTTCTTCCACATTGTCTAGCAACTCATTTGAAATAAGCCAGAAGTCAATCCTGGATCTCTTAGATAAATTTTTGTTATTCCAAGTGAACTGAATTTGCTGTGGATTTTTTAGTCTCCATATGTCACAACAGTTTAAATGCATACATAGATTACTAAACTCTCCATAATTGCCTCCTAAGGATCTTTGAGGTTGACAGTCTTTGATGGGGTCACCTATGCAGTTCCAGTCCCCCCCCAAAATTAATTTAGCGTTGATAAAGGAATTCAATAAGGTATTTATTTGTTCATCAAATTCCGCAAAAAGGAGTGTGTTTCTATGACTATTATTATGACCATATATATTACCCAAAATGAAAAGATTCTCCATAAATTCAATAACTAGAATAACCCATCTTCCTGAATCATGAACAACATTTTTAAGGATTTTTCCCTGAAAGGAGCCCTTTAATATGGCAGTGCCAGCAGATTTACTGTTTCCATAAGCCATCCAAATATTGTCTCCCCACTGATTTTTCCAGAAATTAAAATCTGAAGCTAAGGCATGTGTTTCTTGTAGAAAATAAAAATCTGCCTTGAAAGTTTTACAAAATAAAAATACAGCTTTCCTCTTAGTCTGTTCTCGTATACCCCTCACATTAAGTGAATAAAGTGACAAAGACAAACTGAAAAGTAGAACAAGTTAACTAAAAGAAAAAAAAACTTGTTTTAAATGTAACAAAGAGGGAAAATGATTTTCTTCACCTTTTAAATACTGATCTGAACAAGCAAACTTGGGATTATAAATCTGACCTTTTAACTTTTAAACATTAAATATAACAGCACATCACTAGATGTATTTAGAATACACCTGAACTTCTCAACGAAAGTCCATGGCAACTTCACTTTTAGATCGCATCAGAGCTATCATTACATTTGTATTTCTTTACCCTCAATGATGGCTCTGGCTCCGACGAAGAAGGCTCTTCTTGAATGAATGAATCCCTCAACTCACTTATTAAGACTATGACTAGCCGCCGCCTACTGGCGGTTTTAGTTTAATATTTAAAGTACCCTTTAATTAAAACGTTAAAATTAGAAATCATTTCATATTTAAATATTGATTTTAAAAAAAATCTCATAGCTTTATTTATGCAATTATAAATGGAGTGTAAATATAGTAATGCCGCTTCTGTGTCACCTCTAGATTGCACTGCAAAGATGGATTTTGATTGAATTAATTAATTTGACTGGTAACAGTGGTACTGTATAATTATTGTATAATTAAGTATTATTGTATAAATAAGTATAATTACTGAATAATTTGAATGTTAGTATTTGACATAAAAGGTGATTCATAACTCTAAATAAGTTTAGAAAGAATGTCCATATATAGGTGAAAATGCCCCTGGAAATCAATTTAAGATGGCAAATTAAATTAATTAAAAATTCATTAAAAAATTAATTTCGGTCCCTGCTGTTAACTGACCACTGCATAGAATATTAAAAATATGAATATCTTTGTGAGTCAGCTGTCAAATGGTACCAGTACACAAACACAATCAGTAAAATATCATCTAATTATCAACAAAACATTGAAAATATTGAGATATATTTTTGTCAATATTGCACACCCCTAATGTAAGGTATGAATTTTGATTTCTTCAGGTCTTGAAAAGCCTTAAATTTGACTTTAAAAAGTGTGCAGGAATCCTGTAAACGGTTAGACATAGTTACCTAGCAAGTCAGTTATTTTCAGTAAATTAATTAATAAGCTTCTTGGTTCCCATTGCTTTTGCTCTATAGTTCTCACCAAAATGAAGAGAAAGAAGGACATCATGTTAATTACAGTTACTGTGACTAATACTGAATATGTAATGCAAATGTAAAAATATAATGGAAATGCAAATACATTGTTGAATGATTATAAACATGGTATTTTGCCTGTTAATGCCTGCAGTGACAACAATAATGACAACAATAAGGTCTAAATATAACTGGCCCCTCTAACAGTACAACTGGCCCCAGCTTGGCCCCCCCAGTTGAAATGGTCTAGAACCGCCACTGACCACGGCAGTTTAGTTGTTAGTAATAGAAACCAGATTGGTACTTAATTATTGATACATAGTTAACAAAAAAAAATTGGTACATTTGGAAATTCTATCATAATTCCATCATTCCAGACCTGTATGACTTTCTTTCATTCACAGAATACAAAAGTTGAATTGAAAAAAAAATTCCCATATACTAATTTAGAATAGGGACTGAATTTCCAAAATTACGACAAAGCACCATTGAAGTGACACAAAAATGGTCCATTTAACTTGAGCACTATATTTTAAGTCTTATAAAGCTAAACAAAAGCTTTATGTGAGAAAAAGACTGAAAGTTATAAATGGAAACTCGCAGATTTTTAAAAATCAAGTAGTAATGTTCGATTTGTAAATTATTTGCATTTTTGAGTAAAATCTTTTCAAACAATGTTGATCCACTTGTTTTGCTCATTAAATAATTTGCTCATTAAATGGACTTATCTGGTTCCGTAACACCTAACCCTAACCCCATGGATGCAAAGATTGTCAGGTGAATAGTGACTTTAATTTCAGTGTGTTCCAGTGTTGTCAGTTGTCATGATACCGGAATTTCCAAATTCGATACGATACCTTGAAAAATATAGATATTCGATACCATTTTCGAAACCACAGGGAAAACTGCCATATGTACCTCCATAGATTATAATTAGTTATCTCATATTTTTTTTATATATTTTGGGTAATCTGCTGGCAATAGCTTATGCACAGAACAAGGAGGCTTTATTTGAACTGATGAACTAAATTTACAAAAAGACACAAGTAAACTCTAAACAGTCAGTAATAAAATAAGAACACATAAACAAATTGCAAACAATAGCACAAATAAATACAATGGAATGAAAAAAACATGGCTTTAAGTTTTTTTGGTGGGTCTAACAGTAGCATTCAGGTAAGAAATACCACAGAAAATACCCCTTGTTATCCTCGTCTTGTCATTATTACCTAGTCTGTGTCACCTATTCTCGTCTTGTCATTACCTAGTCTGTCACCTGTCATGTCATGATTAGCCCTCTTATTTAATCCCCTTGTGTTTGCTGTCTTGTGTCGGTTCATTGCCAAACGTTACTTGTGAGTATCCTGTAAAAGTCTTGTCATTGAAAGTCTAGTCATTGTTAGTATCTCTCGTAGTGTTGTTTATTTTCTAGTATTTTGTCAGTTTCATTGTCTAGTTAGTCTCCATATAGTCCTGTCTTGTTTTGCCCCCTCGTGGGTTTTGTTTTCCTGTTTTGTACAAATAAATCCTGTGTTATCTGCATCTGCTGTCTGCGCTTGGGTTCTCATCCGCCACCCCGGGACAGAATGAACCGACCAAAACAGAACCCAGCAGACTGTATGTCTTCTCCTGTTATTCGTCAGTTGACTGACCAGGAATTATGGTGGCAGTCGGCTATCACCGACAGCAAGTTGGGCAAGCTTCCTTTCCCTCCCCAGGGAGAGAGGTCCCTGAGGAGATATGCCCAGGCCGTGGAAGCAAGGAGGCTTTTCTTACCTGAGGTCCTCGTCAACCGTTATCTCATCGCGGGTCTCAATGTTCCCCCTCCTCTGGCCGAACGGGAGAAGCTGGTCCACCGCCCGTTCCGGGACATGGTGGACTGTTTATCTCGAAAGGAGCCGCAGGGTCCCACCGTGTCGTCACCTCCTTCTTCCACGCTACCAGTTATCCGGGAGGGTCGAATGATAGGCGTAGCGACGCTTGGGGACCAGGTTGGTTCTCCCACGACTCCAGAGGCATCTTCCACACCCGTTGACCTCCGTGATAAACGAGGGAGACGGGCTTCTTGGGATTCCCCCTCGGAGTCATCGTCGTCTGAGCTCACCCTGCCAGAAGTTGTCGTCCCTGTTTTGTCTTCCGCTGAGCCCGTCCAGCCGGTCACGAGTCCTGCTGTGACCGTTACTTCCCGATCTAGGAGAAAGAGGAGGAAGAGGGGAGCCTTCCATCCTCCAGCTAGCGTCGCCCCAGAGCCCGCTCCAGCTAGCGCCGCCCCAGAGCCCGCTACAGCCGAAGGTACCGTTCCTGAATCGGTCACTGAGGGCGCGGCTCCAGGTTCTGCAGCGATAAGGGCTTTTCCCAAACCTACAGCCATGAGTGCTGCAGAGAGGGAAGCGGCCGATTCAGCTGCTGAGGCTGTCGTACGCTCTGTTTCGGCAAAGCAAGAGATGCCGGTCGTTTTTGCTGCAAAAACCATGTCGGAGTACTTGTCTCGTCTGGTCAAGATTCTTGAAGTTCCTGTTCGCTCTGTCTTCTCTTCAGTCCCTGCCGCCGAGAGCGCAGCACCCGCGCCTGCCGCCGAGAGCGCAGCACCCGCGCCTGCCGCCGAGAGCGCAGCACCCGCGCCTGCCGCCGAGAGCGCAGCACCCGCGCCTGCCGCCGAGAGCGCAGCACCCGCGCCTGCCCCTGTGAGCGCTGCATCCAGTCCTGCTCCTTCGCCTGCCATGTCCCCCGTCAGGAGTCCCGTTTCCTCATCCTCTGTGTCCTCTGTCTGAGTCTGTTGCTGCTGCCACCAATTCAGATTCCCGGTCTGTTTCCCCGTCCGTCCCTGTCTTCACCAGCCCCCGGACTGTTTCTTCGTTTGTCCCTGTCGCAACTGGTCCCCGGACTGTTTCCCCGTTTGTCCCTGTCACCACCAGTTCTCGGACCGTTTCCCCTGTCTCCACTAAGCCCCGGACTGTTTCCCCAAAGACCTCTCCTCGTGTCTCTCCATCTAAGCCTACCCAGAGTCCTCGTCCTCAGCCCTCGTCCCGTGGACCCAAGACCCCCAGTCTTCCCATCTTCCCTGGACCTTCCCCCATGAACCCTGTGTCCTCCACCTCCTCTGCCTTGTATGTTGTTTTTGATGTTTCACCCTAATCCTGTTATTGTTTATTCATGTATGCCGTTGTTAGTGTTTTCCATGTTTTGTTGGTTTTTGTCGATGTCTTGTCGTGTGCTTAGTGTCCCTTTTAGGAGCGTCTGGAAGCCGCTCCTTAAGGTGGGGGTTCTGTCATGATTCTGCCATCATGTCCCTGATTTTCTTAGTCTTGTGGCAGGATCATGGCAGAACAATGTTTTGTGTACAAGCGCATGGCCTGTTGTTTGGGCCATGTGCTTGTGTTGTCTCGTTACTATACCCCGCCCCCTTGTTATCCTCGTCTTGTCATTATTACCTAGTCTTTGTCACTTGTTCTCGTCTTGTCATTACCTAGTCTGTCACCTGTCATGTCATGATTAGCCCTCTTATTTAATCCCCTTGTGTCGGTTCATTGCCAAACGTTACTTGTGAGTATCCTGTAAAAGTCTTGTCATTGAAAGTCTAGTCATTGTTAGTATCTCTCGTAGTGTTTATTTTCTAGTATTTTGTCAGTTTCATTGTCTAGTTAGTCTCCATATAGTCCTGTCTTGTTTTGCCCCCTCGTGGGTTTTGTTTTCCTGTTTTGTACAAATAAATCCTGTGTTATCTGCTGTCTGCGCTTGGGTTCTCATCCGCCACCCCGTGACACAAACAAATACAGTGTGTACATTCATAAATCAAGTAAGAAAAACTACAGCTCTGACACTCAACTGTGACTGGCTGAATGTATGTTCACTCAAAAGGGCGAGGAATAGAATCACCTTGGGTGGGCTGTGCCCCATCGTCCCCCGCGGCTGCTACGCCCCTGTCGACAGCTTGGATCAATGCACAGGCTTTTAAAGCACCAGATTAGTCATGCCATAAAGGGCAATTGGGACTATCAGCATCCCATGTTTGCCTCTTCATCAAGTGTGATAACAAATCTTGCCCTTCAGTTAAATGCATCTGACAATCAATAGTTGCTCCCAGAGGCCACACACAATCACAGACAGCTGGACTCCCACATCTGCAATGACTTTTTGTCTGAGGAGACAAAACTTGGCCTTGTAATTTCCCAGTGGGCAGTTGATATTTCAAATAATCTGGACTGAGCTGTAATCAGTTTGTCTTCAGATACGGTACAAGAGGTTCAGAAGGTTACAGATGCCTGGGACAAGATGGAATTTGAGTTTTTTAAATAAAACGTGTATGTCATGGTGGGACAGGTAAGTGTAGAATTATTTAGGATTTAGAGATTTCAGTACTGATCTCAAGAGAAATGTCACAGTGCCTTGACCCAGTCTATAAAAAAGGAAATAAGGAATCTCACCTCTGAGATGTTGGACACTGGCTCCATTTGTACCTCAGTAGAGCTTATTATCTCTGTGGAAGAGGTGTCCAGGATCTCCACTGCGACACTAATGAGGAGGCGAGCCCTGAAGGAAACACCCTCTCCCAGCCCCTCGTTCAGGTCCTGGTGCTCATCCATCAGGGTGTAGTTACGGGTAGAACCATACATATTCACCCAAGCTGGGCCCATGGTGGGCAAGAACCCTGGGGAGAGATGGAAGAGCAGTCAATTCTCGTGTTTTTTGTTTTGTTTTTAGAGATCTGTTTATTTACAACCACTGTTTATGGATGTACACACATTTAACTGTTAGTGTTTCATTGGGACAGATAATCGTTACCTTTGTCTCCATCATTTGCAATCTTGCGTAGATCGATGAAATGGGTTCCTATGGCAACATCATTCACCTTGTCTGAATCACGGATCTGAACTTTCAAACGCCTACACAAAGGTGGGAACATCTCAGTGAAGACTATTTGCTCATTCCAGATGGGCTCGTAGCTGCTCTTCTGAACTGACGTTTTACCCTGCATGTGTAAGGTGTCATAAGAAATGTGTATAATTAAAAAAATAACGGTTGCAAAAAGGAGAGGAAACTGATCTATTTGTCGAAGTTTAAATATTTATTAACAAAAACTCAGAACTAGAAACAGAACAACCGTTAATATCGTGATGTGAAGAGACAAATAACTTAAAGAAAGGCAGAGGTTAAATAACCAGACAAACTAATCAACTAAATGAATGACTGGTGTAACTGATAATCAAACAATGAAAAACCATGGAATGTAACTAACAGAAAACTAGGACACATGACAAACGCACCCCACTAAAAACAAGAGAATCCCTTACAATAGTAATTTTTCTCAGCGTCTAATATATAAAATTGGATGGATAAAAATATTGATCTCTTACTGAGTGTCATCAGGACTTTCTTACCTTCTGCCCTGCAAACTGGACCAGGACATAAGGGTCCACAAGGTCCCTGTTCTCCCTGATAAAAGCTTTCTTCACGTTGGCCATGATGCTGGTGTTCATTTTAGGTAGTCCCTCAGCTCTATAAATCTTAACATAAAACCGAGCCCACTGTCTCTCTGATGGAACACCCTCCGGCAAGAGAAGATTCCTGTAATACATCATAACGAACATAAGAACAGACCAACATGACACTCAAATAAATAAATGTACGAATTAATAAATAAATGTATAAATAAATCAAATAAATAAAGATTATTTATGATTAGAAGGTGTGGGATACAGTTTAAACTTTTGTTCATGAACATTATGGAATCTAACGTACACTCAAATTTATAAATAAATTTATAAATAAATTATTATATCTGTTTCTAACCCCTCTATGTCATCCTCATCTGTTTCATTGGCCTTGTGGGGAGTCTTGATATTGTCTCCTTTTCCTACGACTGCAATGTCACACTTAACGTAACCTTTGCAGCCAGCTGTGATGTCATCAGGGTCGGACAGCATTGCCCATTTGTGATGGAACTGATGCTCTGTAATGTACAAGTACCAATTAATATTCTCTTTCCTATCTAAGTAGTACATCTCTTATTTCCATGGTTACTGACCAGCTTGTGAGTAAACAGTTCCGACATCTAGTTTGAAGGTGCCTACCAGGGTGCCACTTCGTAGAAGGTTTTTAGAATGTATTACCTTCAATTTAGAACAGAAATACAACTCACTCTATTTACATCTGTTTTTCCAATGGTTTTCATGGAGGTTTTTTTTAATAATATGTACAATCATCTGCTGGAAGATGTGAAAGATCATGAAAAGAGGATTAATCTACTCACTGATATCTTCAGGATCTTGTCAAACATGACATCTGGAGGCACGTGGAAGTCAAAGACAAAGTACTGTTGAGAGATTGAGAAAAACATTTATATAATGTCTGGATATGAAGTTTATAAAAGCTAGGTTGGTGGATTTACGTGTTATTTAAGTATTAATATTGAAAAAGATCATGAAAAAACTACAAGATAGTCTCTTTAGAGGTAGATTCCTGCAGTTCTAATTCGAAATACACTGGACGTGTCAGTAAACAGACCACCCAAACTGAGAGATTGCTCAGAAATGATGACAGAAAGATATTTCAACAATGTGAATGTAACCTCATTGTAGTAGGGGCAGTTTGTGGACTCCTTCATTGATGTATACTTCTTTTCCTCTCCAATTTCCACACAAACCACAGGGTCCATGTTCAAACCAACCAACTGACGGGCCTCGATTACAGTAACACTGATCTGAAAGACATTTTAAATGGAATATTATAAAAATAAATTGATATAAAAATAATATATCTGGGGAAAAAACAGAGTATAAACCACTCAGTTGGTATGTGTCAGACGCTGATTAAGACCGATGAGGCTGTGTTTACATGGGAGGGGAATGTGTTATGCCAAGGGCTAATTAGTCAAGTTTTCTTTAGGGAATCAAATGACAAATGAGCTACAGTTTTCTACTGAATCCCAAAATCATATCAAGTAAGTATCTAAGGCTGCACATGGACAAATAAAGTCAAACTTAGTCAATAGAAGGAAAATCCTAATACTTTTGTAATTTTAGTTTCAGTTATTTAAGTGACCAGAGCCATCTAATTCAGGTTTGCACAGTTAAAATGAACTATCAAATTGAGTTCTCTCTCATTTCTGCTACATTTGTGCTGTCTTTATTATACACTCCCAAGTGACGAGTCGCATTTAAACAAATAAACTTCTCTCCACAGAAATTTGCTTCCAGAAGAATTCAGACAATAACAACATTTATTGCTGCCGTGATTTATTCTGCAAAGTCCAAATGAGTCCCAAAAGTTAATGTAGGAGAAAAAAGGAAAAGCAAAGAGTTCCCAACCTCCAGCTTGAGATAAGGAAATAAAATAAAAAGACCTAAACACAGTACACATACTGTATATGGATTTCCTGCATTTAAAAGAATTACACAGTGCCAGAAATGAAATGAATTTGCAATACAAAAGCCATGCAGGGGACAATTAGTAAGCAAACATAAAAGGCTTCTCTGAAAAACTGAAGCTCAAGGCCGATGTTGTTTATTTGGGACGGCTCTGTATATTCAGGGCTTTGAGCAGAATGCACTACTCAAGGATAAATGCCACTGGTTTAACATGTCTGGTTGGCAATTCAAGGCCGTGCAGTTACTGGGAATGTTTTTTAGCCTGCCTCTCTGTCTGCTTTTGTCTCTCTTCATACCTGATAATCCACAGGACGCCCCGAACTGGGCTCCATCTTAATGTCAGGTTTTGATCTGAAAAACAAGAAGTGAAGATCAAACTTCATGAAATACATTTGAACTAGCCCTGTCAATTGATTAGTCGATTTAATCGAATTAATTGCATGTTATGTTGAACCAGGTCTCCAACATGACTATTCAAATTGATCTCTATTAATCACATTATTATTATTTTTTTATTAAAAAAAAAATTAATTTAAATTAAAAATTAAAATAAAATAAAATATTTGCCAATTTACTTTCTTTTTTTTTACAAACTGTCTTGAGACTGTGTATTAATTGTTTTAATTGTATTTTAAAAAATCACACAAAAGAACATTAAAGTGATAAAGGCATAGTTTAAACCCTATAAACTGTTCTTTCTTTACAGAAGAACTGAACAAGATTTTGAAAAAAAAGATTTGGATTTTGTCACTGTGACCTTTTCAAAGGATGCAAACAGATAAACTTGTGTACTGCTTTAAAAATACACCATGTGCACATCAGATATGTGACCTTTTGTTGGAGACATTAGTGGTCACTGCAGTAACAGAGGCCAGTGATATGGTATCAGGGTCAAGCCCACCGCCCAGACGCATAGCCTTTCGATCCAGATCTTCTGCATCCAAAATGGCTGGGTCATCTGTGCACAAGAGTACACAGTTAATACTGCAAGATCTTTCCTATTGATGTCAAATGTAAAATCTCCAGTTTGTTTTGAGCACTAGAGTGACACAAAATATAGACACAAATTTGAGCACTAAAATGCAGACACAAATACTCAGTGAGAGACTTTTCCTCTCTCAACTAATAAATAAATTTGCAACTCTCTAATGATCAGCGATATTTACCTCCTTTTTTGTGGTCATCTTTGGAGCTACGTGTCTTGCCTAGTTTCATGGCTGAAAACACTCCTTTTCCTGTCCTACAACATAAAACAAACATTTAGAAGGGTATGAATGGGGTAAAAAGGTCACAATATGTGCACTGTGATTAGCTTTAAAATCACCACTACTCAAACACTGAATAATGTATACCAGTTTAAACTAAGAAATATGATTGTTACATAGATACTGTATAAAAAGCAGTGACATTCCACAACTCAATAA
Source organism: Meda fulgida (assembly GCA_030578275.1). NCBI lineage: Eukaryota > Metazoa > Chordata > Actinopteri > Cypriniformes > Leuciscidae > Meda > Meda fulgida. The sequence continues at coordinate 12,743,399 of CM060635.1, forward strand.
AATGAATAATTAACACAAAGCTTACACATACTGTAGGTAAACAATGGATAGAAATTCAAATATTCAAATATTTTCCATTTACAAATGTTTGCTCTACAGGTGAAGCTTTATCTTTTATTTACACATAAAAAAAACAGTTTATTCTCTTATAGACAGTGCTGGAGTGCAATCAAATAATCACTGCTGGAGCACGATAAGTTTTCCCATGATGGAAAGTTTCTGTGATATTTATCACTCAGACGAGACACTCGTTTCAACAGCGAGACCCCACTCACAATAGCCCCAGTGGTGTCCAATAACTCTGCACTGATATTATGGTGATTAGATATCAGTTCTACAAAGGCCTGATGATGTCACAGGCCGGCTGGACAAATAATGGTCCTTAATTATTCAACAAGATGGACACAATTCTCCAATTAGCTGTGATCTGTGGATATAGATACTTGCTCAGGACAAGATGAAAGAAATCCTGATTGTTTTGTTCCTTTATTTCCTTTGAACATTTTAAACAGAGTGAAAATGTATCAGGATCACAGTGAATTCTCAATTATTTGGATTAATTACGTAAATCACCAAATAATAAGACATCATCACAAATCAGGACTGATTATGGAAATGCAGTTACTTATTTCAACATTTTCAAACATTATTCTGTAAAGTAATTCTCTATTTGCATCTTAGTCTTGGTGGAAGCATATCCTCTGGAATCTGTTTCATTGAATCTTTATCGTCATCTCAAAGTGACACTATAGAAAAAGTCTTTAGAGCATGCAAGTTTTTATCCAATAGTAGAAATTATTAAAGTTTTTTTTTTTTCTAGAAGTCCAGCAATTCACTTTTTAAAGGTGGACTATTCATAGGTCAAACACCCCTCTAAAATACATACTGAGCCAAACATGAAGTTATATCAAACAAAAGAGTATATCTTTTCTATATCAAAATATAGAAATGACATAAGGTATTCATCAGGCATGTTTTCAGGGTGCAACAGCTGACTTATTGCATGACTGATTATATATAATAAAACACAAAATTAAGCTTTCAAAATTTGTTCTTATTCAGAATTCACGGATTAAGCAGGATTATTTTAACAAGTCTATGAACTGCAAAACAGAAGGAACTAGTTTACATTAACATTGCTATGAACTCCCCAACAAAAAACACATATACAGGATATACTCACCAAACGCTGACAATCACCAATAGAGAAATATGTGTACTGAGCCAACTGGGGTAAAAAAAGAGAGGTATTCCTGACTAGAGTGTGTACTACATGTCCATTTTTAGTGGCTAGTCCAGGTCAAAGCAAAAAATAAAAAATAAACACACAAGCAAAGAGACACTTCTCAAACTAAATGGGCGTCCACAATAAGGGAGAACTTGAGATGAAGACCAGGTATGAGTGAAAAAGTAACAGGAGAGTATGTGACCTCACACACACACACATAGATACACACTCTTGACAACACTCACTCACTCACTCACTCCACTCACTCACTCACTCACTCACTCACTCACTCTCACTCTCTTACAGATGTGTCCGATACAATTACTTATATTAGATAAAGTAAATTGCTGTTCTATAAATCTATATATACTACTGTTCAAAAAATGTGGGGTCAATACGTTTTTAAAAAAAAAAGAAATTGATACATTTATTCAGAAAGGATGGCTTAAATTGATCAATACTTAAAGTGATCACGTCATACTGTATATAAACAAGTCTTATATTTTTTTTTCCATTTTCCCCATTCTGTAAGTATTTTGTCCAATTATAAATGTGCTGTATTAAACTGTCTTGGCTTATCAGATGTACAAATTAACTGTAACTGGACATAACAGTTTCTTAACCTAAACAATGTCATATTGGGGTAACCACAAAAAAACAAACAAACAAAAAAACAAACAAACATAGAACTCTCCAGACTATGCTTCAGCTTTCATTTAAACTATGATTAGTTTGGACAAAATCGAGAAGAAAACACTGGATTGTATCTAGACATGATAAGGTAACCTAAGACTAATTAAATGATTTTTAGAGCGTGATGAGACCAGCTCTGTTTAATCTAAGGCTTCACTTCAGCAGTCAAGGAGAAACAGGCAACCCACAAGCGCAATCCACAGCACAAACAACAGCGGTTCTCCAGGTCTTTGGGACTAGTTGGAGCTAATGCTGTCTCACATGCAATATTCTTACCGAAGGTCTAGCAGTACTTCCTTTATGTAGGCCAGACTTTCAGCACTAACTGTTTAGTCAAGAAAGGATGGTCAGGAAACCATCAGTCTGACAGACAGCGTTGCTACAGAGAACAAAGCCAGAGTCTCAGATTGCGCTTTGAGATGCACACAATGGAGGAGGCACTATTGTGAATGCCTAGAAGAACATTTGTGGACACTGTCAGTCTTTAAGGTACTTGAGACAAATAAATAACATTTGTTTAATTCCATCATTAAATGCCAAATTCTGCACTTTCATGTGGTTTTCATATGGTCAGCTCAGTCTATCTACATTGACTGTCCCTTATGAAGTTAAACCTTTACAAAACGACAAACCCACTTTAATAAAGACTGTAATCCCCCTTCCCCCTGTTTACTGAAGAGTGACCTTTGCATATTATTTAGAGAGTGGGGGTGAGCTCAGGTGACATTTTATATTTTATGAGCCAAGACGCTAAACTGGGACGCACAAAAAGTCACTGATCACAAACCAATTATTTCTAAACCCTGTTTAAGAATTATGACCTGTACCATAATACAAGCAATGCAACAACTGTCAACACAATATAAAAGAAGGGAACATGACATCTAGGAGAGAGATGAGAAAGGAACTTCATTTGTATTCAATGGCATTTAGACATGATGGAATATGAGCACAAATAGAGCTGATACAGCCCACTCTTGACAGGGTATCGAGAAGGGTTTGTCACTGATTTTGGCGGCTTCTTGCTGGCCAGTGAAGACATGGTAAGTAAGCATCATACCATTGTTGTTAAGGACAATGTGGTGTCTTTCCCTATGCAGCTACCTGCTGTCCCAGGCAGGAGGCAGATTCTGCTCCCTCAGCTGGAACTGTGGTCTCTAGGGGCCAACCTGTTGAAAGGGAGAATCTGATTGTAGCTACAATACAAAGTAGCACGTATTTGAAGCTTGGTGTGGGCGAAGATCTTTATCGTCATATCAATTGAGGGGATACTTATTACTTTGCGGAAGGAAGGAAGGTCACTCCCATACCACGCTGGAAGTTTATTGGACAACCATTTCGACTTGTCATGAGGGCATTAATGGTGCTGCGCACCTGCTTGCCTTTCAGTTCCTTAAAGATCCGGGTATAATTAATTATCCACGTTACACTGGAGAGCGCAAGCCTTTAAAACTATGCTCCTTTGGCTGTGTGCATGGAAAGACAAAGTGCGCACACGCCAAGCATCAAGCGGATTTGGTTTTCAAGTGCTCAAGTCACTCGCACATGCGCTTTTGTTTAACACCATCCATGCTGTCACAAAAATTGGGCTGCATGTGGATGTTGTGAGTGGACCATCCGCGGACCATCCTGTAGACAAAAAATACGTCACGTGGACAGTGCGCATCCAATTTGCGTTTGGTGGTGTTGTGTCCGAACGCGGCATATAAGCCTAAAGTCATGTTGGGAGTGCGCTCTTTCGAGCTGCCTGGCCTGTAAAATCTCTGACTCAGAGGAAGACATGAGACTTGCTTCGTGCCCTGTGCGAGGTGTATGCAGGTTGAGCAGATTGGTTGTGCACGAGACTGACAAGATTTTGTCATCTTTTCCAAAACAGGCAGTGGGATGCTGCTTTCTAAGCAATGTCTTTTGCATTGGATTGTTGTAGAAAGCTATGTCTATAGCATATAAGGAGTTGGTTCTGCCTGCAGGGGTGTGTGCTCGCTCTACGAGGGGCATGGGTCATTGGGTTTGCCCAACGCCTGCCAGTTGGGCATCACTGCACACGTTTGTCTGTGTTTTAACGACTAGATGTCACTGCTGTGATGTTAACTCAGTCCATGCTCAGGGGTATTTTAACCAGTGGACGTCGCTCCCTTGAAAAAGGTATTTTATTGTCATTCCATACACATTTTTACATGAAGGAACTAAACTAAGTACTAAGGTCCCGGTCAAAACACAAGATAAAAACATTACATCCAATAAAAACATTAGAAACTAGGGTGCATGTCTAAGCAGCTTTGTCAATAAATAACACTAGCAATAAAAAACTAGAATAGAATAGAATTTAAAATAACTGTTTTCTATTTTAATGTATTTTAAAATGTACTGTAACTTATATGGTAACGCTGAATTTTCAGAATCATTACTCCAGTCTTCAGTGTCACACGATCCTTCAGAAATCATTCTAATATGCTGATTTGCTGCTCAAGAAACTTTTCTTATTATCAAAGTTGAAAACGATTGTGCTGCTAATATATCATGATTTGGGATTTTTGATGAATATTTTAAATAGAAATCATTTTTAACATTATAACTATCTTTACTGTCACTTTTGATCAATTTAAAGCATCCTTGCTGAAAAAAAAACCATAGAGAAAATCATTTGTGTCAATGAAAAGTATCTGTGTATATCACTGGCCATTTCACAACCATGACATGAAATAAGTACACAGAAATACATTTAAACAGAGATAAATGGGATGCACTGAAAAGCATAAAGCAGCACAATGAGTTATGCATCACTCAAGCTCTTAGGCGATCTATTGGTGTCAGATGTGAGTTTCTCTGGTGACAAAAACTGAGCTAAAACAGGAACTCAAAGCCTGTTCTTTATTTCAAATCACTAATCAGAACAAAGTTGTGGTGTAACGTACAGTATCATTTACTTTTTTCCACAAAGGTTCACTCCAAAATCCTAAATATAATGCACATTTTAAACAATTAGACGGTTTAAACCTTATTCCAGAAACATTAATACACTAAAGTGCTTTAATGAGTCATTTGAATTTGTATTTTACTTTTATTTTCTGTTTAAAGGAATGCGTCAATGAATATGATGAATGTAAATGAATGTTTCATTAATGTTACACTCTATTAAAGTAATGAATATTGAATAACGAGCAGATTTGAGCTTTTGTGCCCTAGTTTTTTTTAAAGTGTGGGGGGGGGGGGTTCAAAGTGACAGTTTTATGCAAGTAGGAGACAAGAACAAAAGAATGGAGCAATGGAGGCTGAACATTAGACTACATCGAAGACTGCAAACAGAACCACTAGAGTAATGCAGCAGCTCTAAAGTGATAAACCTCCCTGTAAAAATCCCTTTGTTCTGTAAAGTTTCATTTGGCTGCAAGCTTTCGCCTGTCATTGCCCCGAGCTCAGGAGAATAATGCTTTTGCTCTCATGATTAAGGTTACCTTACCAACTATGACAATGAGTCAATGAATCTGATCACAACTGGCAATTCTGACAGTTAAAACTAGCCTGTGAATAGATGATTTAAACTAGTTTAGCTGGTATAGACCAGAATTAGAATTAAAACTGGAATTAGTTTGAGCTATTCAGCCGGCTGGTGTCCCATTTTGTCCAGCTAAAAATTTACAACAACAAGAAATAAGCATCAAAAGAGACTAGCATAAATAACTGGGTCAGACTGGGTACCAGTAAACCACCTTAGGACAGAATAAAATGTGTCTTTTTTTCCAAGCTGGGAGGTAATTTCTGCTTTACTCTAGCATGAAAGCACCTCATCTAATGATGAAAGTAAACATACAATGTTCTCTGTATGATAATGATGTTGTACACAAAAGGCTGATAGAAGCTGGATGGTCCAATTGAGGTATCAAAAGCTTTTTCAGGTTGGTTCAATGATGCAGGTGCTTTTGAGGAGCTCTTCAAATGACATATAAAGAAAAGAACAACACCCTTATAAAATGATGGAAAACAAAAGGCTGTAGATATTTCACAAAAATACTGGGTTGTTTAAAATATGGACAAACCCAAACAATGGGTTAGAAATGTATTTTTTAAAATTAAATGGCTGGGTTTGTACATTTTTGACCCAAAATGTGGGTTGAAACAACCCAGTCTTTTTTTAGTGTACAAGTGCTTACAATGAGAAAATAGCAATGCAAATCCATCACAGCCATTTAAATCTAGCCTTGGATAAAAGTCATATACTTATTCCAATACTTGTACAGTTGCTGGAAATTTAAAGTTTAACCTAAATTTTGGCATATAGACAAACACGATTGGAGCTGTTGGTAAGACCTGTCCTGCAATTCACAAGAGGGCTTTGCCTGATGCGAAATAAAAGATTTCAGTTTCTTGTGGATAATAATTCTTTTAAAAAAAGTATTAGGCATACTCTTTTTCCTGCAACTCTGCATGGACATTAGACTGTCACATACAGAATATCCAACGCATTCTCATCCTAGGGCGTCATATTTGACATATTTTGACATTTCGTCTACATCCAACACACATGGCACCCTTTAGCGTCAATCTGAGACGCAGATCGATATGGGTAGGTTTAGGTCTGGGGTAGGGTTAGGTATAGACCGCTAGGAGGTGCCTTCTGGCCCATATCTATCTGCGTCTCATATTGATGCTAAAGGGTGCCATGTGCGTTGGATGTAGACGAAATGTCAAAAGCGTCAGTATATGATGAATTGGGATGAAAACGGGCTGGAATATCTGAGTATGTAAGGTGCCTTTTCAGTGCAAGTTCAAGTACCCACATGACTCTATAGGAAAAAAACTAGAAAGAGAAAAAGCAGAGATGTGTTGGAAGAGAGAGGGGGAGAGAGGTGGAGATGAGAGAGGGGTCTAGTCATTAGAGAGGACTTGCATTTACTTCAGATCATAAGCTTCACTAGTACATTCCATTGGCTTCTGGCAACTTCAGCTGTACAACACACACACATGCACGCATGTCATCCTTGTGGGGACATTTTGTCCCCATAACGTAGGGTTTACCAGGCCACACATACACACACACACAACACACACACACACTTTCTTTATAGAGAAACTCCAAAAGAGCTCACACACACTTTTAGAACTAAAACTCTACAACTAAGACTTGCAATCAATAATGAAACAGCACCAGGAATTAAGTTCAAGTGAGGACAGTGGTTGACATTATTAAAAAAAGGCAAATGTCAGGTATTTATATACATGCCTGAATTAACATGACTACATTAGGTTGTTGCTGTAATGTTTAAGTGTCTAAAAGAAATATCTCAAAATATTTTTTTTCAGTGTCCAGATTGTCCAACTTTTCTAATTAGATACATAAATACATACCTTTTCTAATTAATATTAATTATTCAAAGAGTTAAAGATGCTGACTGCTGTGAAAATAGTACAGAAGCCAAACTCTTAAAAAAACAACATGTTCAATTATATTCAATTCAGAACTAGGAAGATGCTTGGAATACAAAGCATCAAAGAAATTGGTTTTGTGCTCACTCCTGGTCAGAAACAGGAAATATGTTGTATAAGGACTGCACACTCTTTATTTTTGGAGAAAATAAGATGACTTCTCTCTCTCTCTGTGTGTGTGTGTGTGTGTGTGTGTGTGTGTGTGTGTGTGTGTGTGTGTGTGTGTGTGTGTGTGTGTGTGTGTGTGTGTGTGTGTGTGTGTGTGTACTTGTATTTCTTACTTTGTGGGGCCCAGTGACCAGGAGCACACCAACGGTATGGGGTCCAACAACCTTGTGGGGCCCGAAATGGTGGGCCCCACACCGATTTCAATGTAAACTGCCTCAGAAGCCTCTGCTGATGTGCCTCATGCTTTTTTTTCACTTTCCCCACAAGGTGATAAAAACTGGTTTTGAGTGTGTATGTGTGTATGCTCTCTATCGCCCCTGTAGCTGGGAACGTGGTATTGCAGCAGATACACACTCCCGTAAGTGTGTGTGGCTTTAGCCAATGAGAAAGGCCTACGGAGGGGGAGGGAGGAGCCGTGTAGTTTTATTGGATGCGCCCATGCAGCACGCAAATTGGTACTTGGGTTTAATCTTCAATTCCTCGTGTTTTGACTTGTTTTCAACTGAAGAAACACTTCATGTAAGCTAATCAACAGGATTCTGTAATCCTATAGTATTTACCTATACATCTGATATAGTTGTATGTGTATTTCTAGTCGTGTGAAAAGAATGATGCTTAATGAAGTAAGGTTTTAAACAGATGGCTAACATTAGCAGCTAAAGGTTCATGGATACGGTCAAGGGCGGCATTTTAAACCGGAAGTTTCACGCGCTTCGACTCTGAACACGCGGAAAACACTCTTCATGTGAGAAACAGGTAAGTTAGGTGAATTTATTTGACTTTGTACATGATATTATTTTCAATTGTTACTCAATTTCGTAGCGCTCCTTAATGATAGTTAATGATGTAGCGTTTTATTCAAAAAGATAGCTGATAATGTTATGAGCTGGTCGTGCAATTTATAACGTATATACATTATAGCTGATCATGGCGGCTGCGTAAGAAGCATTTTATTGCATGAAAATTTGACTCCGTTTTCTTTTTAGTTTTGCAAAAATCCACTAATGTATTGGTTTGACAACGATTTCACGGACTTTTTTAGCTCATGTTTTAATTTATCCGTCATGATTGCAGATCACGTGCAGCTGTTATCTGTTTATTGATCTATCTTACAGTAGTTACAATATGGCGGAATAGATTCTATCGTTTCTGTGTTATATCTGTTTTCTGACCTGTGCAAGCTACATTTAGATCTTAAACCACTGAATATTAACGTTCCATTACTTGAAATTGTTTTTTTAAAGCTAATTTCCCAATGCTAATTTCATTTATTGTTATTGTATAAGTTAACTATTTTCAGAGCCATAATGTTGAAAAGGAAGACGAGGATACGGCCTGTTGATGATGCCAGGACACACGTTCTGTCATTGAGGGACAAGCCTGGGTTTATGGAACGTTTTATCGATAGTAGCAAAGGTATGGGACAGCATATTGCACATTAATTTCTTAGTAGCTACTGATTGTTTGCATATGCTTACATGATAATCCATGTCTTTGTAGTTGAAAAAGTATAAATTAGCATTGGTGTTGTTAAAGTGTCCACATTGTGTGTTAATAACCTGAATCATAGGCCCCATCCACTCTACTGCATTTTTGTTTAGAAACAGAGAATTAAAACAAACACGATCTCTGTCCACACCAGCGTTTTAGCTGCGTATTAGAATGGATCTCCATCCACATTAAAACGTCTGAAAACGTGGATCACGTGACCATTCACCCACACTGGGCATGCGCGTGCCGGTTTAAACCTAGAGACTTTCAAACATAGACTGTAAAATATGCTTTAAACATCAAAATGTGATTTATTATGTATTTGTGTAAATAAATGCTTTGCTATTTAAAATGCGAAATTGCAATGAACCATGACGGGCAGTCCTCTGTGTGCACACACTCGAAGCGTGTGTACTAAAGTCTTCTGTCAGCGCTCAAGCACCCGCTTCAGTTCTTCTGCGCTTTACCCATCAAATACACACATTGGGTCTCGTTCATGAAACACGAACAGAACAAATTTTTGTATAAATCGTGTGTAAAGTGGCTCTGGCGAAAATTTTCGGATTCATTTAAATGTTCATATTTTTTCCAAATGTTAGTTGGCGCGCAAGAAATCTACACCTGCTCCCAGCCACGCGTAAATGGTGTGCTTGAAGCCCGGAACACGCCAAGTTTTTGTGCGTCGGCCGGCTAAGTTTCCTGGGTGTGTTCGGCACGGTTCCGTGCCGTCGGCTGAAAATAGTCCTCGTCGGCTTTGTTTCGCCCGATTCGACATGCTGAATCGGCGTCGGGGAAAGAGAGAACTCTGATTGGCTGTTCAGCTTAGTGAAAGTCAGTGCACAAAAATAAAAAGCTAAACAGCAAGCAAATAAGTAAAAACGGTAAAGATAGAAGGCTGTTCTTATGTTACATCATCTCACCTGAGTGTTCCTTGGCGAATATTTCAATGTTAACATGAGCGGAGTGGAATAAAGAAAGCGTTTAGCAGGATTGATATTCAAAACGGTAAGCACGCGCTGCTTTTTTACGGTATGTGTATCTGGAGCCGGCAGCGTCGGTTTTCCTTTTTGAATGACGAATATAGACTAATATATCTGCAGAAATAGACAGTTGGCTCATTAAACGCAGGCGCAGAATGCACATTATAGCTGACAGTCGCCTGTAGTTCTCTCGGTGTGTTCAAGTGCAGCTTTTTACCCCGACGAGAGCGGACGAGAGGCGACAACACAGTCGGCTTTCATCAGCGCTAGTTCATCGGCGTCGGCTTGGTGGGTTTTGGGCTTAACATCCGAAGGTTTTGCTCATTAATAAGACTGCATTTTTTTTTATTCACCTTAATCGGGTGTATTTAAAAAGCATTTTGAAAAAAATATTATATATAGAATTTACATACGTTTTTTCTTTTTACTTTTATTATGAGAGCCAGTAATAGCAGATCTGGTGATTGATTCTTCTCACTTCTGGGACTGTTCGATTAACAGATGAAACTCCATTAACTGCATCTGTAATATGCTGCCAAGCTTCCTTTTTTCAGGACCTGATGATACGCCACTATGTATGCTTGAAAATAAAATGTGGCGTTTTGAATGAACTTCTGATAATAAAACTTCAATTTCTGCATCCGATAAATCTTTCTTTTTCATTCGCATTCATGTTATATTATATGCCTATAGCCTACATAGATGTCAGTCGGATATAATGGGCGGGGTTTATGGTAATTGAGAATGAACTTGCTCTCGCATCCATTTACGACTGATTTGAATTCATTAACACACACACACATTTCACTGTCACATCTGACGTTTACGAAGTATTTGTGAATCAGTCTCTTTACGCGCCAATCACTCTCATATTAACTCGTATATTTACAAATGTTTCATGAATGAGACCCATTCATCTGAAATGAATGTGAACAATAGGTAGAAAATCGGATGGATTTCACGTCATTCCTTATATTGGATCCGTGCATTCAGTCTTAAAGGGAAAGCAGCCTAATACACAGGTCTGCTCTGTCTGTCACTGTAATCAAACAACAAAAGCCAAATAGAGAATCACTCACTGCTCGTCACCCAATAGCCTTTGCTTTGTATTTAATTAATAGTGAAAAATATGCAATTTTATTTATTTTATTTTCGATGACCATTCAATTTCTGTAGTATATCTTACTTGAAATGCTATAATCTGGTCTCCTATATACTTCTATAGACCTTTACGCTGCTATAGTTAACTTAAAGCCCAAAATGTCTATTGTTCCTTCATATATCTCTGCTGAGCAGGGTGATATTGCGTGTTTGCATAGAAGTCAAAGTGATGTGCAGGTCTTAAATGTTTTGGAAATGTCTTAAAATTGTATTAAGTATTATATTGGAGGTGTTGATACCTGCAAATACCCTGATTATAAAGCTAGTAAGCTTTAGTATAATTTGGATATGGTTATACCACATCTTTATGTGAAGGATTAAGACAACACATTTTTCTTCCAGTTAAATATAGTTTTTATTGTTTGTCCTCATAGGAAGAGGAGTGTTTACTACCCAGCCTGTGGAAGCCGGAGCTTTTGTTTTGGAGTACAGGGGTGAACTAATTTCAGCAGAAGAATGCCAGGCGAGAGACTACACTGAGTTACAGAGCACATTTCTGTTTGAATTTGAGTGGCAGAAGCGTCACTGGTGGTGAGCATGGAAACACGAATGTTTTGTAGAGATGTTAAATTCTAATGAAGACATGAAACACACATTATTGAGTAGCTGATGAATGAACAACAGCAGGACTAATCTTTTACAGTTTTTTTTCAATCGCTAACAAGCACTTACCCATACTTCAGATACTTTTTCTAAACTCTTAACACAGACTCACACCTACAAAACACAATTGGCCAAATGAATAATTATCTTCTCAAACACATTTTGTTAAATATATACTAACTCTTCATTTCAAAATATAAAATGGTTTCAGTTTTACAGGTATTCACTTGCAAAAAATACAATCCACCATTTTTACACTAAATTTCTTGGTTGGGAACTGTGTCCACATGTACACACGTTATGATGGAACAGAAAGTTTTACAGTATTGCTTACAGTGAAAAAAATATCCATGAAAGCAAGAGCGTTCTGAATAAAAAAACAACAACAGCTAAAAGCCCATATAAAAAGTGTGTGCGCGTGTGTTAGGTGGAGGGACACACTGCACCTCTCTGCTCCTGCAGCCCTCTCACTGCGCCCCTCTCACTGCGCCCCTCTCACTGCGCCCCTCTCACTGCGCCCCTCTCACTGCGCCCCTCTCACTGCGCCCCCCTCACTGCGCCCCTCTCACTGCGCCCCTCTCACTGCGCCCCCCTCACTGCGCCCCCCTCACTGCGCCCCCCTCACTGCGCCCCCCTCACTGCGCCCCCCTCACTGCGCCCCCCTCACTGCGCCCCTCTCACTGCGCCCCCCTCACTGCGCCCCCCTCACTGCGCCCCCCTCACTGCGCCCCCCCTCACTGCGCCCCCTCACTGCGCCCCCTCACTGCGCCCCCTCACTGCGCCCCCTCACTGCGCCCCCTCACTGCGCCCCCTCACTGCGCCCCCTCACTGCGCCCCCTCACTGCGCCCCCTCACTGCGCCCCCTCACTGCGCCCCTCTGCTCCTCCACCTCTCACTGCGCCCCTCTGCTCCTCCACCTCTCACTGCGCCCCTCTGCTCCTCCACCTCTCACTGCGCCCCTCTGCTCCTCCACCTCTCACTGCGCCCCTCTGCTCCTCCACCTCTCACTGCGCCCCTCTGCTCCTCCACCTCTCACTGCGCCCCGCTGCGCCTCCACCTCTCACTGCGCCCCCCTCACTGCGCCCCCCTCACTGCGCCCCCCTCACTGCGCCCCTCTGCTCCTCCACCTCTCACTGCGCCCCTCTGCTCCTCCACCTCTCACTGCGCCCCTCTGCTCCTCCACCTCTCACTGCGCCCCTCTGCTCCTCCACCTCTCACTGCGCCCCTCTGCTCCTCCACCTCTCACTGCGCCCCTCTGCTCCTCCACCTCTCACTGCGCCCCTCTCACTGCGCCCCTCTGCTCCTCCACCTCTCACTGCGCCCCCCTCACTGCGCCCCCCTCACTGCGCCCCCCTCACTGCGCCCCCCTCACTGCGCCCCCCTCACTGCGCCCCCCTCACTGCGCCCCCCTCACTGCGCCCCTCTGCTCCTCCACCTCTCACTGCGCCCCTCTGCTCCTCCACCTCTCACTGCGCCCCTCTCACTGCGCCCCTCTCACTGCGCCCCTCTGCTCCTCCACCTCTCACTGCGCCCCTCTGCTCCTCCACCTCTCACTGCGCCCCTCTGCTCCTCCACCTCTCACTGCGCCCCTCTGCTCCTCCACCTCTCACTGCGCCCCTCTGCTCCTCCACCTCTCACTGCGCCCCTCTGCTCCTCCACCTCTCACTGCGCCCCTCTGCTCCTCCACCTCTCACTGCGCCCCTCTGCTCCTCCACCTCTCACTGCGCCCCTCTGCTCCTCCACCTCTCACTGCGCCCCTCTGCTCCTCCACCTCTCACTGCGCCCCTCTCACTGCGCCCCTCTGCTCCTCCACCTCTCACTGCGCCCCCCTCACTGCGCCCCCCTCACTGCGCCCCCCTCACTGCGCCCCCCTCACTGCGCCCCTCTGCTCCTCCACCTCTCACTGCGCCCCTCTGCTCCTCCACCTCTCACTGCGCCCCTCTGCTCCTCCACCTCTCACTGCGCCCCTCTCACTGCGCCCCTCTCACTGCGCCCCTCTCACTGCGCCCCTCTCACTGCGCCCCTCTCACTGCGCCCCTCTCACTGCGCCCCTCTCACTGCGCCCCTCTCACTGCGCCCCTCTCACTGCGCCCCTCTCACTGCGCCCCTCTCACTGCGCCCCTCTCACTGCGCCCCTCTCACTGCGCCCCTCTCACTGCGCCCCTCTCACTGCGCCCCTCTCACTGCGCCCCTCTCACTGCGCCCCTCTCACTGCGCCCCTCTCACTGCGCCCCTCTCACTGCGCCCCCCTCACTGCGCCCCTCACTGCGCCCCTCTCACTGCGCCCCTCTCACTGCGCCCCTCTCACTGCGCCCCTCTGCTCCTCCACCTCTCTCACTGCGCCCCTCTGCTCCTCCACCTCTCTCACTGCAGCCCTCTCACTGCAGCCCTCTCACTGCAGCCCTCTCACTGCAGCCCTCTCACTGCAGCCCTCTCACTGCGCCCCTCTCACTGCGCCCCTCTCACTGCGCCCCTCTCACTGCGCCCCTCTCACTGAGCCCCTCTCACTGCGCCCCTCTCACTGCGCCCCTCTCACTGCGCCCCTCTCACTGCGCCCCTCTCACTGCGCCCCTCTCACTGCAGCCCTCTCACTGCGCCCCTCTGCTCCTCCACCTCTCTCACTGCGCCCCTCTGCTCCTCCACCTCTCTCACTGCGCCCCTCTGCTCCTCCACCTCTCTCACTGCAGCCCTCTCACTGCAGCCCTCTCACTGCAGCCCTCTCACTGCAGCCCTCTCACTGCGCCCCTCTCTCACTGCGCCCCTCTCTCACTGCGCCCCTCTCTCACTGCGCCCCTCTCTCACTGCGCCCCTCTCTCACTGCGCCCCTCTCTCACTGCGCCCCTCTCTCACTGCGCCCCTCTCTCACTGCGCCCCTCTCTCACTGCGCCCCTCTCTCACTGCGCCCCTCTCTCACTGCGCCCCTCTCTCACTGCGCCCCTCTCACTGCGCCCCTCTCTCACTGCGCCCCTCTCTCACTGCGCCCCTCTCTCACTGCGCCCCTCTCTCACTGCACTCAAAAGACCGATGCTGTGCTAATTGTGTTTAGCGTTTTGAAAATGTTACAACTGGTTGGACAAATGCTTGTTAGCAACTGAAAAAACCTGTAATCGCACATGGCTGGTGGACCGCAGCAGTTAATTCAAATGATAAGCCTTGAAGTCCCCCTGCTGTCAATCTTTTTTGGGGTATTGTAGTTCAACAATTAAAGGGTGGTTTTCTTATTTATTTTAGTATTGATGCATCCAAAGAAGATGGCAGTCTGGGAAGATTGATTAATGACAACCACAAATCTCCAAACTGCACCATGAAAAAAATCGTAGTAAACGACAGGCCACATTTGTGTATATTTGCTGTGAAGAAAATTGAAATAGGAAGTGAAATCGAATACAACTATGGTGATTCACAATGGCCATGGCGTAAAAAGGTGAGTTGGTTATATTAGCTATACTGATTTTCTTTTTTTTTTAAAGTGCTGAATCGCAAAACTACATCTGTTTTCTACAATTTGTATTTCATTATAAGTCATATATTAACCTGATTATCTATGCATAGTTATGTGATCTCATATGCATGATCTATTTCTTAGAACTTTTTGTCTGATTTCCAGGAGCCAAAGCAGCAGACTTCTGTTCTAGAGACCAAAACATCCCTAACAGAACACTCTTCCCATGATGACCCCAACAAAGATGCTGTCGTCACACAGGTAAAGGAGTAATGTCGACTCTGTCATCACAATCTGTTCTAGTCTCGCCCTCATGCTGCATGTCAAGCGCTCACACACAAATTTCTAGTCTAGGCTTTATGGGGCCCACACACATTTCTAGCCTAGGCTTTATGGGGCCCTCCCCTCAAACGAACGTATTCACTGTTGAGCTCAAACACACACACATTTCTAGCCTAGGCCTTGTGGGGCCCTCATACACACACAAATTTCTAGTCTAGGCTTTATGGGGCCCTCACGTATGGATCTCACTCTAAGTGATTTTACATCATTGTGACAACACCTGACAATATTTAAACTAGTGTAATTGCAGGTGTAATTCAACACTTCTCAAGCTGCTGCATGTTCAGAATGAGTATTTTAGATGTAATGCATTGCAACATCTTTTTTGTTGCTCTGACACTTGCTGTTACCTCTAGTAAAGAAGAGCGAATGCTCCTATACTTCAGCTGTGCTAGATGAGAAACTGTTTTCACATGAGCTAACTTTTGTTAACTTTGGTTTCTGTTGTTTTTTGTCTGATTTCCAGGGGCCAAAGCAGCAGACTTCTGTTCTAGAGACCAAAACATCCCTAACAGAACACTCTTCCCATGATGACTTCAACAAAGATGCTGTCGTCACACAGGTAAAGGAGTAATGTCGACTCTGTCATCACAATCTGTTCTAGTCTCGCCCTCATGCTGCATGTCAAGCGCTCACACACAAATTTCTAGTCTAGGCTTTATGGGGCCCACACACATTTCTAGCCTAGGCTTTATGGGGCCCTCCCCTCAAACGAACGTATTCACTGTTGAGCTCAAACACACACACATTTCTAGCCTAGGCCTTGTGGGGCCCTCATACACACACAAATTTCTAGTCTAGGCTTTATGGGGCCCTCACGTATGGATCTCACTCTAAGTGATTTTACATCATTGTGACAACACCTGACAATATTTAAACTAGTGTAATTGCAGGTGTAATTCAACACTTCTCAAGCTGCTGCATGTTCAGAATGAGTATTTTAGATGTAATGCATTGCAACATCTTTTTTGTTGCTCTGACACTTGCTGTTACCTCTAGTAAAGAAGAGCGAATGCTCCTATACTTCAGCTGTGCTAGATGAGAAACTGTTTTCACATGAGCTAACTTTTGTTAACTTTGGTTTCTGTTGTTTTTTGTCTGATTTCCAGGGGCCAAAGCAGCAGACTTCTGTTCTAGAGACCAAAACATCCCTAACAGAACACTCTTCCCATGATGACCCCAACAAAGATGCTGTCGTCACACAGGTAAAGGAGTAATGTCGACTCTGTCATCACAATCTGTTCTAGTCTCGCCCTCATGCTGCATGTCAAGCGCTCACACACACACAAATCTCTAGCCTAGGCTTTATGGGGCCCACACACACACACTCACATTTCTAGTTAAGGCTTTATTGGGCCCTCATACACACTAGTCTAGGCTTTATGGGGCCCTCATACACACACATTTCTAGTCTAGGCTTTATGGGGCCCACACACATTTCTAGTCTAGGCTTTATGGGGCCCACACACACACACTCACATTTCTAGTTAAGGCTTTATTGGGCCCTCATACACACTAGTCTAGGCTTTATGGGGCCCTCATACACACACATTTCTAGTCTAGGCTTTATGGGGCCCTCATACACACACACATTTCTAGTCTAGGCTTTATTGGGCCCTCATACACACACATTTCTAGGCTAGGCTGTATGGGGCCCTCATACACACACACAATACACACACACATTTCTAGTCTAGGCTTTATGGGGCCCACACACACATTTCTAGTCTAGGCTTTATGGGGCCCTCACGTGTGGATCTCACTCATTGATTTTACATCATTGTGACAACACCTGACAATATTTAAACTAGTGTAGTTGCAGGTGTAATTCAACACTTCTCAAGCTGCTGCATGTTCAGAATGAGTATTTTGGATGTAATGCGTTGCAACATCTTTTTTGTTGCTCTGACATTTGCTGTTACCTCTAGTAAAGAAGAGTGTATGCTCCTATACTTCAGCTGTGCTAGATGAGAAACTGTTTTCACATGAGCTAACTTTTGTTAACTTTGGTTTCTGTTGTTTTTTTGTCTGATTTCCAGGAGCCAAAGCAGCAGACTTCTGTTCTAGAGACCAAAACATCCCTAACAGAACACTCTTCCCATGATGACCCCAACAAAGATGCTGTCACACAGGTAAAGGAGTAATGTCGACTCTGTCATCACAATCTGTTCTAGTCTCGCCCTCATGCTGCATGTCAAGCGCTCACACACACACACACACACACACACATATCTAGTCTTGGCTTTTGGGGCTCTCCCCTCAAATGCTCGCTCCAATGTCAACCTAGATACACCTTGAGTTACCATACCTAGATACGTTTTCTATTATTAGTAGCGTGTCCACATGTTTGTGCTAATATTAACTCTTAATATGTATTTATTTTGTTTAATTATATTTAGGTATTTACCATCAAAGGGTTTTCCCTAGTGAACTATCCTGAAAGTGATGAGACAGATGAGGAGTATATTAAAGACAACCCTCCAACTCCACACTGTGTTGTTCGAAAGGAGACGAGGAATGGAAACATTCAGGTATGCCTCAGATACTGTACTTTAAAATGCTGCTGCTGTAAATGGTTCAAACGTACTTCTCCGTGACTAATTTTAATAGAATGTAAGCCAAAATGTATTACATCTTGAAATTGAAACTCCTTTTTTGCAGGTGGTTGGAGTAGCTGATTTTTCTGATCCTCTGATTGACTCAAATGAGAGTATAATAGAAGAAACTGATGAGGATTCTAGTCTGCAGTCAGACAATGAAGTTGTTCCAAAAAATATTTTGGTATGTCTCTGACACTCTGGGCACATTTCTACCAAAATATTTCTCCTGTATAAGATTTCCATAGAATGTGAACAAAAATGCATAATCATACATGACATAATTCCCTTTTTGAAGATGGATCATGTACCAGATTTTTCTGTTCCTCTTAATGAGTCAAGTGATGACAGCATGGATGGGCCTTCCACCTCTATATCTGAAATGGCTTCACAAAGGCCGAGGAGAAACTGTCACCTCCCTGTAAGCCTAATTTTTGCATACATTATATCATTTAATGGTTAGTGCTAACTAATGTAGTATGGGCGGCGTCAGATGTTTAACAATATACCGCTGATCATGTACTTCAAAACTATTTTACCCCCAAGCGAAATACAAGAACTTTGCCATGAGTATATTGGGGCCTTTACTCTCCTCACGTAATAAGTGAAAACTTTGTTTATATTTGAACTTGATCCACAGCTTTGTGTAACGATAAAGGTAAACAGGGTTAATAATAATACTATATATTATTTTTGGGGTACTAATCCTTTAACTTTTCTTTTTTGAAAGATTCAAAGGAGTCTTGTAGAATCTGATGACTCTTTTTACGATAGTGAAGATGAGTATATTCCAAACCCCAGGGAGGAAAGCAATGACAGTGACTGCAGCTTGGAGTTATCTCTGGAAAATAAAAGGAAGAATGTCAAAATGTCATCCATTAGTCAGTGCAGAAACAAGTCTTCAAGTCAGAGCCGACTTAATTCCAGTCAGAACAAAAGTGAGTCTTCAAGTCAGAGTCGATTTAAGTCCAGTCAGAGCAGAAGATTTGAAACGAGTCATGACTCGGCACAAAGATTTCCTGATAGCCTAGAAAAAGGAAGACACAAGGAGACAAGTATTTCAATGACACCTGAAGAAGAGCCATCAGTCTTTGTTAATCCAGTTTTAAAGAAGGAGGATGGTTCCAGAAGATATAATAAAAAACATCACTGCTTGTATTGTGGACAGGTAGTTCAGAAAATGTCAAGACACTTGTCGCGTAGACACAGCGATGTGGTTGAGGTCGCAAAGGCATTAAGCTTGCCAAAGAATTCAAAAGAAAGGCGACGACAGTTGGATTTTCTCAGAAACAAGGGTAACTTTGAACACAACACTCAAGTTTTGGAGAGTCGCAAAGGCAAACTCATCCCATGGAAGCAGCCAAAGAAAATGACAGATGGACAAGAATTCATGCACTGTGTTTATTGCTATGGAATGTTCCGAAAAAGAGTGATGTGGCGTCATTTTCAGGTCTGTAATTTCAAGCCTCGGGGTAAGACATCTAAACGAGGTAAAACAAGAGTTCAAGCTTTGTGTGCATTTGCTGAACCTGCTCCAATTGGATTTAGCGACGCGTACTGGAAGTTCTTAAGTTGTATGAATCAGGATGAGGTTGCAGTTGCTATTAAGGAAGACCGCTGCATTCTTGAGTATGGTTACAGACAGTTCAGAAAGAATGAGTATGTAATAAGCCAGCACCAATATATTCGACAAAAACTGAGAGAGCTTGGCAGACTGGTACTAGAAGCAAAAAAGTTGAGACATGTGAACACTATTAAAGAACTAATAAAGCCTGAAAAGTACACCCATGTTGTCTCTGCTGCAAGATGCCTAGCTGGATTCAATGGTGAAACTGGCAAATATAAACGACCGTCTCTTGCTCGCAAAGTTGGACATGGCTTGCATGCTTTAGCCATGTTTATCAAATCTGAAGGGTTGAAAATGAAAGATCAACAGACAACCAAAGATGCTGAGGAATTTGCACTGCTGTACCAAGAGAGTTGGAAATTTGACATTGCAAGCCAAGCGCTAACTCAGCTTAACCAGACAAAGTGGAATTCTCCTCAGATATTACCATTCACTCAAGATGTCCACAGACTTCATGCGTATTTGTCTGAGAAACAGCAGAAGCAATTGAATGCCCTGCAAGAAGAGCCTTCTCCCTTGAACTGGAAGGACCTTGCTAAAGTGACCCTGGCGCAAGTTATCCTCTTCAACCGACGAAGAGCAGGAGAAGTATCCCGAATGTCCTTGTCGGCGTTCCTGTCAAAGGATACATCAGAGACACACGAAGATGTTAACCTAGCCCTTACAGCACTCGAGCAGAAACTTTGCAAACATTTTGTTCGGATTGCCATAGTAGGAAAGAGAGGGAGGAAAGTCCCTGTTCTTCTTACCCCGGTCATGAGAGAATCGCTCGATACTCTGACTGAAAAGCGAGAAGAATGTGGCGTACTGAGTGAAAACGGATACTTGTTTGCATTGCCGTTCTCTGTCCATTACTTGAGAGGTTCCGATTGCATTAGGCAGTTTGTTAATGAATGTGATGACATCAAACACCCCAAAGCGCTAACCTCAACAAAACTTAGGAAACACATTGCTACTCTGTCGACTGTTCTGAATCTCAAGACTACAGAACTTGACCAATTGGCAGATTTCCTTGGGCATAACATTGAGGTCCACAGAAAGCACTACCGCCTTCCAGAGGGCACCCTCCAGCTAGCTAAAATAAGCAAAGTTCTTCTAGCGCTGGAACAGGGACGGCTAGGAGAATACAAGGGGAAGAATCTGGATGAAATTCAGCTTGATGTGACTGGTATTAAGTATTTTTTATTATTACAGGGATACTCCACTGTTTTTTCATATTAAACAATGTTATTCCCTTAACTAAGATGAGTTGATACATACCGCTCATCTCAGTGTGCGCACTAACACGGCTGAGCGCGTCTTTACACTCACAAACAAACATCTTCTCGCCTATCGAGTGCCCAGGCCACGATCAGCCATGGTCTTAAAGCTAGGTCTTCTAAACATTCGATCTCTCACACCTAAGGCGGTTATTGTAAATGAAATAGTCACAGATAATAGCATCGATGTACTTTGCCTCACTGAAACCTGGCTTAAACCAAATGAATATTTCGGTCTAAATGAATATACTCCGCCAGGATACTGTTATAAGCATGAGCCCCGTCTGATTGGTTGTGGTGGCAGTGTTGCAACAATCTACAGAGATATTCTTAATGTTATTCAGAAAACAGGTGATAAGTTTAATTCGTTTGAAGTACTTGTGCTAAATGTTACGCTCTCAGATGTAAGAAAAAAATCCCTATTATCTCTAGCCTTGGCTACCGTATATAGACCGCCAGGGCCTTACACTGATTTCCTAAAAGAGTTTGCAGATTTTCTCTCCATACACGTAGAAAATTCAAATGATGCGTTAGGGGCTGTGTTTACTGATTTATTACACTCCTTTGGGGTCAAGCAAAACGTCACCGGACCAACTCATCGTCTTAATCATACACTCGATTTAACTATATCATATTGAACCGATCCAACCGATATAGATATCATTCCACAAAGTGATGACAGAATAGCACTTTCGGGAGTAGTTCGACTCGGCGTAGTAAAGTCACGCCTGATCCTCTTCTCACTTAGTGGGAAGAGGATTAGGCGTGACTTTTTACTGCGCCGATTCGAACTACTCCCGAAAGTGCTATTCCGCCATACATTATAGTTATCCTTTTTAACCCGCTTAGAAAGCGCCACGTTTTATTTTGTCACCATACTTGGTAGTATAACTACGCGTGTAACTGTTTTTAAATAGGGAAAACGTTGATGTGTTTGGCCACTTCTAAGTTCATAGCTGTCAGATACCATTGAATATACTGGGCTAAGCCAAGTGCTATCAAATTGTCACCGCGCGCCAGAGTGATTGATGAGATGAGAGAGGTATGTATCAACTCGTCTTAGTTAAGGGAATAACATTGTTTAATATGAAAAAACGGTGGAGTATCCCTTTTAAGGAAAGTTAATAAGCACAGCATTGTCCATCTATAGGTCGTTCTCTTTTAGAATAGCAGGTAGTATTTGATAAGTAATAGAATAGATTATAACAGAGTAGAAGTATTTGACCTCAACATACTGAAGAAGAGGGCAGGTTTTATTGTTATAATGTGACTAACTTGATAATTTGTCTATTCAGCTATTTATCTGGTCATTTTGTATACTCTTGACAGACTGATTGCAGTTTCAGGTTTACAGCTCATTCATATTCTATTACTTTCTGTTTTAGAGACTGTTGACATGGATGGGTGTTCAGAAGAGGAAGGTATGTTTGTATGATTTTTAAAAAATTGGTTATGAAAGATCTCATTTAAGATCTCATTTAAATTAGACACTTAAATGTAGGTTGTTATTGCACAATCTTTACAGGATTGTACATATTTGGATGTTGCATTAATATAACATTTTAGTTTAAATAATTAGTTGACATGTTTTAGACATGCTGCCTGTTGCATGTGTTTGACATTGTTTCCAGTTGATTGTGTGCCACAGTAAGCTACACCACAGGTATAGTTATCCAAAGGTAGTTGATCTCCACAACAATTGTGTCCTTTTAGCAAGAGGATTCATCCCATTGCTCCAGGGCTATTGCCACTGTAATGTGTTCTGTAAGTTGCTTTGGGGAGAAAGTATCTGCCAAGGGCATACATTTAAATTGTGCTCCCAGTGTGAATGCAAGTCTAATTTAAACCGGCTGTCTCTACCACCGTATTGTAGAATTATGGAAACCATGTGTAATTTGTTGTTCAACTTGATTTGTTTATTTGTATAGCGTTTTTCACAATACATAACATCTGCAAGACTCGTGCCATATAAAGAATATTTATAAACTTGTACTGTTGATCATTGCTTTTGTTCACCATGACACATTGCACTCGGATGACTTCATTCCAGACGTACAGGAGCCTGAAGTTGAGGACAGTGTGACATCCACACAAGAATCTACTTCCACACAAGAATCTACTTCCACGCTGCATTCCCAATACCAGAGAAAGTCGGCAAAAAAGAGAGGTGAGCTTAGAAATGCAAAGTGGATTGATTTGTCCCATTCGTCTTTAAGACACAAAGCTTTATTCTGAATTATATTATTTTATCAAATCTTTACTTTTGATCACTGCACATTGATAGCGGTCACATTGATAGGTTTGTTTACACAGTCTAATATTCTGATTATAGTTGATTTACAACCTCAAACCTGAATGAGTTTCTTTCTTCTGCTGAACACAGAAGACATTTTAAAGAATGTGGGTAACCAGACAGTTGATGTCACCAATGACTTCTATAGTATTTTTTTCCTACTATGAACGTCAATGGTGTCGTCAACTCTCTGGTTACCCACATTCTTTAAAATGTTCAGCAGAAGAAATAAACTCATACAGGTTTGTAACAACATTATGGTGAGTAAAAAATGCCAGAATTTTTGGGTTAAACATTTTCATTATATGATCAAAAGAAAAATTTAACTGTATAACACTTTACTTGGATTTCATCCTAAAAGTGTGGGATGCACAAATGGAAGATTTTGCGTTTACACAAGTTTTATATCATTTCCATATGCATATTCCCATCAATGTCAGACTGCTGTGTTTAACAGGACAATAAATGAAATATGAGATAGAGACGGTAAAAATTGAGTATCTTTGCCTTGTTTTTAAAATAAAAATGTCCGTACAACAAAGTATATTTGCCAAAATTGTAAAAAACTTTAAGTAGACGGTCTACTGATGCTGTAATGAGAGTTAGTTGACATGTAGGTGCAACTTACTCAGTTAACAGAATGTCTAAACGGGTCCATCAAAATAAAGTGCTACCACACCTTTTACTGGATTGCACTGATGTATTATTATTATTATTATTCTTAGTCGTCAAAAGTTTTATTCAGAAACGAACTAAAAGAGTACTTTTAGCCTCTGAACCAAGTCAATATGACAATGAATGACCTGTGTGATCAATACAATAGTCTTTCAGTTTAGATTAAGAGTTAAAAATCCTAAACTTAATGTGTTCTATTTATGTTTATTTAGGTAAAGAAACTGCTGTTAAAAGAAGCTGGACAACAGATGAATGTGCGGCAGTAGAAAGGCACCTAAGGAAATTCATTGTGAGGAGCCAAGTTCCGGGGAAAAAGGACTGTCAGCACTGCGTTGATGCAGAAGCTCAAGCTTTAGGAAATCGTGACTGGAAGGCGGTCAAGTACTTCATCAAAAATCGTATTTCTGCCTTAAGAAGGAAAGTACAGTGAAATACAGGTAGCTCAACGTATTGGATGCCTTCCCACAAGCATTTACATCGGGATGTACGTTCTAAGTGTTTTCAACGGTTGAAATGTAGTTGTTTTCATTGTATAATCCTCTTAAAGAGTTAGTTGTTAGAGATTTGTTCCCTCCTTTGTTTGCATTGCCGTTATCTGTCCATTACTTGAGAGGTTCCGATTGCATTAGGCAGTTTGGGGTGTTTGATGTCATCGCATTCATTCACAAAGCGTTAACCTCAACAAAACTTAAGAAACACATTGCTACTGTGTTGACTGTTCTGAATCTGTTCATCTTAAACTTTCAAGCTTCAGAGCATTTATAACGTAGAAGTAATCCATGTGGTTTAATCCCTGATCTCACTTAATATTTCATATTCATAATTATTCATATTCTCCACCAATGCAATAACTGTGAACTGGACTTTGCATCGCTGCAGCACACATAATTATTCTCATTTTTCCTGGTTACTAATGATTCGTCGCCTCATGCGATTTTTCTTGTTTGTTATTTGTCACATTGATAACTTTTTCTTTATGAATGTTTTGAAGTTTGAAAGTTTAGGATGAATGGTTTTTAAATGGAAAGATGGAAATCTCTCAGGTTTCATTCAAATATCTTGATATAATGCCTTGATGGTAAGTGAATGAAGGCAGAATGTTCATTTTTGGGGGAACTAACCCTTTAAAGTTTCTAGTAAATTTTATACTATAACAGATTAGATCCAGTCAATTGTCTAAAGTGTTTTATAGCAACAAAAAAAGACTGTTGGATTGTAATATGTCAATTTTATCTTTTTGATAAAAACATTGTGTAATACCAAATATATGTTCATTGAGGACAAATCATGTTTTAAAGTTGTTGTTTTTTAATTCAGTTTTTTGTTTAATATATTACTCACCGTATTATTGCTATAATTCCACAGGGTCTTAATCTTTATTCATCAGATGAATAGGGAGTTTTCATGTGAAGTCCTCAATTTAAAGGAGCATATTATCTTTAAGCTGCAGTGAACAACACTGGCTAGGAACACAACTTCATTAGAAATAGAGGAAAAATAACCATGGGAGAAACAAGATCCCCTTCAGCAAAACCGCACAGTTCATTCAATGACCAAAATTCAAAATTTGAGGGCTTATTGATTTAGAAAAGTCTCTGGATTGGCTTTTTTATGCCATGTTAATGGATACGCTAATATAGACGTGTGCAGATTAATTTAGAGGATATACATTATAATCTACAAAAGTTTATATGGTAGTCAAGGGCAAATAATGGAAATAGTTGATGTTTTACAGATAGTGACTTTGGTCCCTGCTAAGATATAAAGATTAGAAATGTGTGTGTATCTATGAAAGCGGACCCCACAACTCCTAAATGTTTAATCCAGGCCCCACAAGTGACACAAAAACGCATGTGCAAACAATTTTGTTTGAATTTTGTTATATTGAAGTGATATTTCTTATTAGGAAATTTTTGTTATCTTGCTTGATTTTTTATAAGTCTGTAGAACCACTGGAAATGGTGGACCCCACAATTTGGCAAAAAACGTTGGACCCCCTTATGGTAGGAAAACAAGTGTGTGTGTGTGTGTGTGTGTGTGTGTGTGTGTGTGTGTGTGTGTGTGTGTGTGTGTGTGTGAGGCTAAGCTATGAGGCGCCACGTAGGATTTAAATTCCGTTTGCACTGAAATGCCTTCCGTTTGCACTGAAAAGTTCACGCACATCCACATATGAAATCACTCGCATATACATATATACACAACTAAAGCATGCATCCACATTTTATTTTGTATGTATGCGCGAGTGTTTTATGGATGTGTATGCGCGCATCGGGTTTATATGTATGTGCGAGTGTTTATAGGTGTATATGCATGGAAGTGCATATGTATGAGTATTTATTGGTGTATGCGTGCGTCAAGTTTATATGTATATGCAAGTTATTCACAAGTGTATATGCATTCATTACTAACATAATATGTATTGGTATGGATTTCATATTAGTGTGCACGTGTATTTCATATATGTATTTTGAACATCCAATAGTATACATGTATATGCGAGTAATTTATAGGTGTATATTCACGGTGTTATGTATGTATTGATAAGCGAAGTTTGATTTAAATCCTACGTGGCGCCTCATACTAAGCAGCTGTCATCTATGCCAACTACGCAATGCACAATAAACTATCACATCACATCCTATTTATTCAGACCTAAACGCTTCCTTCGCTTCTTTTCCTGTCTCTTCTCATTTACCGTTACCGTCTGCAATTAATTAATGCTAAATTAAAATATGCTAAAGTTGCTTTATTAGTAACTATTATCATGCATGAATATAAGGTCCATTTCCAGAGGCAACATGAACAGAATAGCGTATAGATACAAACTGTCTCTAATGTCATGATTCTGCCATCATGTTCTTGATTTTCTTAGTCTTGTGGCAGGATCATGGCAGAACGTCTCGGTTACGTATGTAACCCTCGTTCCCTGAGTAGGGAACGGAGACGTTACGTTGGATGACGACGAATGGGGTTTCGCTTAGAAAGCCTATCAGCTTCGAGTATTAAAAAACGAGCCAATGGCAAAGAAATGCCATGGGTCTGCGGAATTTGCATGACGTAACTCCGCCCCACCTCGTGGGTATAAAAGGAGGACGCTAGCAACATGCAGTTATGTTTTCTCACTGAGGAGCCAAGACTGAACTCAGGCGATCCCCGCGGTACAGCGGAAGTGGCAGGAAGACGTAACGTCTCCGTTCCCTACTCAGGGAACGACGGTTACATACGTAACCGAGACGTTCCCTTTCGTTGTCACTCCGAGTTACGTCGGATGACGACGAATGGGGTTACCAGTCCAATCACGCCACCTTCACAGCTGTCTTCCAGCGCCCTGCGAAAATCTGAGCCCTCGAGATATCAGGACGAAGGACTCCTATTTAACACAGGAATACCAAGGTACACTGGGAAGCATATCCCAAGCTTTTAAGGGGAAATATGCAAATATCACCAACCCAGTGGGGGGGGCATTTGAAAATACACATATGACCTGAAAGTAACATATGGAGAAATTCTGAGGTGTCCAGCCGCAGGTGGAATATTTCAACCTCAGGGGTGGCAAGGTGGCTTGCCGAGGGAAAGACACATGCTCAAAGAGGCTTACAGTGGAAATACACGTGTGGGGGTAGCTCATGGGAGGGACCATGCACACGGGAGGCACCTAGCCGACGCCCAGGCAATAGACACTGGCGCTAGCATCAGGGGTGCTGGAGGAACTCAGGGCTTTCGGAGAAGCTCACCTGAGCAGAATATCGCACGTATCCAGTCCGCGGAGTGGAATGGCGAGCAAGCGAAGACACCTGAGCGGGTCCGGAACTAGCTGTTTGAAGCGAGAACACGAGAGGACACAGGCTCCACTCGGAGATTGTAGAATCTGGCGAATGTGTTAGGTGTCGCCCAGCCTGCAGCTCTGCAGATGTCTGCTAGCGAGGCGCCATGCGCCAGCACCCAGGAGGATGCCACACTCCGGGTGGAGTGGGCGGTCACACCAAGGGGGCACGGTCGGCCTTGCTGCTGGTAAGCCAAAGCAATGGTGTCCACAATCCAGTGAGACAACCTCTGCTTTGAGAGAACCTTTCCCTTCAGCTTCCCACCATAACAGACAAAGAGCTGGTCTGAGGTCCTGAAACACTGCGTCCTGTCTACATAAGCGCGGAGAGCGCGTACTGGACAGAGCAGTGCCAAGGCTGGGTCTGCCTCCTCCGAGGGCAGCGCTTGCAGGTTCACCACCTGGTCCCAGAAGGGAGTGGTAGGAACCTTGGGCACATATCCAAGCCGGGGTCTCAGGATCACGTGAGAACCGGCCGGCCCGAACTCTAGGCACGCTTCGTCAACGGAGAATGCGTGCAGGTCCCCGACCCTCTTGAGAGAGGCCAATGCAATCAGGAGCGCTGTCTTCATTGACAGGAACTTAAGCTCCACTAATTGCAAAGGCTCAAAGGGAGCACTCTGCAGGGCACTTAAGACCACTGAGAGGTCCCAAGAGGGAACGAGAGGAGAGCGAGGAGGATTCAGTCTCCTCGCCCCCCTCAGGAACCTGACAATCAGGTCGTGCTTCCCTATGGACTTACCTTCCACTAAGTCGTGGTGACCGGCAATAGCGGCAACATAAACTTTGAGGGTGGAGGGAGACAGCCTTCGCTCCAACCCACCTTGAAGGAAGGAAAGCACGAAACTGATCGAACAACTCCGGGGGTCTTCTCGGCGAGAAGAGCACCAATTGACGAAGAGGTTCCACTTCAACGCGTAGGCATGTCTCGTGGACGACGCTCTAGCGGAAGTGATGGTAGCCACCACCGGAGGTGGTAGGGTACTCAAACCTGCCTCGTCCCGTCGAGGAGCCACACGTGGAGGTTCCAAAGATCGGGACGAGGGTGCCATAGAGTGCCCCGTCCCTGAGAAAGGAGGTCCTTCCTCAGAGGAATTGGCCAAGGAGGTGCTGTCGCGAGGAGCACTAGTTCGGAGAACCAAGTCCGGGTGGGCCAGTACGGCGCAACCAGAAGGACTTGCTCCTCGTCCTCCCTGACCTTGCGCAGGAGCTACGCAAGAAGGCTCACTGGGGGAAACGCATACTTGCGGCCCTACGGCCAGCTGTGCGCCAGTGCATCCGTGCCGAGCGTGCCCTCGGTCAGAGAATAAAACTGGGCGCAATGGGATGAGTCGCGGGAGGCAAACAGATCTATCTGTGCGTCGCCAAACTGGTCCCAAATCAGCTGGACCGACTGGGGATGGAGTCGCCATTCTCCAGGGAGGGGCTGAAGCCGTGACAGCTCGTCGGCAGCACAGTTCAGGCCTCCGGGAATGTGAATAGCACGAAGGGACCTCAGGTGCTTCTGACTCCATAGGAGGAGGTGGCGGGCGAGTTGCGACATACGGCGGGAGCGTAGACCACCTTGATGGTTGATGTACGCTACTGTGGCGGTATTGTCTGATTGGACTAGTACGTGTTGACCCATGAGCAGCGCTCGGAAGCGGTGCAGAGCAAGGCGTACTGCCAGCAACTCGAGGCAATTGACATGCCATAGGCGCTGGGGTCCTGTCCAGGAGCCCGCGGCAGCATGACCATTGCACATGGCGCCCCAGCCCGTGGTGGAGGCATCTGTTGAGACAACAACATGCCTCGACACTCGTCTCAGGGGGACACCAGCCCTGAGAAAACTGAGGTTCAACCACGGGGTGAAGGTCTGACGGCAGCTCGAAGTCACTGGAACTCGGAGCTTGCCTTGTTGCCATGCCCACCTCGGGACTCGGTCGGGAAGCCAAAGCTGAAGCGGTCTCATATGAAGCAATCCGAGCGGCGTGACCGCGGCTGCAGATGCCATATGCCCCAGGAGCCTCTGAAAATGTTTCAGTGGAACCGCTTTCTTGCCCTGTATTTGTCTCAGACAAGTCAGCAGTGACTGCGCGCGCTCGCTCGTAAGCTGCGCGGACATGGCGACCGAGTCGATGTCCATACCGAGAAAAGAGATCCTCTGCACGGGGCAAAGTTTGCTCTTCTCCCAGTTGACCCGAAGGCCCAGACGGGCTAGGTGCCGGAGCACAAGGTCCCTGTGTTCGCAAACCTGGTCTCGAGAGTGAGCTATAATCAGCCAGTCGTCGAGATAGTTCAGGATGCGAACCCCGTGAACCCGAAGGGGAACAAGAGCTGCCTCGACGACCTTCGTGAAGACGCGAGGAGACAGGGCTAGCCCGAACGGGACAACCGCGTACTGATATGCCTGTCCCTCGAAAGCAAACCGGAGGAACGGTCTGTGACGAGGCAGAATGGAGACATGAAAGTAGGCGTCCTTCAGGTCGATCGCTGCAAACCAATCCTGGGGCCGCACACACTCGAAAATGTGTTTGGCGGTGAGCATCTTGAACGGCATCCTGTAAAGGGAGCGATTCAATACTCGCAGGTCCAGGATTGGTCGTAACCCACCGGTTTTCTTGGGGACAATGAAGTAAGGGCTGTAGAAGCCGGACCTCATCTCGGCTGGAGGGACAGTCTCGATTGCACCCTTCGCCAGCAGAGTGGCAATCTCTGCTCGCATGATCGGGGCGTTGCCACCGACCAAAGTGGAGCGGACTCCCCTGTATCGGGGAGGAGACCGTGAGAACTGAATCGCATAGCCGAACCGGATGGTGCGGGCGACCCAGCGGGACAGTTGGGGAAGCTCTAGCCAGGCTTCTAGGAACTGCACCAGCGGGGTCATGCGGACCACCGGCGTCCCCCCGGAGGGGCAGCGAAGCGGAGTAACTGGCCCGGACGTGGACGGCATAGCGATCCGGTGTGGGGGCGCAGTTAAGCTCCGCGCCCTGACAGAGGAGGCCAGGGAAGGACCAGCGTGCCACGGGGGCCTGCTCTGCCAGGGGTCTGGCGACAGAGTGGGACAGGGACGAAACGGCCCGTGGGCGGCACGCCGTGTCAACCGACTCTGGGACAGAGGGGGACGAGGAGAGCACGGCTGGTGGGCGGCGCTCTGTGTCGTCCGAGAACTCTGTGTGCTCAGGGGTGAGAGGTTTGTTTCTGTCTTTAACCACATTAGGGTGCTGCCCACCCGTGGGTGAGCAGCGGGGAGTGGAGAACAAAAGATTCTCCCCCAGCCCTCCACCGGGGGAAGGAGTGGCCCTGCTACCATCTCCTGAGAAACAAACGTCATCCCTGAGCAGCCCGTCTCAGGAGCGCCGCTTGGCCCGGCGCTTGGCGGGGGGCGGGGCTGGAGAGGGCTGTGGCGCCTTCCTGCGGCTTCCTCCTCGCATCGGCCTGGGTGAAGGCTGCTGCTTTGGCCGAGCGGGAGGGGCGGGAGCTTTAGGAGGGCGCCCTCGGCGGGAAACAGGCTGAGACGTCTGCCCGACCGACGACGAGGCAGCAGCGGGTCGGCGGGGCAGAATGTGTTTGATAGCCTCAGTCTGTTTCTGTGCAGTTGAGAACTGTTGGGCAAAATCCTCAAGTGCGCCGCCGAAGAGGCCGGCCTGGGACAGGGGCGCATCGAGCAGACGAGTCCGCTCGGAATCCCGCATGTCAGCCAGGTTCAGCCACAGGTGTCTCTCCTGGACCACCGCGGTGGACATCACCAAACCCAGGGAGCGCGCGGCTACCTTCGTCGCCCGGAGAGCGAGGTCGGTTGCGGCACGCAGCTCATTGAAGAGCCCTGGGTCTGTCCTGCCCTCGTGCATGTTTCTGAGCATCTGGGCCTGGTAGACCTGCAGAGTGGCCATAGCATGCAGTGCAGAGAGGTAGCCGCCTGTCCCGCCGCTCTGTAAGACTTCGCCGCCATAGACGACGAAAATCTACAGGCCTTGGATGGATGCTTAGGCTCGCCCCGAGAAGAAGCACTCTGAGGACACAGTTGCATCGCAACAGAGCGTTCAACCGGGGGAAGCCCAGTGTACCCACGGGCGGCCGCCTCATCGAGGGGAGGAAAGGCGGATGGGATCAACGAGCGGTCCCGGTAAGACAGGGGGGTCTTCCAGGACTTCGAGATCTCATCATGCACATCCGGGAAGAATGGTATTGGGGTTTGCCGTGGACCACGGGGGTCGGCAGCCTTACCCAAAAACCAATCGTCCAGCCGCGAGCGCTCGGGACAGGGTGGAGGCCTCCACTCTAAACCAATGCTCGCGGCTCCCCGGGAAAGCATGGCCGTCATTTCCGGATCCGATTCAGGCACAGCCGTATGCACACCGGAAGGTGGCAGCTGCGCTGAATCTTCACTTCCGGAAGAATCAAGCCCACCTTGTGATGCTGCTACAGACATGGCATCTTCCTCTGTAGCTTCAACCGAAACTCGCGGGCCACCCGAAGGTAGACCCGCGGGAATCGGAGGCTCACTAGCGGGCACCGTCACTGAAGAGGGGGGCTGGGGTCGCGGACACATAGTCGGCGCCTGGTTCCAGACCGTTACCCTCAGGTCACCCTGGCCACCAGCCGAAGTAGCACTCCTCGGGGGAGCGTTAGATCGGGGTGTGGATGAGGGGACTCTCACTCTTGCGAGTTCATTGAGTCTCGACCTTAGTGACGCGATGGTCATGTTCCCGCAGAGAGAACATGACTCATCCACGAGCGCTGCTCTAGCGTGATCCATGCCCAAACACACTAGGCAGCGCTCGTGCCCATCAGAGTCAGACACATATCTGCCGCAACCAGAAGTGCACGGGCGAGGCATCTTTAAAAAGACGTGCCGCGTGCAAGCTCTTTTGTGAGAGAGAGAAACACTCTGATGCCGAGGCGCCCGGGGAGACACGCACTCTCTGGCAAACCACTGCACAGATCAGCAGGAAGCGCGCGCTCGCTGGATATCGCCCACAAACACCAACACCAGAGGAACTCGTTCGTGAAAAGCTGACAATTTCAGAGATGGCTTTGTGGAGTGAAGAGAGGCTCTTGGCTCCGAAGCGAAAACATAACTGCATGTTGCTAGCGTCCTCCTTTTATACCCACGAGGTGGGGCGGAGTTACGTCATGCAAATTCCGCAGACCCATGGCATTTCTTTGCCATTGGCTCGTTTTTTAATAATCGAAGCTGATAGGCTTTCTAAGCGAAACCCCATTCGTCGTCATCCGACGTAACTCGGAGTGACAACGAAAGGGAACCATGTTTTGTGTACAAGCGCATGGCCTGTTGTTTGGGCCATGTGCTTGTGTTGTCTCGTTAGATACCCCGCCCCCTTGTTAGCCTCGTCTTGTCATTATTACCTAGTCTGTGTCACCTGTTCTTGTCATTAGTGTCTCCCTTTATTATCCCCTTGTGTTTGCTATCCTGTGTCGGTTCATTGTCAAAACTGCGTGTTACTCTCTGTGAGTACATTGTCTGTATCTGTAGCCTGTGAGAAGATTAGTAAGTTTGTGTAGCTGTTTGTTTTCAACCTGTCTAGTCTTGTCTATGTTTTGCCCCCTCGTGGGTTTTGTTTTCTGTTTTGTGCCTTAATAAACCCCGTGTGTGAGCATTCAGTCTGCTTTTGGGTTCGTTTATCCTCAACCACATGACATCTAACTACTGTAGGTGCATCATTTCATCTCATGACAGTGAATCTTGAGTGAAGACATGAGAAGTTGCAGTTATATAGAAGAATGTGAAGTTTAAATGAAGACAAGATTATAGAGAAAATAGAAGGCAAACAAGGTGAATCAGAACAGATAAAAACATCACCTTTCATCACTTGCTTAAGTGAACATGAATCTAAAACAAAAATACAATATCAAATAAATTGACGTCAAATACAATATCTAAATAAAACAAGGCTTTCAAAACAATCCAAACGCACTAAAAATCTCTATTGTGGCTGCTCTAATTTTCCTAATATATAGTATCTTTTAACATCTCCCTCAATTTAGATTTTTCTAACATTAATCATTCATACACATCAGTATGTAAACATATCCACATAAAACCAATAATGGTGCCCACGCACAAACCATGATGGAATAGTGTTGTGTCTGTAATGGTTATAATTTATGGATTAAAGGCCCTGTGGAGACTGAAAGGCTTAGAGGAAGTCAATACATCCCACACATTTAACTTGTCCATTTATTCATTACTCAGCAAAAATGTATATAATATACATTATATATTATATTATGTGTAAATTACATTAATTACTCCTGTGAGGCAAGACATTTGTTTCATTGTATATCTCTATACATTAAAACTCTCTTGACTTGACATGTCAAATACAATAATAAATATGCAAGAATGCTTATTCTAATTTCCTCCTCATTATCTTCTTCATCACAGAGTTATCTGTACAATATAAGCCACTACATACCGAGGGGTGATGATGATGAGGGTGATTGTGTTAACAGTGTTCGGCTAAGAAGACGCACTCACTTGCGGAATGTGGGAATGCCGTGGATAGATCGTCCAGGTGACGTCCCGGAGCTCAGGCTGCGTCCAGATAGTAAACTGTCTGTCTCAAATTGAAAGGTTCCATCACAGTCATCTGGAATATCAAGGAATTCACCATCGCTCCACACCTTCACACTCCCGTCCATGGTATAATATTTGATCTCTATGGAAATATTTGTCTGAAATACAACAACAACAAAAATTGAAAATGAATTATACATATACAGTATGTCACATTAATATATAAGGCATGTCTATCTTTTTCAAGTGGACTACTGAATAATAAATTATAATAACATAAATATGATTGTATTTTTGTGCATGTTCTTTCAAGTAGGCTTCTGAACAAAAAACTTTTTAATAAGAATACATCACAAACACTCACAGGTTTCACAAGCAATAAAGACAATTGTCTAACCCAGACACAACTTTTAAGCTGAAGAGAGGTACATGAGGCATTCTGTCAGCATCAGTTACCCTTTCCTTCTCATGTTTACAAACTCATTAAAAGGAACAAGGAACAATTTAGCCTCAGTCCAACTTATCTCTGTCAACTGCCTGATGGTCACTTCTCCCAGGGGTACATGTCATACAAAAGGGAGAACCTGAGCCCTGGTACAGCTTTACTTAGATATAAGCCCAGCTTTAATTAAACAAGACACATTTCAAGCTTTGCTGAGGTCTCATTTCAACAACAATAACAAAAAAGAAACAGTGGTTTATAGGTTTTGCACATTGTAAGTACAAGTGGACCATTAAAGACTAAGTTGCATGAAAGTACGTAGTATGATTTCACTTTTTCATAAAATAAAAGTTGTTTAACAAACATGAGTTCGTCACTCAATAATGTGTGATAAGTTTAAGACTTACTTTTCTTGGTAATATATCCAATAAAACATGAATGTTCATGGCTCCATGGCTAATTTTTTGGAAAGTTTTGTTTTTCTAGCAACAATGTTTTAATTTATACTTTGACAAAATTTGAGGGAGCTTTTATTCAGTGTCCTGGAAAACGAATGAATGACTGCATAGCCCTAAACAAGATAAAACATGACCAAGAACCAGCCAGTGATCACCATATATTGTGTTGCATAACAGCTTTGACATTTTAACAATAACTCCTTCTGTGTTGTGCCATAAAAAGGTGGGCAGATAATGAAAGTGTTGACAGTTTAAAGAAAATTATTGGTGAAAATATAACAAATTTAGGCATGTGAACAGATCGTTTCTGTCACAGTGTGTAAGACAAACACTACTCCTTACAATAAAGTCAATTAAAGTCACAAACAAGTTACTTTTGGAAGTTGCATTTAAGATTCACTTAGTTAAAAAAATTTTTAAAGGAGCAATAACCAAACTGGTAAGATCTTAAGTGATAAGATTAGCAAGAGTTAAAGGAAGCTTAATGGAGAAAATAAGTTTAATATTAAAGCTACACGATACATTTCCTTTATTATCGAGCTGCTATTCTGACACATAGGGATAAGAGGGACCCCTATAGAAATCAACCTGCACATGATGGTGGATATCAGAGCGAGCGAGAGAGAGAGAGAGAAATAAAACTGTATAGTTCCTTATAACCTCCGAGTAGACATGTAACCATGCCAACGATAGTTTTGTGCAAGTTGTGCAAAGCTAGACCCTCTGGTGAAATATGTGAATGGATGTTTTTGTGAGTGGGTGTGTTATATGAAAAAAAGAGCATTTCTGATCTGTCAGACCAGAAGAAAAACATGCACATGCACTGTCTGCAATCCTCACGTCTCACCCGTATGGCTGTGTTATTGTCGTCAATAAGAGTGTCAGACACCTCCAAGTGACCCTCCTCCACCACCTTCTGTAGAACCATGCGGAAAGTACCAATTAGCCTGCAAACAGAAAAAGTTCAGTCAGACAGTTGTGTTAAATAAAGATCTAACACTTCTGACCCAATGTGCACTGAGCTTGTAAGGGTGGTGAGGGAGATACATTGCGACAGCTACAAAGAGCATGTGAAAAATACCAACACTGTTATCACACACACACACACACACACACACACACACACACACACACACACACACACACACACACACACACACACACACACACACACACACACACACACACACACACACACACACACACACACACACACACACACACACACACACACACACACACAAATACATATGACACGGTCCATGATTTCTTTTAGAATATTTGATGTCCAGCTGAGACGAATATCATGAACTTCGAAGATAGAGAACTGTTTTATAATTGTTTTTATAATTTTTACATTTACTACTACTGCTATTAGCAGTCAGCCATGATCGGTGTGATTTTTTGCATGTTTTTGAAAGAAGTCTCTAATGCTCACTAAGACTGCGTTCATTTGATAAAAAATACAGTAATATTGTGAAATATTATTCAATTTAAAGTAACTGTTTTCTATTTAAATCTATTTTAAAATGTAATTTATTTCTGTCATGGCAAAAGCTGAATTTTCAGCAGTCAGCATCATTATTCCAGACTTCAGTGTTACATGATCCTTCAGAAATCACTCTCATATGTTGATTTGCTGCTCAAGAAACATTCCTCACTATATTCACAGATGAAAATGGTTCTGGTGCTTAATCATTTTGTAGAAACCAACATGATTTTTTGAGGATTATTTGATGAACAGAGTAAAAAAAAAGTTTTTAAAAAAATTAGCATTTATTTGAAACAATGTAAAAGTCTTTAATGTGATTATATTTTGTCCTTGCTAAATAAAAGTATTCATTTCTTTAAAAAAAAGTGAAAGTGTCTGATAAAAGTGTTCAGTTGGTCGTGTGATTTCAACAAAACAGCTCTTATTAGACAATTGAAATGACTTTTGTGGGAAAACAGGATTTTTCAAAAGCATTATATATTTATTGTTTGTTAACCTGAATAATCTTGAAAAAAAAATCTTAAACGTACTAGTGAATTTGATGTATTGTTCAAAAATAACATTATTAAAATACACTTTTTTTATTGTTTAATCACTATTCTGCATATACATATCTGAATACTCTCCCCTCTGTGAAACATTTAAACATTTCCTATCAAAAAGCGCAGTTTAAATTCTTAATTACCAGCTGCAATCACGCCTAGGGACACAAACACATGCTTTTTCTGTAACCACAATATCTCTTTTGAGTTTAGAGGAATACAGACTCACAAATCTAGACACAAGGTGATCAACAAACACATTGGAGATAGGACTGCGTCTTTTTTCTGCTTGTTAACTCAACTCTCTGTATGGAAAGTGACAGGCAGTGAACAAAAGCAATCAGGATCTCTGGACTGACCAATTAAATGCCACATGTAGTCAGCTTACACACACTCTCTAGTCTATTACTGCATCACTGTCTAAGAGAAAGACAGGCGGGTCTATCCATGTAGTCAGTAAATTTGATGAGAAAACACATCAAACCATTCAAACCGCTAACAGTTTTAGCACCGGCCTCTGAGCTACAGCTGTATTCGGATGTGAAATGACATACTCAGTCAGCACCATTGTTCATCCAGAGGGACTCGATAAAGGAAAAGAGACCATTGTGATTTATATGCGACCAATTCAGTGGTGAAATGATGGCTTTGTGACTGTCTATGAACTGTATGCATCCACGGGTGAATAATTCACTGATCCTGGATCAGGTTCTGGCTCTCGATCAACTTTTCTAAAGACCCCACATACATTATTGATCCTCTGAACAAACAACAGACAATTGACTTTCATCTGCTCCATAATTTACTGTGTCCTGCCTTGTCAAGTCCATTCTCTTTTTTGGAGAGGTCAGAACCAGAGAATTCACAACATTTAATCCCATGTTGCTTTTCCATTTTTCTTATATGAATTTTCTACAGTATATTGATAGCAATTTAGAAATGATCTTATGATACATGCAAGTTGATTTAAGATGAGATTAGATGTCCTAAATGATAATTGTATGCATTTCTGACTTATTTATACTACTTAACTGTTTATTTTTTTTATCCTTAAAAATGTACTGTTACTGTGAAGATTATAACCACCATATAAATTGAAGGGGACAATGAGCATTTCTTCTGTTGAAAAGGGGGAGCGGGGGGGGGGGGGGGGGGGGGGGGGGGCTCACGGCAGGGATGTATTTAACACAGAGGAAATGGCAGGAGTTCTCATTTCGTTAGTGAGTAATATAATGAGTGGCTGTGTTTGGAATTCTGAGCTGGAGTTTACGGTTCCTCTGCACATTCTCTGCAGTTATCAGTGACGGATCCTGTTATAGAGCCGCAGTGTACTCTCTGCCTTCTAGTGATATAACTAATTAAATGCATGAAATCGCACCCCAATTCCTGACATACATTCACTGACATAAAACATTACATCACACACAGGCTTATTTCTAACCAAACTAACCTACCAATACTTTTTAAAACAGTGACTATTTAAAACACATATAGGTTTTTTGAAAGAATTCTCTTATGCTCACCAAGGCTGCATTAATTGATCAAAAATACGGTACCCCCCCCCCCCCCCCCCCTGCAATATTGTGAAATGTGATTACAGTTTAAAATAACTGTTTATTATTTTACTTTCTTTTTTTTTTTCTTTTTTTTTTAATATGCTGATTTGGTGCTCATGTATCACAAACATGATACATTTTTTTTCAGGATTCTTTAATGAATAAAAATAAAAAGTTAAAAAGAACAGCATTTATTTGTAACAGTATAAATGTCTTTACTATCATGTTTGAACAATTGTATGTGTCCTTGCTGAATAAAAGTATCAATTTCTTTTTCTTTACTGATACCCAAACTATTTATTATCTATTTGATTTCTTCTCATATGGTCTGTACTTGCAGGATGGGATCCTATTAATGCTATAGCAGCCATCTACAACGTCACCACCTGGTGGTCAGTTGGTCATGAAACAACAACAACAGCAATGTTGAATAATTCACCATTAATTCTCAATTACTGCCTGATCTTCCCAAGCCTAGGAAATGTTCACCCTTTAATGTACTGTATAACCTTAATGTCAATCAAGGAAGATAGAGTTTCTGAGCTACACACTGATCTGCACAACGGTCTCACACCTGGTGTTTTGTCCCGATCTACTGAGTTTGCATAGATCACAATCAGGTCAGCTACGTAATGCATATGATGGATAGAAATTACATCTGTAAATAACAAACAAATAGCTAATGAGTGGCGCGGTTAACATATGTCACAGGGGGCATGTGAATTATTCAGCAGATGCTCTTCTTATACATTGTGATCTATTCACAGGTGTCACTGTCAACTCTAAACAATGCCTATGATGATAACAAAACAAAGTGCTGACCATTGATTGTACTACAATTAAATTACCTTAATAGTCATGATCGATTTTTCTACTTGTGCTCAAGACAGCTGCTAATTTACTAAGTCACGTT
Organism: Meda fulgida; assembly: GCA_030578275.1. Classification (NCBI taxonomy): domain Eukaryota; kingdom Metazoa; phylum Chordata; class Actinopteri; order Cypriniformes; family Leuciscidae; genus Meda; species Meda fulgida. Next base: position 12,783,128 of record CM060635.1, read on the forward strand.
GATGTAGCCAGACCAAGATAACCATATACACTTGCACACACCAACTCACACTGACGTCTGCATCAGCAGAAGTGTCACACTTTCAGGCCACAAAATTTGCGTGTCATTCAGTTGAGAACAGCTAGTAAAGATTGTCTCTGGAGGAATACAGTATATAGAAAACACCACAGCACTCCTTCAGAGTAGTGGAAGAAAAACTTCACAGAGTGAATACTGACAGGTACATGAACAGGAAAAATACTGCACTGCTTACAATCAACAAGTTTCTAGAAAATACTATAACCAGAACTGATAGGCGAACCTCTATTCTGTGGCTGCTCTCTCATTCATATCTCGGGATTGAGTGTAAATTAGAATTGGCAGTAATTAATTAAAGCCTAGATAGATGTTATAATGTTATGTTCTAATGTGCCCCTTATGTTATAATGTGCAACTCAAATAATCTACACTGCTACTGGACTGTCAATACAATACAAAACCAGCATCACAAAGAAAATGTACGAGTTTTGAGGTCCTGTAAAGTTCAATGGAAATAACAAAGACTTATTGCTAAACAAACAAGCCTTAGTTTGTCTAAGAGAACATTTAAATAGCCAATGCTTTGTTGCTGGAGTTTGTTTGGAGACCATAGGTTGAAGCCATGAATGTTTATTACTTAAACTAAATGGAAATGTATTTAGGCTTTGTTTATAGCCTTGTTCCACTCATTATCTTGTTTAGATTTATTTTAGACTGCAATAATATGTGTATTGATTATAATGTATTTTCTGATCATAGCCTCTTAAATCTATAGAGATGTCAATCAATAAATACTATACATTCAGAAGCAAGTACTGTATATTAATAGGCTGCAATCTTTTTTGAGCTGATCTGAAGTCACACAGCAAATGTATTGAATGATCATACCTGTTAGTAAAGACTTTGCTGTAATTAAACACTTGGATCTCCAGCATCTCGTCCCCATCCACTTGACTCCCAATTGGCCATCGGAACGCCTGGAAAACAAACCAAACAAAGCCAAAAATTAATATGTTCAATCTGTTTAAACAGAACTGACCATTTGTAGACATTTACATACTTATTATCCACACTATATTTTGGTCCATAACCAAAATAGCTCTAGTACAACACCGCACCATTAGATTTTCATATGAGCACATATAAAGACAGGCGAACGTTATCGATAAGGTCATGCTTGGTGATCTATATTTGAAGTGAAGCCAATTTATACTTCTGAATAAAACATTAAAGAGGTAATTGTGAGATGAAGTTTAATAACACATAGTCACATTGTGAGATATAAAGTTGCATTTACCCCCCAAAAAATAGTCATATATGGAACAGAATTAGAAACATATTTGATAATTTGCACATCATTAAAGCAGTCTTTTACTATTACTAAATGTGCCCATTTTCTCTACTACAACCAAAGATAAAATAGAAATAATAATAATAGTCTCAATCTAAATACACTAAGGTCAGCCCATTTACTTGCCATTAACATGCTAAACTTTACGAGGGATTTCAGTGTGTATATCATATGATACTGAAGGACGACCCACTTGCATTCCCTTTTAGACTAATAGTTGCAAACTTGCAATCTATGACACTGCAGGAGTCTTTTCTGGTGCTAGGGCTCTAAACAGTGGGATGATGCATTAGCTTGCTCATGGTCCCAGAACATGGACTCCCATCTGGCACACTGATCTACACAGACAAACGGGCTGCCCTGAGGGCTGCTGAGGCGTTCTGTTTCACTGCGATTATGGAGAACAGCGGTACTCCACTGCAAGGCTGTGAGACCACAATGTTTCTTGCCAAATCAATCAGTGCAGAGCTGAGACTGGCTAGGATGCACTGGCTAGGGGAATGAGATTTGTTGATGTGTGGTTAAAAAGTCACTGAGGCCACGTGCAGGTAAATAAGGCTGTCACTTCTGCTTAATCCTGTTTTAAACACAAGTTTGGTTATTTACAGGAGTGACAGCCACATTTAACAAGCAAATTAAGTCTTGAAAAATTCCAAATTCACGTGATAACAACATGTCTACAGAACAGAAATGAACACACAGTTGTTAATTGTTATTACAGTCGTATCAGAGATGCGTTTCTCTTCTCCAAATGCAGTGCAAACAAAGCATATGGATAATAGGTATGTTTTCACTCCATCACACATTTTGACACATGTAATTGCAGAAACAAAACATCGTGCCTTGATTGAGGGCAGTTTACTAAAGTTTGCCAGGTGATAATTTGTCTCCCTAACTGTTGCCATCTATGTTTCATGTTGGAAGCCAAAAGAGAAAATCACTGCTATAATTACCATCTAAAAATGTTTTGTAAGGTAAATATATATATATATATATATATATATATATATATATATATATATATATATATATATATATATATATATTACCATATATTACCATTCAAAAGTTTGTGGTCGGTCAGATTTTTTACAATATTTGTATGCTCACAAAGGCTGCATTTATATGATCAAAATTATATAATAAACAGTTAGAAATGTAAAGATAATAGAAAAAAGAGAATAAATTATTTCTAGTTTAATATATTTTATAATAAATGGAATTCCTGCGATGGCAAAGCTGAATATTCAGCAGTCACTATCAGTCTTTAGTGTCACATGATCCTTCAGAAATCATTCTAATAGGCTATGGTGATTTGCTGCTCAAGAAACATTTTTTTATTATTATCAATGTTCAAAATTATTATGCAGCTCAGATTTTTCAGGATTCTTTGATAAATAGAATGTTAAAAAGAACAGCATTTATTTGAAATACAAATCTTTTGTATCACTATAAATGTCTTCACTCTCACTTTTGATCAATTTAACGCCTTGCTGAATAAAATAATGTATTTCTTTCCTTGTGGATGAAATTGCACTATACATTTAACCTCAATAATATCCTGTAAAAAGAAGAGCTATTTACGGCTTTATATATAAACACAAACCGAAAATATATTAAAAAAAATAAAAACAAGGGGAAATTGAGCTTGTCAATGTGCTACGTAAATGAGGCTTACACAAGAAAATAACGTATTTACGAATCTAGTGAAACTTAATGGGATAAAACATGTTGAGCTTGGTTGTTGAGGATGTGATGCTGTTATTATTATTGTATGCTGTTATACACCTACAGTATTATATTCCAAACACATTAGGATCATTTGTCTATTTGAATGTTATGGTTTCTCAACACAGTATGAGCAGTTCCTCACTAGAGAGGGAGAGATACATACCATATGCTTGCACAGAACTACATATGAACATTTAATAATACAGAAGGGGAAAAACGGGAACACGGGAGGGTCTAAAAAAGAGTCATATGGCATGTATGGAAATTGTGAAGTCATTGAACACAAAAGGCTGAAAAGAGGGTCTATGTGAGTTGTGAGATTTACTAGATGTCTCAAATCATCTCTATTCGCACTCGAGCAGCTGCACAAACCTCAGCACAGGTCTATATGCTAAACCTACAGAGAGGAGCCACTGATGGAGTATACTGCAGGAATTGTGTGCTTTGCTTGCCTTCACGGACTGAGCCAAATACCCACGGGGTAAAGTCCAGTCAAGCGAAGTGAGGATTTTCCCCTCAAATCCCTGAGCTCCAGAATCTATATTCACTCCCACGGATGGTGCAAAATATGAGGAAGAATAAACAAGAGGAGATGGAGTTGCTCATTAGAGAGAAAGAATTAACTGGCAGTGAGGGCTTATTTTAAACTCACTCGTCTCTACAATCCCTCGTGTACATTAACCTTTAGTACGTTTATTAAAAAAGCTTGAGGTGAGAGACGGTTCAGAGAGTATTGGGAAAAATAAGGAACATGAAGAGTAGAGATAGAAATCATCTCTTTAACATGCGTATGCTCCCTGTGGATAAATGAAAAAACAAACAAACAAACAGACAGCTATTGGAAGTCACTCGGATGGATACAACCTGCATAAAGTCATATACTTCAAAAAAATCCCAACCATTAATCACGCAAACATAACATTTAGAATCGAAAGCATTTTGTGAGATGTTTAAAATTGTCTGATGGGGTGTTATAGCTTATCAAGTATAAATAAACAGAGACGCACAAAATATATTGTAGGTCAGTGTGGCGAACAGGACGGCCGAGGGACGTGAGAGAACGGCGCGAGGCCGGTGGTGCGATTGCTAATGAGCAACACCTGTGAAGCACACCGGTCTCGCATCTCTCACGGAGGAGCGGAAGCATAAAGGAGGAGCGACGACGTTGATGATCGAGAGAGGAACAGGCCTGTATTTTAGTTGTGTTTTGTATTTTACTTTAGTTATATTTATTTTCGGTAGCCAGCAGTCGTCCGCGAGGGGCTGCTGGTGGTATTTTCGTTTGTTTGTTTTATTTTAAATAAATTATATTTTGATTCTTCGCCGGTTCCCGCCTCCTTCTTCCCTGAACATTGTTACACTGGTGCCGAAACCCGGGAAGAGGGAGGAACGCGCTGTCAGAGAGTCCACGCCGGTGTGGGGAATCCGCGGTGCCATCGAGCATGGTGCGCGAGTCGCAGCCGCTCGCCGTGGGCCGGAGCCTGCTGCCATCCGCCGAGCGAGGGGAGGAGCAGGGAGCGGGGGACTCGCGGCCACGGACGCTCGAGGCGGGGCGCTGGAGTGAGTTGCCGGTGGGACGGTCGAGCTCGCTGCCGGCCGCCTGGGTATTGGAGGGGCGGCTGCCATCCGGGAGGGAGAGGAGGAGTCGCCGCCGCTCGCCGTGGGCCGGAGCCTGCTGCCGTCCACCAGTGAAGGGGAGGAGCAGGGAGCGGGGGACTCCTGCCGTCTGCCCAAGGCACCCGAGGAGCCGTCGCCGTCCACCGGGCGGCGGAGGAGCGTCGAGCCGTCCACCGAGGGCTACCCAGCGTCACCGCCAGGCACCGCGGAGGAGATCGCCTAGCTGGTGGGGGACCAGATGGCAGCGCGTTGTGGGAACCGGACCAATTTTTTTTTCCTCTCTCCCCTCTCTCGATCTGTCGCTCCTCATGCTTCCGTCTCCGTTTCCCTCGGTTTGTCTGTCCATACTCCCCAGGGATCGCCGCCGCCGGGGGGGGAGTAGGCACAGGCTCGTGGGTACCCCCCGGCCTGTGAGGGGCGATGGGGGTATGTGGCGAACAGGACGGCCGAGGGACGTGAGAGAACGGCGCGAGGCCGGTGGTGCGATTGCTAATGAGCAACACCTGTGAAGCACACCGGTCTCGCATCTCTCACGGAGGAGCGGAAGCATAAAGGAGGAGCGACGACGTTGATGATCGAGAGAGGAACAGGCCTGTATTTTAGTTGTGTTTTGTTTTTGTATTTTACTTTAGTTATATTTATTTTCGGTAGCCAGCAGTCGTCCGCGAGGGGCTGCTGGCGGTATTTTCGTTTGTTTGTTTTATTTTAAATAAATTATATTTTGATTCTTCGCCGGTTCCCGCCTCCTTCTTCCCTGAACATTGTTACAGTCAGCTATCCCCTTTGTTTATTTATTGCTGTTAAATGTTATATTCATCAAATCTCATCATTATACTGTACGCTGTGATGCCTAAATCCACTTGTAGCATTTAAAATGAGTTTTGTTTTTCATTTACTCAGACAAAATAGTATAGAATTTTAACATCAGAAGAATTATAACAGTAATAGACGGCCATAACATGAAAATATTGTCTCATTGGTAAAAGGCCAGAATCGTTATATATTGTACATCCCTATAAATGAAAAACCAGAATATTGTGTGAATGTAAACAACTGTACATAATTCTGTTTGCCATAAATAATTACGGATAATATTATTACAAGAATCTGTGTCAAGTTGCAACATACCCTTTACAATAATTAATAATACTCTTACAAATGCTGCTGGCTATCTAGAGAACAGATTAGAAGGAATTACAGCGACTGTGCCCATAGATGCAGATCAGATGAGGATCAAATTATCTTTGCAGATGACATGGCTGCTGATTATAAATTCTGAAAAAATGATATGCAACTTAGAGTTATTCTTGTAATAGCATTTATAAGAAGGTTGAATTCATCAAAACAAAGACATTCCGCTAGTTCATAGTTGCTCACCATGACTAATTAACCAAGGAAATAAAAATTAATTGGACAAAAATAACATGTCTCATGCACTCTTTTTCAAAGCATAAGCTTCACCACATTTTGTTAGATGCATGGTTAAAACGTGAAAAAAATATTTAATAAAAATGTCATTAAATATGTTTTTAACAGAAAGTCTAAAAATAACTTTTAAAGGATGATTTCATGTGTTTTAATACAAAAAAAAGATGATCACATAAAGTGTATATCCGAAAGAAATGGCTGAAAAATACATGCGTCTGCCCATGAAAAAAAGACTTATCCTGGTGTCATGAGGTTTGAGCTCAGAGAGCTGTGACATTACAGATTCACTCAGTGTCTTGTTGACTGGACTCTATTTCACTGCAGGTAACTCAGAGAAATAGAGCCTTCTCAATTTATCCTCTTCTTTTACTCTATAATTTTTCTATAGGATGCACTACAGACTCTCATAAACCAAAGAAACGTCATGGAAGCATTTTTTTTTTACAGGTTTTGAAATTCAAATCTTTATAATAAATATTAATATGTTTATATTGTGAATAGAATCCCAATCAACTATAATATATGCATAAAGAACAATACAGTTAGCTCCACAACAAATCTTAAAGCTCCCACTAAGAAAAAAGTCCATTACAATGTACAAAACATTCAGCCTATAGTGACAAGACAAACACTAAAACAGTATTTAAGTAGTGAATTTTCACTACAATCAATAGCACCAGTTCTGTTCTGTTTGTATGAATCAAGAGTGAGTCTGCAGTGGGATATGAGAGACATGAAAGTAATATAGAGCAGCGTTACTGTGATCAACAAATCAGAGTCCAGTATTTAATAGATGAAGGTACAAATGATGTTACAGTTGAGTCCAAAAGCCTGATACTGAGAATCAAGTCTTGAAAGTCAGTTCATTTGAAAGAATGTGTTATTATTGAAAAGACATTGAATTACCACAATAATCTAAAATATACAGATTCCCCTTTACTTAAAAATGTGCATCCTGGTTTTATCACAAATCTCAGTCATGTTTTACCTTACTTGCATTTAATTTATCTCACAAATGGTTCTCCTCCCCCTCATATATAAGCTGTGAATATATGAGCTCCCTGCTTCAGTGATGGTGAAGACTTGAGGTGATTTGAGTTTGTAATTCAGCTCTAAGAAACTAAGAGTCTCCTTACGATTTAAATGCATGGAGAGTGAATTATTCAATGGCAAAGGATCACACACTCTGACATGTCACATCTCCCTCCCCCTCACTTCTCTCTCTCTCTCTCTCTCTCTCTCTCTCTCTCTCTCTCTCTCTCTCTCTCTCTCTCTCTCTTTGTCTGTGATTCAGATAATGGAAAGATGCATGAATTCTCATCTCTTTCATTGAAACCAATGCCTCTCTATTAGGTACAAAATGTGCACTGGACCTGACATCAAACTGCATCCCTAATCAGCCTCCTCAGTCAAGCCCCCGGGTGATTTTCTTTCTCACACTCGCTCGGCCTTCCATTTTTTCCTTCTCCTCCTCTCCTACATTTGTATCTGTCTCTTTCTCACTTGCTTTGGTCTCTTCTTCTACTTTTTTTCTTGTTTTTTGTCATTTCAGCTTTTTGATCTCAATTTCTCAGCTCTTTTCTTCATATCTATCTTCCAACCTCTGTAATGTTTCATGCTGCCACATAAAGTCACTTCCTGACATTAATACAACAAGTTAAAGCACTTCTTATTTCAGATTCCCATGTGTGCGGCCAACTCTCAGGACTATTTCGGCTAATTAAGCTTATTAAAACAGATTGTTTTGATTTACTGCAGTAATCTAGGATGATTTAATGTGGATATTACTTCTTCACTCTTCCCTCTACACCATATGGCCTCACAGTGTGTGATTTCTCCTGCAGCACCTCAAACATCTCACCCTCCGCAGATTTCACTAGGCGACCTCAATTCTGAGTCACAACAAGCTCATAACTTCCCTTTCCTTTTCCATTAAATATAAACCATCAAAAGAAATGGTGACATGGATTTAAATGTCTGTGTTTTGTTTAAAAATTGATAATGAAAGGGGCAGTGATGTTAGAGACTTTAAGCCAGTAGTATGCAAGTATAGAGATTGTGCAATGTAAGTTACCTTCTCGAAAGGGAACTCACACTGCGTCAAAGCGCTAGGGGAAAGGCCTCAGCGTGACTGATGACTGAAACACTGTATAATCATGACAACCTTGTTGGCCGGCGTCAGTCATGATGTCATGCTCTAGCGCTACCAGGAAGTATAAAGGGGCGCCTAGAGAACATGTCATCCTCTTTTCGTCTTTAGGGACTGTTTGACTGACACTGTGAGTAAATCGAAACTATGGCAAACAAGCGCTTTAGGAAGTGTTCCGACCCATGTGAGAGGTTTCTCACACCTGGTGACACTCACAAACTTTGCGTGCTTTGTTTTGGTGAAGAGCATGCGCGCTCTGTTCTCGCAACACAGTCTCATCCCAGGGCGTCATCTAACTGACGCTTTTGACCATGCGTCAACATGCCGACGCACGTGGCACCCTTTACGCATCAATATGAGAAGCTCATCCTCGGGCGTCATCTAACTGACGCTTTTGACCATGCATCTAAATCCGATGCACATGGCACCCTTTAGCGTCAGTTAGATGACGCTTCTGTTATGGGTAGGTTTAGGTCTGGGGTAGGGTTAGGGTTAGACCACTAGGAGGCGCATCTCATATTGACGCGTAAAGGGTGCCATGTGCGTCGGCATGTTGACGCATGGTCAAACATGGTCAAAAGCGTCAGTTAGATGACGCCTTGGGATGAGACTGGGTTGGTTCTCGAGGAGACAGAGTGCGCGGACTGTGAGCGTTTCTCAATAAGAATGCTTCAATCTCGTCTGTCTTTCTTCTCTAGGGAAGAGGGACAGTCATCTTTGCCCCGCGGTTCGGATCCCGCTCAGGCTGAGGCGGGGGGGGGGGGTGACTCAGATCGTGTGGGGATCTCAGATGGATGAGTAGGATGGGGCTGAAGCAGGTGAAGATACCGAAATGTCTGAACCTGCCCAGCCCCTCTGCCCCACGTATGCGGAGCTGGTGGAGGTGATGGAGTGCACCACAGCTAGGCTTGAGTTGCCATGGCAGCGCGTCAGAGGGGAAGCCGCTCGTGAAAAAAGGCACTAGGTGCCTCTTCCAGTTAAAACGAACGTAGACAGACTGCACCCCCCCCCCCCCCCCCCCCCCCCGAAAAAAAAAAGTTTTATTTACTGGGTTATTTCGGCCACCGTTCCCCTCCTGGATAGGATGGGTTCACCTTGTTTGTGCTGTGGTGAGTTTGTTACAGGGCCTTTGTCGCTTTTTGTTCACTGAGTATCTGGCAGCCAGATCTGAAGTGGGCTAGTATTGCAGTGGTGATAAGCACAGGTAGCAGGTTCCTTCCCTGTGGGCTCAGAGGCGTGGTTAGGCTTCCTCTCACTCCAGAGAGTTATCTGCTGAGGCCTCCACTCTCTAGAGCTTGAGAGAGTGTTTATATTCTTTATGGGCTTAATTTTCTAACATAGTGGTTTCTCTTAAGTATAAAAACTAGTTTAAGACCACTTGGGTGCGAGTATGGAAGGCCTCCTCTTCTTAGAGTCTCTTTGTTAGGCCCCTGGTCCCCATAGCCCTGTGAGGCAGTATATGTCTCTAAATTCGAGACAGTGGTAAAATCACCCATCTTAGGGTGACGTTGTACTCCCCTAGTTAGCAAGGGTGTTTTTGTTAGAGTGCTCCTTCTCTCAGATAGCCGCCGAGTAAGCCTAGTACCCCCCTGGTTCCTCTGGGTCATTATGCAGAGTACTTCACCTGTGGTTGAGTTCTAGCAGGCCCTCACAAAGTTTCGGCCCCTATATTACCAGTAGGCAGGTGTGTTAGGGTGACAGGCTCACAGTGTTAGCCTCCCTTATGCGGCCAGGCCGTCCCAAATGCAGACTCCAATACTCCCCTTAAGTTTAGGGTCGTCATGCTGAGTACGTCTCCAGCGGCCATATTTCTGGAAATGCACATAAGGATGTCATAGGCTTCCTCTCATTCTTAGAGTTGTCATGCTGAAGCCTCCATCCTCCAGAGTTCCGAGCAGATAGATCTGGTCTCTGCATCGAGAAGAAGCCTCTCTCTTAATTCAAAGAGTTATATTTTAGACTTCGCTAAAGGGTTCTTGAAGGGTATGGTAGGCCTCCTCTCCCTTAGGAGAGTCATTCTGCTGAGGCCTCCATGTTTACAGCTTGTTAGCTGCATGTGTCAGGCCTTCTCTCCTTTGAGAGTCATCCTGCTGAGGCCTCCATGCAAACAGCCCTCCAGGTAGAGCTTGAGAAGTGGTCCCTCCCTCTCTGAGGAGGGGTTTTAAGACCCTCGCTCCCTGAGCTCTGGTGGTAGTCAAGCTAGCTGTCCTATCTACATGTGTCTGGCCTCCTCTCCATCGAGAGTCACCCTGCTGAGGCCCCCATATATGCAGCTTGGTAGAGCGTGGAAAGGGTTTTTCCTCATATCTTTAGTATATATTAGACCCGTTGCTCCCTGAGCTCCGGGTTGATGTTCTAAGGAACTCGATGCCAGTGTGAGTCTAGCAGGCCCCTCTTCCTAATAGAGGTATCCTGCTGAGGCCTCCAGGCGAGCCTGTAGCTGTATTCTAGCATGTGTCAGGCCTCCTCTCCTTCAAGAGTCATCCTGCAGAGGCCTCCATGCAAACAGCCCTCCAGGTAGAGCTTGAGAAGTGGTCCCTCCCTCTCTGAGGAGGTGTTTTAGGACCCTCGCTTCCTTAGCTCTAGTGGTAATCAAGCCTCCTCTCCTTCGACAGTCATTCTGCTGAGGCCCCCCGTATATATAGCCTGTTAGCTACATTTGTCAGGCCCCTCTTCCTAATAGAGTTATCCTGCTGAGGCCTCCAGACAAGCCTGTCGTTGTATTCTAGCATGTGTCAGGCCTCCTCTTTTTTGAGAGTAATCCTACTGAGGCCTCCATGCAAACAGCGTTGCAGGTAGTAGTACAAAAAAGGGTCCTCTCGATAACAGTTACTTTAGGCCCTTTGTCTGAGCTCTCAAAACTATGAACTTTTCACGTTTTAGATTAAGTTCTGGAAGAGCCACATTGGTGTAAGTGCCTCCTCTGCTCTTGAGTCATCCTGCTGAGGCCTCCGCTTCCCATACAAGTAAGCAGGTTGTTGGCTTCAGCATTAAGCATGATAGCCTCCCTGGTATGGGGGTTGACTCTGTCCCCTCGAGAGTAGCAGGCCCATAGGCTCTTGGCAATACTCCATTAAATTAAGCTCCCTCTGAAAGCTCCTGGCTCAGCTGGGACTCAGACCGGGGACCTCCTTGCTCTGAGGCAACTGTGCTACCCACTGAGCCACTGTGTCGCCCCTTTATATATTACCATTAATAAATACTTAAAATTATAATTATGGAAGCTTTAGCGTAAATTCTGCCAGGAAGACTCATTTGTTGCGTCACTAATTACCTTCTCATCTATCCAATCGCGTCTAATACTTACAGTATAAAAGGCCGGTTCTTACACGTGTTTGAGTTCGCAGATGCTGACGCTTTATTGACCTCCATCCTCCCCACCACACCCAAGATGGTTCCTTCCCTTCCAACCTCCCCACCACCACCAGGATGGTCCCTTCCTATACCTCCCGGGGGGTCGGCTGCGCCCCTGCCTTCGTCTTCAGGCAGGAAATCCAGAGTCTGGATCCTCGGATTGCGAGCTATGGACAGGGCCTACGCCAAAGAACTTTATTGCTTGCTGGGTTATCAATAAATGTATTTATTGTTACAGTATTTATTCTCCCGAGTCTTTCTGGTTGAACTTTTTTTTTCATCTTTTTACACTATTTTGGTACTTGCCACTAAAATAAAGGTTCTAAAGCATAACCATTTGAGAATCACTGCTTTACATATGTCTGATCTCTAGCTCGATAAGTTTAACCTTCACACCTTTTAAAACAACAAATTCATGTCACCTTTTCATTGGAAACAACACCATTTAATGTGAAACGTCAACATTTCATTCTCTCCAGCGTGAGGCATGGTTGAAAACTGTTGGAAAGCTGAACAGAAAGAATGATTAGACTGACAAAAGAGAGAGATTGATGCAATTTGGTGCTTCATTGGGCCATTGAAGAGAATGATCATATCAAATGAGATCTGCTGGTCATGATGAGACAATTCCCCATCAGCATAATGAGAAAGCAACTCTTATTTCTTCACTGAGACATTGATGCAGTGTGACAGGCATAGCTGAAGTTTTGTGATGGACATGAACTTGAATGCATGAGTCTTTGCATGTAAACATCCTTAAATGGGTGTACATGCATTAATACAAACAGCCGCAGTGGTAACGCAGTCATAATCTCTTGATGATTTTTGTTTTCAACAAAAAGGATTCGGGGAAAAGTATTAATTCTTTAAACATAATTATATTGTCCTTTGTTTCGTTACACTATGTATTCCTGTGCATCTATGTCATCACTTCAAGTATTTACTCATTATAGCATTCACAGAAGATTTGCACTGGTTTACATTTCACCAGGCCCATATTTTAGACCTGTTTCCCAACATTTATTAGTTATGCTTCCCCAACAGCCGCATTAGAGACTCAAGTACCTTTTCTTCAAAACAAAACAAGAATTATGTTCCTTCACTCATTTATACTAGATAACTGCATTAACTAGATTTGCATTATCATTAACATCATTAAAGAAGCATTAGAATCATTAACTATTAAAATAAAAATAATTGACACTGTGCAAGAAAAATAGCTCACCACACGGCTTCCTCTGTCTTTAATAAGACACCCCTGAGCTGGTTTGCTTTTAACATCACCTTCTTGTTTGCCAACCATACAGAAACGTCCTCTGCAAGAGCTAACAGCAAATTTATTTATAAATAAAATGCAGATGGTATGTTAATTAAGTCAAATGTATTAATTATACGGTGGAATATAAAATAACAGAAGTTCAAAAAATATGAAAATATCTCCCATGAACCAATACCCTGGCATTTCTACAGATTTTAAAGCAAAGTTGTGATTTACAGGTAAAAAAGAACTTACAAGTTCACCAAATTGAGGTCAAAATCCTTTCCAAATACCCCTTGGAAGCTGTTTAAGAAAGGCCTGGGGTTCATGTTCCTCTGCATGATGTTAACAAGGTCTCAGAGAAATTGCCTGTCACTGTGGGTTCAGCAAAGTCTTTTGCCATCAATCGCTCTTTTTCTTTAATATTTGACATTGAAATGCTAAATACAAGCAATAGTAATGAAATCTGTACACATTTGATCTATATATTCTGCCCCACTGAAGTTTCATCCACCACAAAAAATGCCTTAACCAGCGTGAGCATCAAACGTTCACATCAGCAGCTGTTAACAAGTTTCTTGCTGGACTCCTACAGATAAAATCAATGGTTTAAAGATAGGCACTCCTGCAGAGCTGATGTAAAGGAGAGCAATTTTGCACATTTTGTGTCTGCCTAAAACCCTGTCTGTCCATCACAGTCAACATCAGGCTGCATGCCTAAAGCAGTGTTCAACAGCCCTGCAACATAAGCCATAACAATACACCGCATTGAGAAGTGTTTAAAATGTTATATATATAATACATAAAATGAGGAAGCACAGATTGTGTGGGGAAAAATGCATCACTATATCAGGTATGTTAAGAGCAGGATGTATCCGGTTTAATTATTTACAGCTTTGTCTTTGCAAGCGACTGTGAGCTTGTTGAAGATAAAATAATAATTGCTCATACATAAACAATAGCTGGGTCCATTCTGATTCAAATGAATAGTCTATTTGTGTGAGTACATTTGAGACCTGAAAGGTGTACTCAGCTGCACAGAGCAGGGTTAGAAAACAAGGTAGAGCCCTATGAATTCTGCCTTGCAGAACAAGAGTTGTTTAATCCAATCATTTAAACGGAATGGAATGTCAGGTAATATGGCATTAATAAAATTAAAAGAAGGGACATACAATTAATCAAATTCAAATATGGACTAGTGTCTGTGATTATTAAACCGTAAACAGAAATATGAAGTTTAAATGTTCTGTTTGTCTCAGAATGAATGAGCAGCGCTGTTTCATTTACTGCATGTACTCAAGCACAAGCTTTTTTTCAGTGTCCGCTGTCTCACTATGAGGACATGATGAACACATGAACTTCATTTCCAGAGCTGCTCTGAGAGTTCAATCCATGAGCATTTCATCACTGTTTAAAAGAAAGCTATCGTCATATAGCTTTCACACAATCAAGAGATTTTTCTTCTGCCACAAAAACTTAAAGCGTCAGGGGTCATTCTAGCCCTTAAACGCTCCGGCAAAAAATCCAACACTAAATCAATAGGGAAGTGGTTAATTATTAAGTTGTTACAGTTTTATGAATTTTAACTGATTAGACATGCTTTTTGACGTTAAAATTTGTAATTAAAGGATTTAAAGCATTCAAATAGAATCCAGAAAATTTAAATGGAAACACAGAATTAGAGGGAAACTGATTTAATAGGGCCCTAGTTAATGCAATGTTCAATTGTTCTGAGATAATAAGGCTGTGAGGAAACAAATGGTGGGATACATGTCAGAATGAGAGAAGGAGTATGCTAGTAGAGAGACGTAGCAGGGACATTCGCCTAAAGGAACAGTTCACCCAAAAATTAAGACTTTGAAACACAAGTAAATATATTAATGAAACAAGAGATTTCTGTCCCAACAAGACATTGCATCAAGGAAGCACAGTTGAGCTTCCTTTCACCATATTAGATGTGCTCTTTGTGCTTTGATCAATGTTTATTTGTGAACAACTAAATTAGTTAAAATACTAGCCTAAATTAAATCTTATAAAGCAATCATGTTTCTTCAGAAGATTGGATTAAATCCTTGATTCATATGGATTTTTTTTATATATACTTTTTGTACGTTTAAAGGGACATAAATCAAGTTTTATTAAAAATATCTCCATTTGTGTTTTGAAGATGAACAAAAGTCTTATGGGTTTGGACGGCATGAGGGTGAGAAAATTATGACAGAATTTTCATTTTTGGGTGAACTATCACTTTAACCCAGGTACGAATATGCATACTTTATAGCTACAAAGTATTTTCAAAAAGCAGAATGTGAATGTGAACCCACAAAATCTGTGCTGAACATACTTTCCATCTTGTGGATCGGTTCTGAGTTCTATGTTGTGCAGGTGCAGAAAACTACCAGAATCTGGCATGCAGACACTTATTGGCTCTTTACAATGCAGAAAGTGTTCTTGTCTACACGCCACGTCTGAATACATGCCCAGTTATAGCGCTCTTTGATCATCATTGATCTTTGAATAAATGCTGTCATGATCAATAGAAAATGTAAACAAACGTCTCTTCAAAATAAAGTCTGTTCGCTTTCTGATAATGCCTTTCAGTGCATGTCAGTGTTAGGTAAACTAAAACCCACGTTATTTCTGATGACTATGAAACCTGATAGTGCCTGCCTGACAAACCTGAAAAGACAATGCGGGTGCCAAACACAAACATGCTATTAAAAAAAAAAAGAAGATGATGGAGGGAGGGAGAGAAAGACAGAAAGAAAGCGAACATATCCTACAGTGCAGTACTAGGAGTGAAGATTTTTGAGGTCTTGTGGGGTTTGGTATGAGATCTGTGATGTAATCATAAGTGGCAAGTGGGCTGAGTCGATTTGAAGTGTGTACTGACCCACTCTAACAGCCTAGTAATGATTAAACTATTACCACAAAACTAAGAGTGAGGGACAGAGAGGAAATAAAAAGGCAGGAGGTCAACCAGAAAGTTCATAGGGCCTTTAAGGACAGCAAAATAAAAAAGAACTGATTATGTCACTACTTAGCTGAAAAACTGTCAACTTTATTTTTCTACATTTAGATAAACCCAAATAATAATTGTTTTGTTTATTGCCTTACTATGAGTCATTCTCTCGCTCCTTATCATACAGTAAAAACCTTCGTCATTAACATAGATAAAATACAAACAACAAGAAAGGAAACAGCACTTGGTTTTTAAATAGATTCAAAAGAGCAATTTTGTAACGCTTGTTGTTTGCAGCATAAATTTTTTTTTTTAAAAATCAACAACCCCCAAACATCAGACAAGGCTAACACTAGTGTGGGAGTCCCAATCACGACTGACAACAAAACATAATTGAATTTCTGCCTACTATGAGGATACATGAGGAGGATATACAGTTATATTTTAAAGTGCCCCTATTATGCTTCTTTGATTATTACCTTGCATGCAGTGTGTAACATATCTGTTTGGATGTCTGCAAAGTCTTAAAGATCAAAGTGCACGACAAATAAAGTTATTGTCTCCTGAAAGAAAAATCGATTCTGAACTGCCCAAACCAGTTGTCAGCAATTCCAGGCTCACTTCCGTAACATATCTATGTAGGTTTATAACAAATTTGCATTATTCCAGCCTATAAGTCTTTACTGACTGCCCACTAACAACATCAACATAGTACTTTGACCCACCCTCAAACACTGTTGTAGCTGAGAAGCAACAAGTTGTAGCAACATGTTGTGTTGTCGACATGTCACGAAGACTGGAATTGATACGGTAAAACTGACGCCATTGTTACAGTTCGAATCATTGTGCTGAGGAAGTCACTGAAATTCAGATCAAAGACGTTATATATAGAAAGACAGTACACTTATATTACTTATGAATGGGGAAAAGTGCAACACACAATATGGCGGAATAGCCATTAGAAGCTGCGGTTGTAATAGAAACAGTGTTCTGAGACACGTGCTTAGGACATTGACTGGTCTAGCTTGAAAAATAAGCTTTTTTAAATGCTATTTGAGCATAAGAAACAACATTTATGGGACAATTCATGTCAGATTTTGTTGCTGATTTGAAATATATTGTTTAATTGTGAGTTCGGCAAGCAGTTTTTTAGATTTCAGGATTCCCTCATTTATGGAGATAGGACTTGGTCTGGTATGCCTGAAATAGCTGCCGGAGGTGTTGCAAATATGACCACAAAGTGAACAGACTTTCCTTGAAAGGGACTTTGAATTCCGACACACGCTGTCTACAATTTGGTAGACCAATCACAACAGACTGAGCCATCTGACCAATCAGAGCAGAGGATGCTCTCGGAAAGGAGGGGTTTAGAGCAGTTTCAAACTTTTTTGGTCACACCCCCTTTAAAAAAATTTTTTTTTAATCTGGCCTCACAAGCTCAGCTTCTTGTATGGCTGTTCACAGAAACTCGTACAGCAGAAGAGCGGCACGTTCACAATAGCAGCTTGTGATTCTGTCCGCTGAGGAGGTGCTTTTCTATGGAGAGCAACTTCTATGTCGGGCTTGTTCAGATGGTGACAAGTCAACAGTCGGAAGAAGAGCGATTCAGTGGAATTGGCTTTGGTGCCGCTTTATAAAGGCAGAGCTCTAAATGCTATTCACGCACTTGAACTCCGTTGCAACGGCTGTTTTCTGTTTGTATTTTTTTCAGCTGATCCCCTCCCCACCCCTACAATGCTCCACACTTTGAGAAGCAATGGTTTAGAGAGACTGAATCATTTATCGAGCCATTTCAGACACAGTGAGAAAAGAGGTGATGTGCCATGTATATTATGAGAAAAGTTCTTTGAACCTGCATTTTGGATGCATGTAAACCTATTGTAGGAGACCTCCAAAACAAAATTAGGAAGATTTAAAATAGCATAATAGGAGCCCTTCAAAAATAACTTCTGCAAATTATTATCAATCCAAATAAAAACCTCTTTATTGCTACAGAATCTGAAACCATTCATGAGGACATTATGCATGAGGTGCATATCCTCAATACACCATATCAATCTGAACCTCCATCACAAGGACAACTCTATGTAACAAATTAGCTCTATGAAATATTAATAATCAATAATCTAACAAGTGCATGTCCATCAACAAACCGATTATTTTACTTGTACTTATTTATTTCCCGAGTATTTTTCTAATTTATTGCGGTGAACATGTGGAAACTGTATCAATAACAGTGCAGACATTAGCCGAGCTCTAATGTGTGAATGACTGACATAAACGTTGGTAAAACAAATCTTGTTCCATGCCTAATCTTTCCTCAGAGTAGTAAGAACAACAGACAATCTGCATTAACACAGTTTTAGGTAATAGTGGCCCACAACTGATTAGCAGAAGTATTTCAGTAAGACAGTAATAATGTGAGTTAACCAGTTAGCAGGAGACCAACACAATATAAAACTCAAAACTAAGTATTTTGAACACCATCTTTCAAGAGCAAGCGGTGTGCGAATCCTGCATTGAACTCTGAGATTTGAGAAACAGTCATCAGTAAAATAAAGGGAACACAGCAAAAGTTTAGGATTATACTGCTGTGGTATCGTGGTAAAGATGAATTTTAACCACTGATTCTTCACATGCTCGTCCTTGGGCAGTAAAAAAAAAACTGTCTTTACCTTCACACAGTAGAGCACAGCGTTTTCTCGACATAATGCTGTCCAGCATCCACAGGAATCAGCTGCAGTGTTTGAGGGCGTTAAAGTTCCCTTTCGAGGGAACTCGAACTGCGTCGAATGACACTTTGGGGAACGCCCCTCAGCATAGCGCCTCTGAAGTATGAATGAAACTAAGCCGATCTCCGATTGGAACAACGTAATGACGTAATGTGTGACGACACACAGGCGGAACTATAAAGGGACGCCGGCACACACAACATGTCAGCTTTCTGTTCTTCAGCAAGCGCTATCTGTGACTGTGAGTCTTATTTATTGTTTGTTTGTCTCTAAAGCTGATCTCTGATCTAAATGGCGAGCGCGAGTTTCAGGAAGTGTGTGCATCCTTGCCCTCGTTTCATCACGGGTGGGGACACACACCGACTGTGCACGCATTGTTTGGGAATGCAGCACGCGCGGGCAGCTCTCGAGGGAGCTGCTTGCGAGGATTGTGAAAAGCTTCCAATCCGTGTGTTGCGTTCCCGGCTGGCTATCTTCGATGAAGATGGCCGGCCTCGCGAGCCCCGTGGTGCGGGACCCGCGTCCGCTGAGGCGGCGCGGCAACGCTCTTCATGGGGCTCGCAAATGGATCTGTCAGGGGATCCCGAGGCTGCTGAGGCACCTTCTCGGGATTCCTCTGACAGCTCTGATGTCCTCGAGCCTCGCGTGGAAGCCCGCCCGGCGGCTTCTTCTGCGCGAGCTGAGGACCCGATGCTTGAGCTGTCTGCCTCTGAGGAGGTAGACGTGCTCAGTATCGAGGGCGGGGATTTTGGGGATGACTCGCCACCCCATGTCCCCGCATATGAGGAGTTGGTGGAGGTTGTTTCTCGTGCTGTGGACCGTTTGAACATCAGTTGGCCACATGAGAAGCAGGAAGCGCTTGCTAAAAGCAAGTTGGACGAGCGCTTCCTGCAGCACAGGGAACAACCTCATCACCGGGGCTTGCCGTTTTTCCCCGACTTACACAACGAGTTGTGTAGGTCGTGGAGCAGACCTCACTCTTCCCGTGTGTCCAACCCCCCTATTTTAAATTATAGTAATATCATGGGGGCACGGGAAAACGGTTATGGGGTGATGCCGCGGGTGGAACAGCCACTCGCTAGTTATTTATCCCCCGAGTCGGCATCATCCCTGAAAGCTCCGGTGCTGCCCACTAAACCATGTCGCGAGACATCGTCGTTGGTGGGCAGGGCTTATATGGCTGCGGGTCGGGCTGGTGCGAGCCTTCATACTATGGCTTTGCTTCAGGCGTACCAGGCCGACCTTCTTAAAGATATCGATGGAGGCGAGGGCCCAACTCCCGATGATGTCGCGGAGTTGAGGAGGGTCGCTGACTTGTCTCTCCGAGTCACCAAGGAGACGGCCCGTGCTATCGGCCGCTCTATGGCAGCAATGGTGGTCTCGGAGAGGCATTTATGGCTTAATCTGTCGGGTATCAAGGAGAAGGACAGGGCCTTCCTCCTTGATGCCCCGATTTCGTCTTCTGGCCTGTTCGGCGACGCCGTTAATACAGTCGTCGACAGGTTTCAGGAGACGAAAAAGCAGTCAGCGGCCTTCAAGCAATATCTCCCTCGCCGCTCGAAATCTAAGAAGTCTGCCCCTAGTGGGCAGCCGCAGCCACAGCCATCCACCAGCTCCTCTGCCTATAGACAGGCTCAAAAGGAGAGTGTCGCGTCTAGAGCCCCCCCTCAAGGAGCCTGGGGGCATAGACGGCGCTCTCAGGCGAAGCCTCAGCAAAAGCAGGGCGACCTGAGGGCCGTCCTGCAGGTTAAAAAGGCTTCGGCGAAAAGGTCCTAGCCCATTTAGGATCTCTGCGGGCGGCCCCACCCGTGGTGGAACGACCGAGGTCGTTTCCCTCACGGAGCCCGCAGGAAATCGATGTTGCTCTCCCGCCGCTAAACACGTTTCGGGTCACATCGGTTTCCAGCGAACGCAGGTTGCACTGTCCGCCCCACAGGCTTGCGGCCAGGCAGCATTCGCGTCCGCCCATCGAGAATCATTTTCGGTTCAGCCTTGCCGGGGATCCGCTTCAGGGGGCCGAGAACGAATCCCGATTAATACCCGAAGCCAGGCTCGAGAGCCTGGTTCCTCTGGTGAGGTATTTCGATGCATGGAAAAATCTGTCGAATATTTCTCCCTGGGCCCTGCGCACCATTCAATATGGTTACAGGCTGCAGTTCAGTTTCCACCCACCCAAATTCAACGGGGTGGTCTGGACTGTAGTCGACCCAGTGCAGGGTCGGGTATTGGAACAGGAAGTAAACTCCCTGCTGGTAAAGGAGGCTATAGAGCGTATTCCTCCTCCGGACAGGGAGTCCGGGTTTTACAGCCGCTACTTCATAGTTCCCAAGAAGGATGGGGGGTTACGTCCAATAATAGATCTCAGGCACCTGAACCGCTCTCTGAGGAGATTCAGGTTCAAGATGCTCACTATTCCCATTATCGTGAGTCAAATTCAATCCGAGGATTGGTTTGTCACGATAGATCTGAAGGACGCATACTTCCATATATCCATCCTTCCATCTCACAGGAAGTTTCTGAGGTTCGCTTTCGGGGGCGAAGCGTACCAATATCGGGTTCTTCCGTTCGGCCTGGCTCTCTCCCCTCGCACATTTACCAAATGTATGGATGCAGCTCTGGCACCTCTGAGGCTTCAGGGCATCAGGGTGCTCAATTATATCGACGACTGGCTGATTTTAGCACAGTCGCGGGAGCTGGCGATTCGGCATCGAGATGTCGTCCTCGCCCACATCCAGAGCCTGGGGTTGAGACTCAACACGAAAAAGAGCGTGTTGACACCAGTCCAGAGAACCACGTTCCTGGGAGTTGTGTGGGACTCGGTCACGATGCGGGCACAATTGTCTCCCGCGCGGATCGAGTCCATCCTGACCACAGTGTCTGGGATACAGCTAGGCCAGGCCATCACTGTGAAACACTTCCAGAGAGTGTTAGGGCTCATGGCAGCAGCGTCCAGTGTTATTCCACTCGGCCTGCTGCACATGAGAGCCCTTCAGTGGTGGTTGAGAACCAAGGGGTTTTCCCCGAGGGGAAACCCGTTCCGCATGATCAGGGTTACGCGCAGGTGCCTTCGTTCCCTATCTATGTGGAAGAAAGCTTGGTTTCTCTCCCAAGGCCCTGTGCTGGGAGCGTCATGTCGCCGGAAAACCGTTTCGACAGACGCCTCCCTCACGGGCTGGGGCGCGGTCATGGACGGCCGCTTTATGACAGGCCTATGGCAGGACCATCATTCCTCCTGGCACATAAACTGCCTGGAGATGTTGGCGGTGTTCCGAGCTCTGAGGAGTTTCCTGCCGGACCTCAAGGACTATCATGTCCTTGTGAGGTCAGACAGTATGTCGGTAGTGGCCTATATAAACCATCAGGGGGGTCTGAGATCTCGCCCTCTATGCCGACTGGCGCGTCAGATCCTCCTGTGGTCCCAGGGGAAATTGTCGTCTCTGAAAGCGACATACATCCCGGGGAGTCAAAATCAGGGAGCAGACATCCTGTCGAGACAGGGGCTGAGGCCCGGGGAACGGAGACTCCACCCCGAGGTGGTGGAGTCAATATCTCAGAGGTTCGGCCCAGTGGAAGTGGACCTGTTCGCGTCTCGAGAGACGACCCACTGTCCTCTGTGGTTTTCCCTCACTCATCCAGCCCCGCTGGGGTTGGATGCCATGGTGCAGACGTGGCCGAGGCTACGTCTGTACGCTTTTCCCCCGATCGCTCTGCTCCCGGGAGTTCTAGAGAGGGTCCGTCGAGACGGGATCAGTCTACTGCTGGTAGCCCCGTTGTGGCCGGCCCGAGTATGGTTCTCCGACATAATTTTGCTCCTGAACGGCCCTCCATGGGAGATTCCCATCAGGAGGGACCTGCTGACACAGGCAGGGGGCTCAGTATTTCACCCTCGACCCGAGTTGTGGAAACTGTGGGTCTGGCCCCTGAGGGGGCACAGTACCTAGAGGCCGGCCTATCAGCTGGAGTAGTGGAAACCATACTCAGCTCTAGAGCTCCCTCCACGAGGAAGTTGTACGGCTTGAAGTGGAATGTCTTCACCCTTTGGTGTAGAGAGCGTGAGGTGGACCCAGTTAACTGCCCAGTGGCTTCAGTGCTGGAGTTCCTCCAGGATCGCTTCTCCACTGGTCTTACCCCATCCACACTTAAGGTGTACGTGGCTGCCATTGCGGCTTTCCACGCTCCTTTGAGGGATGGGCCTCTGGGGAGGCACCAGCTAGTCGTACGTTTCCTCCGTGGGGCCTGGAGGATGAGACCTGCGGCTCGTACCAGGGTTCCCACTTGGGACCTGGCGGTGGTTCTTGAAGGTCTGGCTGAGGCCCCCTTCGAACCGCTAGAGTCGGCTGAGGCCAAGAACCTGTCGCTGAAGGTCGCTTTTCTGTTGGCCATTACTTCTCTGAGGAGGGTAGGAGATCTCCAGGCGCTCTCCATATCTAACGAGTGCCTGGAGTTTGCTCCAGGCAACATTAAGGCCATCCTTCACCCTAGGCCCGGCTATCTGCCTAAGGTGCCGTCCAGTGCGGCACGGCCTACGGTTCTGCAGGCTTTTCATCCTCCACCTCACGTGACGACGGATGAAGAGAGACTTCATGTGCTCTGCCCTGTCAGAGCACTGAATATTTACATTCAGAGGTCCTCTTCATGGCGGAAGTCGGACCAGTTGCTGGTCTGTTTCGGGTCGCCCAGGAAGGGGCTTCCCGCTTCCAAGCAGACCATCAGCAACTGGATTGTCCAGGCGATTTCCACGGCCTACCAGGTGCGCGGTATGCCTTCACCTTTGGCCGTGAGGGCTCATTCTACTAGAGGCATGGCGTCCTCTAGAGCCCTTCTCGCGGGGGCCCCCATCCAGGAGGTCTGCGATGCAGCAGGATGGGCTACCCCTCATACCTTTATTAGGTTTTATAGTCTGGATATTCCGTCAACACCCGGCGCTCTTGCGCTTTCTTCCTAAGTGTGCCTGCGAGCAGTTTCACACTAGGGCAGGCAGGGCTCGTTGTGGCATAGTGGGCATTTGTTCCCCAAAGTGTCATTCGACGCAGTTCGAGTTCCCTCGAAAGGGAACGTCCTCGGGTTACGTATGTAACCCTTGTTCCCTGAGAAGGGAACGAGAACTGCGTCCCTTGGCCACGCCTTCCCTGCCTGGGAGCGCTTGCTTCATCACAGGAAGCTGACATGTTGTGTGTGCCGGCGTCCCTTTATAGTTCCGCCTGTGTGTCGTCACACATTACGTCATTACGTTGTTCCAATCGGAGATCGGCTTAGTTTCATTCATACTTCAGAGGCGCTACGCTGAGGGGCGTTCCCCAAAGTGTCATTCGACGCAGTTCTCGTTCCCTTCTCAGGGAACAAGGGTTACATACGTAACCCGAGGACGTTTTCCCTGGAGTCTAATGTTTCGTCTTGACGTCACAACAAAACGGCTTATGACTCGTTTGAAAAACGATTCATTTCATTGACTCAGAGTCGACTCTTACTTTTGAAAGACAATTACTTTATATACGGTGCACTTTCAGATAAAAAAAACTTTGCAGGATGTTTTCATTCACTTAGAGCTATGTTACACACTACATGAAACGTAATTTTCAAAAATCCATAATAGGGGCACTTTAAGAACGAGAAGGCAACAAAGCTTTACCTGCTATTTTACCTATCAAATGTAAGGATGGGACCTGGACCAGGGATATTTTGGAGTAAAGTGAGCAATCATTCAAAGAACTGTATTAGTGTAATGGTAATTTAGCTGGTGTATCCGCAGGCTTATTGCCCACTTCATACTGCTATGTTGCGTGCCTGAGGGTCTGTGCAAAATAGGAATCAGTGGGGAAAAATGTGATGCGTTTGGCCAAGGTTGAGCGGTTCGATTCCTTGTGTGATTCCTTCACCACTCCTCTCTTGGGGAGTGAGAAATCAAATTTGTAGCGTATATATATGTATCACAAAATGCTTGAGTTAATAGTAGAAACTGGTGATTTAGCAGGGGGTGGGGACTGACCTGCTCAAATCGAGCCTCATCCTCGCAGTTTTCCAGCACCCGAGAGAAGAAGGAGATACCTGCAGGGAGATAAACAAGGTTAAAGCGGTTCACTGCTATGCAGATGATACACTAATTTATTTGCCTCTGAAATGCAACAAAGATACTGCTCTGAAATCCCTTTTTGCAGGCCTAGAAGAAGTAAAAATGTGGTTTTCTCAAAATTTCTTATTTTTTAATGAATCCAAAACCTAGATTATAGTCTTTGGCCCCCATGACAACTTTAATAGAAATAACATTGATCTGGACTATCTTTATCCAACTTCATCTTGCATTAATAACTTCGGTGTTCTCAGGGATCAGAACTTCAAATTTGAAAAACAAATAAATGCAGTGATTAGTTCTTGTTTTTTCCAGCTACGTCTTCTCTCTCAGATCAAATCCTCCCTTTCTGAGAAAACCTTAGAGATTGCTGTCCATGCGCTCATTACATCACGGTTGGATTATTGCAACTCTCTTTACAATTGGCATACCCAAACACTCTATTGCTCGTCTCCAAATAGTACAGAATTCTGCTGCAAAGTTCCTCAAAAGAAAACGTAAATTTGATCATGTTTCACCTATCTTAAAATCACTGCATTGGCTACCTTTGCATTTTAGAATTGAGTTTAAAATGCTTCTCTTTGTTTTTAAATCCGTAAATAATCTGGCACCGAGCTATTCGTTTGAGCTACTCTGTCCACACAATCCCACACGAAACCTGAGGTCTGGTGATCAGAGACTTTTGTCTGTCCCCAGATCACGGTTAAAGAATAGAGGGGACAGAGCCTTTGCGATTGCTGGCCCAAGGCTTCCGGTTTACATCAGCATAGCTCAATCTCTAACTGTTTTTAAATCCTCTCTTAAAACCTTTTTTTTTTCTTTAGCTTTTAATTCATTGTGAGCGTCTGTCATGAATGTGTGGTTTGTCCTTGTTCTTTATCTTGTGTATTGTTCAACACTTTGGTCAGCCCTGTTTGCTGTTTTTAAATGCGCTATATAAGTAAATACAAACTTGAAACTTGAAACTTGAAACTTAAAGGTCAATGTGGCTCAGAAGAGACTAACATAACAGAAATGATTTTACATATAGTGGCCAAAAGTGATGTCCAGGGGGATATTTGTTTTTAATGACAATTTGGCATGTTTCATTGCTTTATTACAAATAAAACAATTGACTCCCAGCACAACTACACAATTTGCATTTAACATTTACATTTAATCATTAATTAGCAGATGCTTTCATCCAAAGCTACTAACAAATTAGAACAATTGAAGCAATCAAACTAACAAAAGGGAAACAATACGTAAGTGCTGTGACTAGTCCCAGTTAGTCTAGAGCAGTACATGTACAAGGGTTTTTTTGTTAATAAATGAAAAAAAAATAGATAGAATAGAAATAGAATAGAATAGAAAGTGTTAGTATCAATTGAGCAAGTGTTGACGGAAATGTGTCTTTAGCCGTTGAAAGTGGTGCTCGGGTTGAGCTAGGCAGGGCATTCCACCAGCATGGAACAGTCAAGGCTGAAGATGTCAATTTTCCACCAGACATCACTTTTGGCCACTATTGTAAACCATTATATATTTGTGACATTGTGAGTAACAGTTAAAACAATGTTTTGCTGGCACTGCATATATGAACTCTCAAGAGTAAGATTTCATTCTGCGTGTACCAAATCTCTTTACATGACAGAATTATGTACATATCAAGACCCTTAGTGTAACTCCCTGAAGACCTGTTGTAACAGGATTGTATTAGGATTATGCATAATAGGCAGGTCTGGCAACAGAGAACAAATATCATACCAATATCATAAAACTGCAACATAGTTAAAATAGTGAAGAGTGAAACTGCTTTATAGAAGTCTGACTCTGACAAGAAACAACGAGCTGTATTATTCTTAGACAGTGTGTGCTTGTGTACGAGTACATATGAACGCTCAATACAAATATCTTTACACACCACCCTTACGCACTCACACACATGCCTACACAAACACTTATATTGAGTGTTTATTTCAGTGTAAGGCCATAACTAATAATGATTTATGTATTTACCATTTTCAGCATTGAGAAACCTGTGTAAGGATAGGTGAAAAAGATTTTCACCTTGTTTTAACTGTCACCTATACTGTGTAAGTATAGGTGAAAAAGGGTAAATACATAAATCATCATTAGCTATGGCCATACACTAAAATAAACACAATCAAACATACTCTTCAGTATGTTTGCGGTTCACAACCATTGATTTTTATAACATATGCAATCCATTTATGTTTTGTTGTGCTATTGTAGTTTTATGCAATCATACCATGTCTTTGTTGAACAACTGAGCTGGTAAATATCATGTAAAAATGCTTTAGAAGAGTAAAATTAAGAAAGATTAATTTGAGATTATGTAATCTCAGAATACAGAGGGCTAAATTCTCTCAGTCTCAGAGAAACAATCAGCAGCTCATCTCAAATTCATAGCTGGCTTCTGTTGTTCACAAGTGCTTTTCCCCCAGGTAACATTTATAACCTCTATACACAGTGCTGCAGATCACAACATTCAGCTGGTGTGGAATATTTTTAACGTCAAAGTCATAATAGGAAAACAAGAATTGATTAAAAAAGCATAATGGGGAAGATTTTATGAATTGCACAGTATATTATACTCATTAATAGAACTGAGAGCAAAAACTAAAGTATCACCAGGCTTACATCCTAGATTTAAAGACGCTTTTACATGGTATAACGAGGAGATAGGGAAAAATGATTATGTAGCATGCATAAATTGAGCAAAAACTTAAAGGTAGTGTAGGCAATTTCTGAGAGGCTTAGCAAACATGAACGCCTCCTCCAAAACACATGAATGCGCACAGTAATGTGTTTTGAGGACGTGAACAGCTCCGGGAACATCACGGGTTGTCAGCTATTAATTACAGTAATTATGGCATGCCGTGAATGCAGCTCGTTGTTTTGGTTCAGGATAGGGCTGAACGATTCATTGCATTTGCGATAATATTGCAATATGATGAAATTAGATTTTCTAACAGAAATTGCTTGTCTTCGTTGAATAATACAGAAGATAAAGAGCTTTAAAAAAATCGCATATTAAATAGCAATCGCAATATTGGTTAAAAAAATCGCAATCAGATTATTTTCCAAAATCATTCAGCCCTTGGAGAATCTGTAAAAGGCAGCTACTGTTTGTCTGTGGCGCTCGGTGACTATCTAACTCTGCTGATGACGTGTGATGCCTGTGCAAGCAGGGTGCGTGGAGGTATGGAAATACATGTTGACAGGCAGGTAGGACATATTGCATTTGGACCTAATGCAATGATTGGAAGATATATGTAAAAAAAAATATATATATATTTAAACCATTTCGGTTTGCCTACCCTAAGTTCAATAAAAATTCATTAACCTTAAAATGACAGAACAATCTTAAACAGTAAGTTCAATAATGCAGTCTTTACAAAGACTTTTCACATTCTAAAGCAATCAAATCTCATAATATCTGAAAGCCAATATTTTTGTACACTGAATCATTTTCTTTCTCTGATACTATGATAGAATTTCATTTGGATTTTTCATTGTTCTCAGATCCACTCAGAGGTACTCAATCTAAGTTATGCAACCCACAGGGAAACAGGACACAGCTCAGTGGAGCCCTTCCGCTCCAGACAGCCTAGATCAGGCACACTGAGGCTGGTGGAGATCAGAGGAAGACCGAAAGGGAGGGAAGGAAAGGGTGGCAGGAGGAGAGCTTAATAGTCATTGCCCTCAGAGAAAGGGGGGGAAATCAGTGGCAACAGGACAAAGCATCAAAATGGCTTCAATCACTTGCAGTGTCTCAATCAAATCCCTAAATTGGGAGTAAGTTGAAGCAGACCGTCACCCTCACTGTCATTTCAAACAGATAGTCATTCTGTAAAGATGACAAAAAGATTCCCATTAATACCGGAAGATGTTTACTCTTTTAAAACATGCATCTGCGTTTTTATTACCAATAAAATGTTGTTTGTCCTAGATCATTTCTGCTTCATTTAACTAAGGTGACTCTGTCATTTATATTTTTATATGCTAGACACATAGTATCAACACACGTCTCTGGCTGTATTTTTCTCCCACCCTTTCTCTCACACACACACACATTTTATGAAATAGAAAATGATTGCGTCAGATCAACACTTTGCAACTGTCCAAGGTTCTGAAATACAAATTCAGATGAAAAAAAAAGAGAAAAAGAAAAGAGTCTCTGAGCCACACTGCATGACATTTAACTATTGGATTGCCAAGGCAAGCCTCATAAGACAAAACAACCAAGAGTTCAAACAAATTTGGTTCACTCTTATCAGTTTACACTCTAAACTTAAACTTCTAGGGACTTTGAAAAACATTTTGGAAAAGTATACCAGTAGCTTATTAAAAAGTATATCCATTGCTAGACAACAGCTTGAAATCAACAACGTATCAAACAATGAACATTAAGAGAATATACGAGAGATATACGAACATCTAGATAGTTACATATAATGAAACTAAGTAAGAAAGCAGCTCAAGCTCGAAATGAGTCGACATTTTTAATTTTAATTGATTTAAAATTTATGAAATTATAGATTTATCTATAAACGGGAGTTTTCATAATCTAAAAAAACCTTCTATAAAAACCTTCTATAAACACATGCGCTTAAGAATAGCATGGATTTCTACAACTTTTTATCAGACGATTTCAAGTTACACACCTTTCCATGGCATAGACATTAAATATACATAACATAAAACAATACAAAACCAACATATGTTTAGTGTATTACCCATTCACTGGAAATAAAAATTATTGCTCTATACCTCTGAAAGTCACTTTTGCGATTCGGTCCCCCTTCCCACGAAGCTCCGTGACAGTCTTTAGGTACACCACTAAAGCCATTTCGACTTGGAACGAAGAAAAAAAAATCAAAAGCCTACAACAGAATAAAAATGTTTCATCACAAAGACCGCGGATCTATCTTGACCAACGCTGCATTACTTATAACATTATCTTAACTGCTTTTATTCGCTGCATCAAACGAGAAAAAAATCCTCTCGTTGGACAGGCTGCATCCTCTGCGCGCAATAACATAAAAAGAGTAATTATTAATTAAAGAGCTTTCGTTTTCTCTCGCTTTACAATGCGTACACATGTACACTCGTCAGATCCGCCGCGAGACTCTTTCACACTGCTTTGATGCGCCTCGCCACTGCTCCGCACAATGCGATGACGCCAGCAGGGGGCAGGCACACACACACACACACACCGCGGACTCTCAGGAGGGGGGCGGATTCTTGCAGAAAAACCTACGTCGTAAAGCTTTTTGTTATTTGAGGAAACAAGAACATACATTTTATATATTCTTTATCAATTAGAGTAAAACTGACTTAATAAAAAACGCATAATGCTATACTGAAAAAATGGTTGCCATGCAACCTTGATGTCTTATCTGTGGTGCAGGTCAGACGCATTGCTGAACTTCAGCAGCTTATGATCGGATGATATTCGTAGTAGGCTATCCTTGTCTATTCAGCCATGACTTTCAGAGGAAATGGGACTCTCATAACGCATAACACCACAGCCTACTACATCCCATAGTCTCTGATCCCAGGGTAAAAACATAGCTTATTTCTTGTTTTGATCAGGGCAGTGTCAGAAATTATGTATTTTTTAAATAATATTTACCCCCTTGAATTGATTTTCAGGAGTAACGTTACGTTTTGACATTCGAGGACCTTGATTAGAGTATTTTTCTTTTCAAACAGAGAAAATAAATGTGTGCAGTCCCTTAATTTTACATTTTCCAACTGAATCAATTAATTGAAATAAATTTGAATTAAGTTTGGTTGTCACCTAAGGTCTGTTTCTTTGGCATTTTTTACCTTCTCTGTGATTTATTTCAAGGCCAATCATAAAATAATATTTTTTAACAACAGCTAGGCCTAATTCTGCAACTGCTGAATCATTTAAAGGTAATGTGGACACATTCCTACAAAATTCATGTATGGGGAGACTTTTGGCAATACAACCCTAAAGTACATCCAAAATATCCGATCTGCCGAAATGGCCTCCATAAGCCTCTCCAATAAGGGTGGTTTGCCCCTGAGCTCCCATACGCAAAACAGTATCTTACCCTACTGGGCCCAGAACAACATTAATTTCAAAAGACAGAAGGAGATAATAAGCCTTAAGTTAATGTGGATCATGTTCTCAACTGATACCTTTTATCTTACTGATTAGTCATTCTCTTTTCTCCAGTTGTCACAGAAGCACAGGGAAAATGACAAAGTTAAGACTGGCACTGTGCAACCTGACAATTACTTTGTCATGCAGTAAAAGAGGCTGAGAAGAACCCTCTAGAGGCAATGTAAGAACTGAACTTTACTGAGCCACCTCAGCTATTTAATGCAAATAACTATCTTAAGTGAGAACCAATAATGTGAAACATGGATATTCAGTATGTTCCTACGAAACATTTAAAGTCGGCATGAAACAGAAAATGTGAACGACTTCCATACTTGTCATGTTGGGACAAGAACGACGGGAAACAAATGCGAGTTAACAGAATGTTTATTAGATGAGAAGTGAAGCAGTACAGGCAGGTGGAACGGTGACACAGGGACTTCGGTGGTCAGGATCCGATGAAGACGTGAAGAGTGAAGTGACGGTGAATCGGCAGACGAAAACCTAGTGATGACGAAGATCAGGAACACAAGGCAGGACGAGACACCGGAACACCAACACGAACGACATCAAACAACGATCTGACCAGGATGATAGAACAGCGGTGAGTATAAATAGAGTGGTGAGATTGATTACAGCTGGTGAAGTGGATGAGGATCAGCTGAAGCGGATCAGGTGATGTCATACACTCACGCCCACTACACACGTGCATTCAAACCACAACATAAACACGAGACTAAAAGGAACAGAGAATGTGTCTACCGTGACAATACTGTGATATATTATATTTATGACTGAAACTGCTCATCTAACAAGTAAAAAAGAACAAATGTTATTCATCGTCTGTTAATTGGATTGTGAAAAGTGAGCGCTGTATACGGAATGGAGTCAGACCTGAATGTGATTGGCTTTTAAAAAAAATATTAGGCCTATTTATTGTTAGTAACATGCATTAAGAAAATAAATTTTGATTTTATTGCTTACTTTAATGTTCTCTAAAAACTTGAAAAGTTTACTCAAATTTTTTCTTCTGTTGTGGCAAAACTTCTGTTAAACATCATCACTGCGTAAGAGACACTCAGAGTCAAATTAATAAAAAGAAAATATTTATTCTTGCAAGAATAGGCCCAGTCGTCAACACAGCAGTTACCCTGTGAAGTGAGTGACGCACACCAGGAAGACATGAGACAGCCTTTATACTCTTTTCAAGGTTCCTCCTCACGGCAGTTACCCTTTCACCCACTCAGATAAGGTCCCCACTGCTGTTCAGTTTCTACTAAAGACACAACCTGGCCCTGAAATAAACTAGCCAAATCTTGACCATTCCTAAGGTCAAGAGGTCCTGTCCCATATATTCCTGAAACGTCACGCACAAGCACGTACACACATATACTTTTACACATTGAATAGGTTCAATCCCTTATGATATCTGTTAGGAATAAATGACTATTAAAATTTCTACAACACTTCCTTTTCTCTTTCTTAAAGGGTTAGTTCACCCAAAAAAGAAAATTCTGTCATTAAGTACTCACCCTCATGTGGTTCCAAACCCGTAAGACTTTCGTTCATCTTCAGAACACAAATGAAGATCTTTTTGATTCAGTCTGAGAGCTTTCTGTCACTCTCTATTGGCAGCTACTATCACTTTGACACTTAAAAAAGTTCATAAAGAGATCGTAAAACTAATCCATATGAATTGAGTGGTTTAGTCCAAATTTTCTGAAGAGACACGATCGAACAGACTGAATTTAGGCTTTTTTCACATATAAACATTTATCAACTCGCACATCAGTTATGATAAAAAGAAGCTAAAGCATGATCGTTTGAAGTGCAAGAACCAATGAGGTTTATTCTCCTGTTACACAGCACGTTTGAGCTTCAGCAAGAACCAATGAGGTTCATTCTCGTGTTACGCAGCACGTTTGAGCTTTCGCAAGAACCAATGAGGTTCATTCTCGTGTTACGCAGCACGTTTGAGCTTTCGCAAGAACCAATGAGGTTCATTCTCGTGTTACGCAGCACGTTTGAGCTTCAGTAAAGAACAAATGAGGTTCATTCTCATGTTACGCAGCACGTTTGTGCTTCAGCAAGAACCAATGAGGTTCATTCTCGTGTTACGCAGCATGTTTGAGCTTTCGCAAGAACCAATGAGGTTCATTCTCGTGTTACGCAGCACGTTTGAGCTTCAGCAAGAACCAATGAGGTTCATTCTCATGTTACGCAGCACATTTGAGCTTCAGCAAGAACAAATGAGATTCATTCTCACGTATCAAGCAGGTTTGGTTGAGCTTTGGATTACGTTTGCTGATCAATGTTTATATGTGGATAAAAGCCTAAATTCCATCTTTTCGTCATATAAAGTCATAGTGTCGACTTCAGAAAATTAGGGCTAAACCACTCATATAGATTAGTTTTATGATCTCTTTATGAACTTTTTGAAGCGTCAAAGTGGTAGTTGCATAGCTGTCAATGGAGGGACAGAAATCGCTCAGATTTCATAAAAAAATATTTTCATTTGTGTTCTAAAGATGAACCGAAAGTCTTACGGGTTTGGAACGACATGAGGGTGAGTAATTGATGACAGAATTTTCATTCTATCATTCTTCATTCTTCATTCTTTCATTCTTTTCGATTCAACTATCCCTTTAATCACCATCTCACATGGACCTAATGTCACAGTGTCTGGTTTATGTTCCCTGGTGTCCACTAGAGGTCCTCTTTCCCCACGGTGTCATTCACTTTTGGAACTGCATTCCCCACAATCCTTGTCTGCGCTCATCACTGTTCATCGCACTCAGCTGTTCCCCATCATGATTGTCTTGTTCTGTGTATAAATACCCTGCTTGTTTAGTGTTTGTTATGGAGTCCTTGTTATGTCACACTACCTTGGAAGTCTTGCCTGTTCTTGGTTTGTTTCGGTCTTGGATTGCTTTATGGATTTTGACCTTTGCCTGGACTGTTGTGAGTACAGATTCCCCTAAATAATAAACTGCTTTTGGATCTTACCTGTTTTGTGTGTATGTAATGTGACAGAAGGACTCCATCATGAATAGATCCAGCGGTATGGGGTTTTGTGCCTCTCCCTCAGCCACCGAGAGGGAGAGGAAACAGGAGAGGAGGACTTTTCAATATAGAGAGATACCCCCTCTTATGACCATGTTTGACTGTTTTTCACTGTGGGGCCGATTGACTGAGTAAAATGATTTAAAGAAAGCTTCCACACCCCCTTCAGACCATCCTAGAGAATCATTCGAGGGAACCCGGCTGGCAAAATTTTCTGGGACCCGTGGAGGTCATAGGAGAGGAGGCACCAGAGGTGAGCTCCGGAACCACTCTCCACTTCAGTCACTCCTCGACCCTGGGCTGGTGATGTCAAGTCCAGAGCTCCATCCGCCGTTGATTCCATTCAGCACAGAATTTGTACATCGCCATCAGAGACGGCGGAGGAGGGGGAAGACCTCCAGCCTCCCCAAGAGCCCGGAGGCCGTGCCCCAGCAGCCCGCCGTTTTTCCGGAGGTCGTACCAGAGACCGCTCACGTCACATCTGCCCAGTCAGAGACGCTTCACGCCACGTCTGCCCAGTCAGAGACGGATCAGGAGATGCCCATTTTTGTGGCTGCGAGGGTATTGACCGACTATTTAGAACGTCTAGCCCAGATCCTGGGAGATGCCCTTCAGACCTTTCGTGTCCGTTGAGCTGGAGCCAGTGTCTGCTGTTCCTGAGCCGGAGCCAGTGTCTGCTGTTCCTGAGCCGGAGCCAGTGTCTGCTGTTCCTGAGCCGGAGCCAGTGTCTGCTGTTCCTGAGCCGGAGCCAGTGTCTGCTGTTCCTGAGCCGGAGCCAGTGTCTGCTGTTCCTGAGCCGGAGCCAGTGTCTGCTGTTCCTGAGCCGGAGCCAGTGTCTGCTGTTCCTGAGCCGGAGCCAGTGTCTGCTGTTCCTGAGCCGGAGCCAGTGTCTGCTGTTCCTGAGCCGGAGCCAGTGTCTGCTGTTCCTGAGCCGGAGCCAGTGTCTGCTGTTCCTGAGCCGGAGCCAGTGTCTGCTGTTCCTGAGCCGGAGCCAGTGTCTGCTGTTCCTGAGCCGGAGCCAGTGTCTGCTGTTCCTGAGCCGGAGCCAGTGTCTGCTGTTCCTGAGCCGGAGCCAGTGTCTGCTGTTCCTGAGCCGGAGCCAGTGTCTGCTGTTCCTGAGCCGGAGCCAGTGTCTGCTGTTCCTGAGCCGGAGCCAGTGTCTGCTGTTCGTCTTCGCCCCGGCCGTGGCCGCCCGAGGGGTCGTCTTCGCCCGCCCGTGGCCGCCCGAGGGGTCGTCTTCGCCCGCCCGTGGCCGCCCGAGGGGTCGTCTTCGCCCGCCCGTGGCCGCCCGAGGGGTCGTCTTCGCCCGCCCGTGGCCGCCCGAGGGGTCGTCTTCGCCCGCCCGTGGCCGCCCGAGGGGTCGTCTTCGCCCGCCCGTGGCCGCCCGAGGGGTCGTCTTCGCCCGCCCGTGGCCGCCCGAGGGGTCGTCTTCGCCCGCCCGTGGCCGCCCGAGGGGTCGTCTTCTAAACCATCCGAAAACCATCCAAACCGCCGGCTAAACCATCATCCCCTGTTTCTGTTCCCTTTCATGGACCTGGCCCACCATCCCTCCGCCATTCCACCTGTGTTGTGTGTTAGTTGTCTTGGAGCCGCTCCGTAGAGGGGGGGGGTCATGTCACAGTGTCTAGTTTCTGTCCCCTGGTGTCCACTAGAGGTCCTCTTTCCCCACGGTGTCATTTACTTTTGGAACTGCATTCCCCACAATCCTTGTCTGCGCTCATCACTGTTCATTGCACTCAGCTGTTCCCCATCATGATTGTCTTGTTCTGTGTATAAATACCCTGCCTGTTTAGTGTTTGTTACGGAGTCCTTGTGTCACACTACCTTGAAAGTCTTGCCTGTTCTTGTTTTGTTTCTGTCTTGGATTGCTTTATGGATTTTGACCTTTGCCTGGACTGTTGTGAGTACGCATTCCCCTATATAATAAACTGCTTTTGGATCTTACCTGTTTTGTGTATGTAACGTGACACCTAATTGCCTCTTTGTCACTGTCCCCTGAGACAGTCAGAGACTGTGGCTGTCCAGTGATGGAGTCTTATTTGTTGGTGCATTACTCTGCAGCTCTGCAGTCTCAAGGGTTTTTCTGTTCAGTTATGTTTACATTTAGCTGCTGGGTAGTTTCTAGTCATAAATTTATGTTCAAGCTAAACTACCTGTCCTTGTTTTTTATATATATTCCCTTCTCTTTCCTTCTTGTCAAGTAATTAGAGGTTATTATGGCATATCTGCGTACACAGAAGTAGCAGCCTGATGAAGTCCACCACAAACAAGTCTGCCTCCAGGGCCCGCTATTACATTTATTGTGTTAAATAAAGAAAATCTTTTGCTTTTATTGTGCCTCCTGTATAAATATATGTAATTTAATATATTTTATTTAGTTATTAGTAGTTAGATAAAATAATTTATGTAGTTAGTTTCACTGGACATGGATGTCTTTACATCACAATTGTATAAAACCAATCATGTTATATACAGGTACTTAAGCTATTTGTTCTTTTCAGTGCATGCAAGCTACAATTTTAAAATACATCGTTGACCTCTGACCTAAATGTAGGCTGTATAATTTATCCCATGCAGTAGCTGAGACACATTAAATCATTTAATGTATTTTGACTCGAAGTCATTGCCTTGCAAAAGTTGGCATAAAAATTTAGCAAATATAGCATTATTAAAAACATGCTCTGTGAATCACGGGGAGATGGGGGTTTAACCAATCAGAAAGAAAAAAAAAACTACAGAAAAGAAATCACTATCACACATGACCAGCACCTCCCTTCTGAGATGAGAGTATCTGTGTGAAAATATAAGGATTTACACGATAAATCTTAAGCCGCCTCCTCGAACTGTGAACTCTAACCTCTATAGTCTCCGTTTCGTTAGTTCGTTTCATAATCGTTAGTTACCCGCTTTCTCCAAATTGTTTTGTATAGAATTTGTGGAGAATGCATATTTTTTTATAGAACTGAATTTTAATTTAAAAAGCTCTTAAATTTAGGTCTTTTAATTGGCATTCAGTTAGAAAGTTATGAATAAATTAAAATACAATATAGCAAAAAAATTATATTGCAAGTATCACCACGTGCACAGAATGAGAATTGGGTAAACACGCTATTAAATAAACAGCACCATAAATTAGTTCTACATCAGAGGCAATACGTTTCCAAAGACTTTGCATAGTTTCCGAAGACTTTACATAGCTTGCCCTGGAAATATTTTGGTAGCCCCAAGTCCCCTTCGTCCCCGGAAGAGGGAGACAACGTCTGGGAAGGAGCGCATAGGCTGACGGTGAGAACGGGAATAGAAGCATCCGAGCATCCCATAGCCTTTCTTCCCTCAGTGTAGCGGATCGCGTTAATACTGAAGCACTGTCTGCAATGTCTCCTGCACGGGCACGAGCTCTTCTCGGTCTCCTGGTCACACTCTGCACCCAGAGCCCACTGCTGTCGGGTAGGTCAATCTGCTTCTGTCTATTTTAATATTAATTCACAAAATCAAGCTTTTCCTTTTTTTCCTATTATTAGAATTGTTTAGAATTATTTTAAAAGTATAATTCGTTAAGTATATTTTTGTCTGTTATAATTCCCAGGGCTTTCTTTTATGCTGCTGTCATTATGTAGGCTACTGTAAAGATTAGTATGTCACAAGCACTTATATATAAGCACAAATATAGCTCTAGTGAATTAGTCACCTGCGGTTGGTGAATCTCCAGGTCTGAGTTCTGTTTAGTTGATCATATTGTGCGTGGAAACCATGTGCCAAACCTTTAATTAACATTCCAAGAACTAAAAGCTTATTGCACGAGGGGGTGAGACTTGAGGCACAGGCAGGTGCACAAACTTAAAAATGTGTACTTGCTTTACTTTTAGTCTTTATGGAACAGTAATCTTTGCAGTAATTTTTTAAAAAGGTCATTAAGCAGGCATGGCATCATGACATCATGTTCAACTAATTAAAAGATCATTATTCCCTGTTAACAATCAAGGGGGGGGGGGGGCATTATTTAACTAAATCTTTAACAGTTTGGTATATATAATTAAGACTAAAACTTAGGCCTACTGTACAACTTTAACTTCGACTGATGGTGGTCATCCTTGTTAACTACTGTAGCTAATTTGCGTTATAACTCACCCCGTGGTACTCTCGCCTGGTCTCCCCTGATCAAAATTAGTTGTTCACATGATCCATACACATGTAATCAAAATATGACCAAATTTGGATTCCCGATTTGTTCTTCATTTCAAATGTGTAGATAGATAGATAGATAGACAGACAGACAGACAGACAGACAGACAGGTAGATCGATAGATAGATAGATAGATAGATAGATAGATAGATAGATAGATAGATAGATAGATAGATAGATAGATAGATAGATAGGGACTGTAAGTGCAGCTCTCAGCAAGTGTTTTATCAAATTTGAGCCATGACAGGAAGTAACAGTTAACCTCTTTAAAAGGTCATCAGGGAGTGTAAAAGCACAGATGTTTTAGACATTCTTTTGCTTTCAGCTCTTCAAATCAATTTCAGCCACGTTTTTTTCTCTCTGCCTCTCTTTGACTTTCTTTCACTTTCCCTGTCCCTCCGAATTCTGAAGAGAATGCAGAGGAATCTTGGATGAGAAAAGTGGTAGCTAAGTCCTACTGAGCTGTGTTAGCTGCCACGTTACAACAGGCCTTTTTCTTTCTCACTTGCTCTTTCTCAGTGTTTTGGAAATGTTCTTTATATGAGGTCACCCAGTGCAGCCTGTGACTGCCATCAGCAGCTGCATATTATCCAGTCTTCCTCTCTTTTCTTCTCCTCTCCATCTTTAACAAAACAAAATACATCCAAAACAACTAAATCTTAAAGCCACCAGCTGCTTCGATATAGTGTAGACTGTAAAGCAAAAAAAAAAACCTTCTAGATCTTATAATGGTGCCCAACTGCAGCTTCAAAACCATTCCAGACATCTGCTTGACAGATAAAAGATGTATTGGAAAGAATGAGGCTCAGGATTTTCTTCCACAACCCTGCACTTTAACATCACGTCTGTTGTTACTCCGGTAAGAATGAGCTTGTGTTGTCAGATAAGAGCTCTGCCAGACAGTGAGAGGAAGAGAAAAATCATGCCCTGACCAGCTACTGGAATCAAATCTTGCTCAGATTTTCACTAAGGAATTTGCGGAAAATGTTTGATTGACGTGAGCAAGGCTGGAAGGGTTAGAAACTCAATCTGTTGATAAGTGAGTGTGCAGCGATACAAGAGGCCAGCACGTAGCTGGCATGATGCCCACGCTAAACCTTTCACTTACAGTAGGTGTTTGAGGATTGTATACCATCAGGTGACCCCCCCCCCCCCCCCCCCCCCCCCATGGAACACATGGGTATATTAAAGCTCAGGCTGAAAAGTGTATGTAAAAGCACTACACTCTAAATGCCTCTTGCGTTTGTTTGAATATCATCCAGACACCTAAATGAAAATAATAAGCAAGTGAATGTTTGTTAAGAGTTTGTTTATGCCTTTCATTGAGAAAATGATGTCAGAAAAGCAGGTGCTTGCCCTGCAGGTCTTTCCGTGAGTGCTTATCAAAACAATCCAACAAAACTGACAGGACCACAGGGCATTTACTTTCAGCCTCTTAATAAACACCATAAAGGAATGAACAATATAATGGCTCGGAGCCAGTGTAAAAGAGTTTCAGGAAAGATTTGGGCCAGTTCTTGCATTCTAAAAATCTTACATTTGTTGACTGTATACATGTGATTTTAAGCCCTGCTAGTCTAAACATTTGGTTTTCTGTGATTTGTTGAACGTTGTTTTGCGAAATCTGCTGATGGAAATGTGTCATCAAACTGACAAAATCTACAAAAACATTTTATTTATTTTATAGCTGTCACGAAGTTAGATTAAAGCATTTCCAGCTATAATAGAAAATGTAAAGCATTTTTTTTTTTTTTTTTTTGCTTGTGTCATGCTTTTTTTCTTTTGCCCAAAAATTAGCAGGGAAATATGTTAATTTAAACTATAAAGGAATCCTTATTGCTGGGAAGATTCTTATTTGACCTTCAGCAGATAAAATGTAGTCTTCCCTTTCACCAGGGGTTTTAATGTAAAAAAAGAAAAAGAGAACCACTGATCGAGGTGATGTCCACTCCACTCCATAACATTAGCCATGGTTAGTTTCCTCCAGTTTAAAACGTTTATTTTTGGAGAAAGAGTTAATTCTTATGTTTTACAAGTCTTGATTTAATCAAAATGTGAACCCTCCCTACATCGTAAATTTTAATATGGGCCAAGTCACAGACTGAGGTTGTGTGTGTGTGTGTGTGTGTGTGTGTGTGTGTGTGTGTGTGTGTGTGTGTGTGTGTGTGTGTGTGTGTGTGTGTGTGTGTGTGTGTGTGTGTGTGTGTGTGTGTGTGTGTGTGTGTGTGTGTTTGTGTGTGTTTGTGTGTGTTTGTTTGTGTGTGTGTGTGTGTGTGTGTGTGTGTGTGTGTGTGTGTGTGTGTGTGTGTGTGTGTGTGTGGTAGTAATTGCATTGACGTGTGATGTGGTTCCAGATTATGTGGAGGGATATTCCATTGCCAATATTACATTATAAAGCAGTGACCACGTGGCATATGTCTGTGTGTACACTAAAAGAAATGATAGAGATTGATCTCTCTCACCAGGATTGATGCCAGAGTCATGCTGTTGTACAGTAAACAGGCACAGCGATGAGACATTTGCTTATTCTAACTCTGAGCAGGGTTAGAAAAACAGACTGTGCACACTATAGGACTTCAGACGGAGATTCCAGTTTGATTAACTGAAGGCTGTAGCCCCCATTGCTCTACTTCAAGTTGTAGATTAATTTAAAAAGTCCACACAGAAAGATCTACATTACGCATGACTCTCTTAATTGTCATGCTGAGTTTATACAATTTAGTTTAGGTTTTCCTATACACACTTTAAAGGTTTAGTTTAGGGTTTCCTATACACTCTTTAAAGGTTTCAAAAGGGAGTTCTTGCAGCGATGCCATAAAATAACCATTTTGGGCTCCCCACAGAACGATTCGGTAAACCGATCTTAAAAGATATATTTTTTCTTCGTGTGAAGAACATTTTAATAATCTGAAGAACCTTTTTCCACTATAAAGAACTTTTTGTGTAATTGAAAGATTCCATGGAATTGTAGATGCCAATAAAGAACTTTCATTTTAAAGATTGTATGGCCCTCTGCAATAATTTATTCTGATTGGTCAATCACATGCTTTCATTGGTCAAATATTTCTGCATAATAACAACTAAACTGAATAACTGACCATTGTTCCAGAGCAATTTCCGCATAGCTGTGGAATAATGTGCAGTCTGTTGTCCATAATTGCAAAATAAACCACTTTAAGGTGATTCAAGACCTCTCTGCTTCCTTTTGGGGTTTATTTTGTGACAATGGCCCTCAATATCCCTTACTTAGTTTAATTGTGGCTTATAAGATATTGGATTGTAGTTTATTGTTATTTCCTGCAACTACAATCTTACAGAAACAAACTCACCAGACTGGCATTGCAATGTTATTGACAGACAACTGTACACTTTCTCTCTCTCTTTCTCAGGTTCTAAGCCACTGCCGCCACGTAATGTGAAGCTGACCTCGGTGGATAAGGGGTTAAAGGTCACATGGGATTCACCCAGCGAGCTGGACGGACAGCCTGTAGATAGCTACAGCATTGGCTATGGGAAGTCAATGAAGTCACTACGCTTCGTCACTGTGGACAAGGAAAGACGGTCAGAGTTACTAGAGGATGTAGGTGAGTGTAAATCAATCATTCTTTAAATGAAAAGCTAGAGACTCACATTGAGTACTTCAGCACTATGTCAGGCTCTCATGTGCATGTTGTGTTGTTTTAGAGCCTGGAGTCCTGCATTTTCTCAAGATGAGTGCAGAGAATAAGGATGGGATGAGTAAACCTGTCTACAGGGCAGAGACTCCAGGAGGTGTGTGTTTGCCTGTGTGTAGAGAGAGATTTGCATGTTTCTCTATGACTCTATTCTCTTCACTGTTGTATTTTGGTGCATGGATATATAAAGTACAGTAAGCACATAAAACACAAATGCATGTTAGAATTATCCTTTAAAATATAATATAACAGGAATTCCTCAGTGTTGTCAATACAGTGGCCTCTAAATATATGGATTTCATTGCATTGGAATATTGAATATCAAACTGTTCTCAATTTTCTGAACCACATTTGAACCATATTAACTATAGAGATCTATATACACATTGGTTATTGAAACATGTCTCAAATGCTCTCAGAGGCTCAATTTATTTAAACAGAAATATAGTAATATTGTGAAATATTACAATTAATGCAAAAGCAAAGCAAAGCTGAATTTTCAGCATCATTACTTGAGTCTTCAGTGTGTCATGATCCTTCTGAAATCATTCTAATATGCTGATTTGCTGCTCAATAAACATTTCTCATTATTTTCAATGTTGAAAACCGTACTGCTAATTTTTAAAACATTTTCTTCAGGATTCTTTGATGCTTATAAAGTTCCAAAGAACAGCATTTTGTAACATTATAAATACATTTTATAATGTTTTTTTTTTTTTTTAAAAATACATGTCTTTTTTTACTATCTTTTTTGTTTCTCAATTTAATGCACCCTTGCTGTGTAAAAGTATTAATTTCTTTTTTTTGTCTTTTTTTTGTCTTACTGACCCAAAAGTAAGAACAGTTTGAACCGTAGTGTATATAAATGAATTGTATATTTCTAATTTTAATGGAAACATCAGAGGAAATATACTATAGCACAACAAGCCTTAAATCTTTCATTTATTTTTTAAGTGTAGCTGAAGTGTACACATCATTTTAGTGGTCACTGTACATGGGTGTCATTAAATGTCTAAATATACAGTTTTATTTGCCTCATTAATTTAGACTTGTTAGACTCTAACACACATTATTATGAGGCTTTTAAAAGGGAAGTATTTATAACTTGATAGCTCTGTGTGCTTTTTGTTCGTTTAACAATATTAAACCAGACTGGATGGCTAAAACACACTCATATGTAGACTGCAGGGTGTTAGGATATATAGTTTTCCAAATAACTCCATTCACTGTTGGCATCTGGTGAGATTGAAATCCCCAAAGATAGAACATTTATGT
This sequence comes from Meda fulgida, assembly GCA_030578275.1. NCBI lineage: Eukaryota > Metazoa > Chordata > Actinopteri > Cypriniformes > Leuciscidae > Meda > Meda fulgida. The sequence goes on from CM060635.1 coordinate 12,826,126, forward strand.
GGCCAGTCCTTATTTTTGTATCCAACCCGGAGCTCAAGTCAAGAGCATTAAGCCTTGTGTTGTGGTAGCCAGTCACTCGTCCAACGCACGCCGCATACATTTTTTCACATTCATTTTTTTCAGTATGTCCATGTCCGTCTCCAACAAACAAGATCTGGGCATATTGCTGCATGTCCCACAGCACTTTCCCCAAAACATCTGTCATAATAGAAAAGCACATTAATAATCCTGCAAACAGATCATAAATGTTCTTGGCTGAGGATGTTTTTAGCAGTAGTAAACATATCTTGTGTTACAGCTCCTTGTTTTAAGGATAGCTGGTTGTTTTGATTGCGGTATATGCTACATTTTGTATACATTTATGTGTAATATTTATTTTTATTATGTTTTGTCTGATAATTCAGTCAAAAAAAGTGCCTATAAAAAGAGGAAATTGCTGTAAATGGGTGATATGGTCACGTGTTTTCTTCTGTGTGACATCTCGGGATGAATGATAAGGCATTGACATTTTTTCTAAATAAAAAAAAATCAAGTGAATTTAGGCATCACAACATTATAATGTAAAGTATGAAAAAAAAATTTTATTTTATTTCTAAAGATTCCATTTAAAATAATAATTAATTATTTTAAAGGTTAACTGTATTTAAGTTTTAGTTGGCTGCAAAGTTGACTTTAATTGTAAAAATATGAGAATTGATCTTCACTCAATTAAATATCCTATATCAGTCGATAAGGATATATTTTAATGACTCAAATATCAGCCAATAACCAATATGGTACCGATTTAGTGTGCATCCATATGTGTAACCACACTGCTCTTTTCTCCTGCAGGGAGAGAGTGGGTGAAACTGGATGGCTTTGCTGTCGAGCCTTTCAACAGATCCACTCCAGGTAGGTTCAATACTTTCCCAGTTTATGATTGATGCACAACAATTGTATGAGGAGTATTGCCAAGGTTGCAGATAAACATAAAATAAGTTATGGAATACCATTTTAAGTCAAATCCAACCTTCTTGGAATACATAAAACTACTTCAACTTCAAAAGTATAGTTGTGTCTGTACATTAATGGTAAATGACAGATTTCAGACATGCAGGCTTATGGAGAACATCTATGATGTTTTTCCCTTGAGACGGATTAAAGTTTGGACGTGTGTTTGGGTGCCAGAGAGAAAGACCTCTGATAGTTCCTAGAAGTTCCTGGAAAGACAGTGGCAGTTTTTCAGGTGTAAATTTGTTAAATCAAAGCTTTTATTTCTATTTTTTATGAATCCACTGAGCTCACTTAAAGCCAAACTCTTTACAATCGAGCCCTCAGAAGGGAAGAAGGAATCCCAGATTTAAACCAAGTGTTTTAGTTTCCTACAATCTCAAGAGTAAAAGAGATAAAAAGACATAAAATGGAAAATCCCATGGATACAATCACATGTGACCAATGTCCAACCTACCTCTGTAAATACATTACTACATGGACTACATACTGTAGATTTCGTTACAGGTTTGGAAACAGAAATTTTGATTGTGGTCACTTATTTACCATCTACAAAAATGGCATTTCATTAATATTGTATTCCCTTGGCCTTTTTCATAATGTTGTCCAGTCCATGTTTGTTCTTTGCTATTGCTGTTGTCATGATGTTACCATAGCGTTGCTCTAATTTTTCTCTGGCTTTGCCGCTGGGTTAACAAAAGACAAATGCTTCATGTCATTCTACTTTGTAACTGTGAATTGGCAAGAATGTGGCAGGAAAAGCTCAATTTTGTTTCACAGCCACCATTGTTGTGCTATCATCTCTTTGTCATCACTTTGGCAGTAGAAATAAGTGGGACCAACTATTGAGAGCTGGTCCACATGTTGCTCAGCTGAGTCCACACGTGGACATGGTAACTCTGGTCTGGCCCCTGGAACCTGGAGCTTGTTATCGCATCCAAAACCTCCCACTGAGAGAATTCATGGAGATAATTCATTCAATCAGTGAACAAATCAGACCTAAGGGGTGGGAAAAGAGAACGATGTGGCATCATGGATCCAGGACATGGACTTGGAAGATTGACACTATAAAAACAATGAGCGAGGGAAAGAGTTAGAGAAGGGTGAGCTACTACGTCTCACCCCTGTTTCAAGGCCAGTGATATGTGAGCCTGCCTCAGCTGTGTTGGCTGGACTCTCTGAATGTGAAGTGGGAATAAGTGTCTGTTTGTGTGTACAAAGGTAAATGAGTTGCTGTTACTATCATCTCAGTTCATTTTGAGACCTGACATTTCTTATTAACTTAAGTGTTAATAATGCTGGTAGAGCTTGATTATTAGGTGAGTGATGCCAGAGCAATCATAAATTAGTCCTTAAGCGTGAACGCTAAGGCTTGTGTTTAGACAAAACCCTCATAAAAAGGCTGAGCTATAAAGGATATGCTTTCGAAACACTGCTTCATGAAACTTTGAAACATTTACGAATCTTTAGTTTCAAACCAGTGGTTTGGAGCTTTTATGACTCTAGCCAAGTTCTCCAAGTGTGCCTGACTGTGTCTCGCAGGAGCCTACTACAAAAAACCTACCCGGCGCCAACCCTAAAATTTACGTACAATTTATTTTTATAATTAAAATACTTAAAAAAAACTGAGGAAAACAAACAGGAGGAGTTAAGACATCCTATGTAATACAATCTGTATGCCATATCACTAGGTGGCGATAGTGAAGCTTAAAAGCGAGGGAAGTAAAGTAGAAGAAGAGCAGTGCTTGTGACGACATCAGTGGTTCCAGACATTATGGTGCGTTCACACCGGACGCGAATAGCGCGTTAGGCGCGAGTGATTTCAATGTTAAGTCAATGCAAAGACGCGTTACGCGCGTAAAAAATTCCTGCGGCGCGAATGAGGCGTAGAGCGCGGCGCGGTAGACGCGAATTTGACGCGCTATTCGCGTCCGGTGTGAACGCACAGTTATGGCTGTTCATTGCATATATATTATGCATATGCATACATATGGCCATTTCAATCAATAGGCCGCTTTGCGTGAGACGTCCGCCATATCGGAGCGGTCATGAACATTAGAGTTGACCGAGCATCTGCAACCGAAGTTGGACGCATATATTAACTTAAGCAGATTATTTTGCTAATCTAACACAATACAACAAGACGAAGGTGTTAACTGACATTAAAAAGTTACCATAGTAAAAGTAAAAAAAAACATTAAAATTACCATAGTATAAACATGTTATATTGAGTTGTTTGAACTGTCACAATCAAACTTTAAATTACACACAGACTCTAATGAGGAAATGTGACTACAACCGATCATCTGAGAATGATTAAACAAGCGAAAAATTACATACTGATGGAGAAAGAGGGGCTGTTTTTCATTACCCTCTCAGGGATGTACTGCACACCAGAGGGAGAGACCGAGAGATGCTCGTGAAGCAGTGTGTTGAAGGAAAGAGAGGAGGAAGACTGTCTGACTGTCTCATTCGCCTGCCAAGTCCTTTCAGATGGGGGATTACAGTAAAGCATTAAGAGAGGAAGTGAGATTGCACATGACTGTAAACTGTGTGGCCCTGTAACTGTACTCACTTTAGCAAATCTCCACATGTCTCCACAAGTATTTCCCAATGTTGTTTGTTTTATGAAAGATTTCAAACATGAGTCGACCTCTGTGAAGTACAGCAGGATTTGAAAGGTTGAGACCACTTGTGACAATACTTTTTCTTTTCTTTCTAATTTAATACAGCTTTTTGCTTTACAAACTATATTATGTGTGCTTCAGTGTAAGCAAGGAAATTTGACCTTTTTAAGCAAAGGTGTTAACATCTTTTTATATCATAACCTTTCTTTGTTTTACATTTTTCAAAATCCTAAAATTTTATTTCCATGTTTAAATTAGATTTTGAATCTAGACTTACGGACCCCACTGTGTTTGATAATGTAACACAGTACAGTATTATCACAATGAAGTCTATTAAAGTCAAGTCAGTCCAGGGCAGATCAATTTCTAAAGCACATTTAAAACAACAGAAGTTGGCCACAAGTGCAATACAGCATAAAATCACGATAAGAAAATGAGGACAAAGATTATAGTCCATATTTCCTTTGAGTTTATTTCTTTGAAGAAAGAATCTGTAATTTTTAAACTCCAATGCCGATATTATTTTTTCGGTCTCTTTTTCATTAGACAAGATGGTGTCTATAACTTCATCACAGATTAACCCACGGCCCCCAACTCAGAGGACGGCACTAGGACAGCAGAGGGCCCCTCAGTCATCCTCAGGACCAGAGCCCCCTCATCAAGGAGGACACCTCCCTCTCCGAGGCCAAAACAAACACAGAGTGGACCTCAGCCAGCACCAAGCAGACCAGCGCAATGGTAACAAGCCCAAACTGGGTAAGGATGTTTGAAGGTGGCTAATAGGAATTTCAAGCTGTTAAATTATGTTTTAAATATGCATACTGTATGCCTTTAGAAGCTCAAATATTTGTAAACAGCTCAGATTGCATGTCTTCAGTATATCTCATTGCAGGTAATGTGTATTGATACGTGGCCGTATCTGGTATCCCCCTTCTGTTCGTAGCATCTGAGTCCGTCTATGTGGTATCACTGCAGGCACCCAGAGCCCAGGGGAGAAGTGCACCCATCAACACTGCCACCTTGAGTAAAAGAGTGACCACAGGTAATCACACATCATAGTGGTGCTAACCAGCAATCCATATTCAATATTTTAGCTCACGCAAACCTAATATTCTTTCTTTGGTATACCCTTTTTTTTGTGCCTGTATGCCAGAGCCAGAGGTTGTGGATGAAGTAGAGGACATCACAGTTAGAGTATTGTCTCCTCAGTCTGTCCTTATCACATGGGTTGATCCACTTGTTGAGAAGAAGAAGGAAATACCAGGGGGGTCCAGGTAAAAAATTATTATTTCATTTTTTGAATGGTGTGCCAAGTGGTACGTGGGCTGCACTGCATACACTACCGTCAATAAGGAAATAAGTCTCTTTTTATAGGCACTCAAAAATAGAGTAATATTGTGAAATAGTATTATAATTTCAAATGATTGTTTTCTACTTAATGTTTTAAAATATAATTTACACCTGTGATGGCAGGGCTGAATTTTTTGCAGTCATTACTCCAGTCTTGAGTGTCACATAATTCTTCAAAAATCCTTCTAATTTGCCGATTTGGTGCCCAAGAAAAACGTATTCTTATTATTATGTTAAAAACTGTGCTGCTACTTACAACTTGTGGAAACTTGGATTTTTTTCAGAATCCTTTGATGAATAGAAAGTTCAAAAGAGCAGCATTTTTTGGAACCTTTGGACTATATATATAGTCTATATTGGATATGAAGTCTATATTTCAGCTATAGAACTAATATGTGTGCAGGTATTACACAGTGAAATACAGAGAAAAAGGAGAATCTGCGCGATGGGAATACAAGGACACCACTCCGAGACGTCTCATGATTGAAACTCTTTCTGCGGACAGCATGTACGAGTTCTCTATTTGTATCTCACAAGGAGATCAGAAGGGAAAATGGAGTGCATCTGTGTTCCAGAGAACCCCTGAATCAGGTTTATTTATGCTTCCTGATCTTTAACACAGATGGTTTGCTTAGTTTGCATGGTTGAGCAGCTAAATTCTGATAGTATTTATTATTATAGATATAATTATCTGCAAAATAAAAAAGGTCAGTGTCAGATTGAAAAAAAAATCTTAAAAGTGTTCTGGAGATTAAAAGTTTTCTATACAAAAAATACTACATTTTTTGTATTGTATTGTATTGTACACCCATACAAATGCACACACAAAACCCAAGACAATCTTGCCTTAGTTTTTTAAACCATGTAAGCATGATCTAACCTTCCAGTTCATTGTAATGTCACTGTTTACTGCCTGTTTGGTATTTTTGTTTGGAGTGATCAGAATGACCTCATTCCTCTGGAAAATGTAAAGCTGTCTTTTGATTCCATCTGAAAAATATCCAGGCAGAAAAAATAAAGTTAAGTTAAAGAAAATGCACAGTGCTCTATGTTTGTATATTAATTTGATTGTCATTTCTGTTTTTATTTTCTGCCACCTTTGTCTATACAGCTCCCTCTGGCCCTCCAGAAAATTTTCAAGTAAAACCACTTAGAGGAAAAGGTACTGCTGTCACAGCAACCTGGGATCCGCCTGAGCAAACCAATGGGCGAATAAGAGGTAAGACCACAGGGTAGGCTATCAATTCAACAAGTATTAACAACCATAAGAACCATATATTTTTTATGTGTTTATTGTGTAGTGCACTGGGCATTACTCTTTTCATTTAGTTGGATCTGCATATTTTGCTGGGATAGGAGAAAGCATTTTAACATTGATAATATTTTATACAGATATCTGTCAGCTCTTTCTATTAGTTTTGGAATATGCCCTAAATAAATAACAGAAAATGACTTTGGCATTTGGAGAGTAAAACATTACTAATAATTGACCATATGTCTTCCCTGAAACCACTTTGGGCATTGCCAAAATATATGGGAATGATAAGCCTCTTCAGCATCACAATTTCTCCAGCAGGCGTGCAGAGCACCAGTCTCAAAAGCTAAACCAATACAAATGTACATGTGGAAAACACAAATGTTCTCTTTTCATGCTGAAGGAACTTTCCTCTTTACTGTGTTATCCTTGGCCTAGATTTATTGGTTCAATCTTGGGTATTCCCAGTGTTCATTGGAAAATATTCAGCTATGGTATCCAAATTAAATTGACCGTACTGATGGATTTGACATCTACTTCCAGAGTACATCCTTTCATATGCTCCTGCTATGAAACCGTTTGGCGCAAAGTCAGTTACATACCGTGGCACCACCACATCTGCTACCATAGATGGACTTGTGCCAGGTGACCGCTATATCTTCAAAATCCGTGGAGTCAATAGGAAGGGACAAGGACCACAGACTAAAGCCATTATTGTTTCAATGCCTGCATGTAAGTATCCCCAACAGATGTTTTACCCAATAAACATTACTACACTAGCAGTTTTACAGAAACTTGGTTAAGACTGGTATCTCAATTTTGTCTCCAGCCAGCAGTACTCACTTAAGGTACACGGAGAGCCACAGGACGAGTCAAAGTACCTCCAAGACATCATCCAACAATGAATCAGACAATCAGGAGCCAGATGAGTTGGAAGAATCTGATACTCAGACCACAACTCCAACCACCAATAGGCGGGGGCGCCCTCTTTCTCAGACAAGGTCCTATCACAGCATCTTATCCTCTGTAAGGGGTTCTGTCAGAAGCGGAGGTTCTAGCTCAAGGTCAAACTCACATTCACCTTCAACTCATACCAAAGATAGAGAAGGAAATGTAGATGAGGAAGAGAAGCCAACAGACAGTCCAACAAAAGAGGAGATCAGAGCAAATGAGGCTGAGGACACAAAACCAGAGAGCAGTAACAATGTGTCACCACAAACAGAGGAACATTCAAAATACTCATCTGACACTAAAGAATCAAAACCCAATAAGTCAGACTCTGTTCATAAAACATCTGAAGACAAACGTCTTTCTTGGACCCCTCGCACATCATCAATTGTTGATATAAGCAGATTAAGAAGGCCTTATACTCGCACACATGGTTCTCGATCAAGGATTCGGAGTGAAGATTCTTCGAGCTTGTCGCAAAACCAAGAGTCTGCAGCTACAAGAAAAGACCTGACAGCAGTCTCCTATCCTGAAGGAAAGAAATCGTACAACCAGAAAAGTGTCACTGAAAGGACGCCTTCGGTGATCTCACCTCAGGAAACCAGGCCTGATCCAGCGAAAGAATCAGATTCATCCTTATCCATCTCTTCTTCTCCAACTTCCTCCACAGCATCATCTTCATCATCCTCTTCTTCCACTTCATCTTCTTTAGTATCTTCTCCATCATCATCATCAGGTTCAAGAAGGATTTCCTCCACGTCAGGTCGAGTCACAAGTACAGGATCTGGTGCTATGTACCCTAATGGAAGAAGAGTTGGAATTTCAACTAGAGCTCAGAGACTTCAAACAGAAAAGCACAAACCTGATTCATCATCATCTGCTTCTTCACAATCCACACTGCAAACAGAAACCAGGACAAACAATCACAATACAACAAAGGAGCTTGACACCAACCAAAAGAACACAGAGCTAGACACAACAAAGGATGAACAACCAACTGCCATTGAAGAAACCAAGAAAAGCCTTTTTTATACAACTAAAGAGGAACACCCAGAACAAAAGGAAAATTATGATAAAGAAGAAAAAAGTGATAGTTATGGTTCTACTTCCTCCTCTTCAATGACTAACCCTTCTAGAACAGGACAAAATTCACCCCTTTCATTACCAAACCGTAATTCTAGAAAAGTTATAGGGAGTCGCAGACAAGATGGCAGAATACCGTGGAGTAGGACTGCCTCATCTGTAGGCGCAGGAAGGCCGATAATTAAAGGATTTCCTTCTCGTTCTACTGCTGTGAGCTCTCAGGACACTGGTGATGAAACCAAAGTTTCACCCACAACATACCCTTCAAAGCTTGGGATTAATCCGGTTTCAAATAAACCTAGTGTGCTAAATAGAGAAACAAATATTGCAATAAGTCCCAACAATCCCAGTAGTAATGAAGCTTTAAAAATTAGCAATGATCATGAAGATGATTATCTTTATGAGGGAAGCAAAGAGACCTTGGAGAGTCAAACCAAAGATGCCGTCTCAACTGCAGCATCTAAAACGACAACAACAGTGGTGAGTGAACATCAGAGACATGTCCAGAACTTTGAGAATGAAGGTGTGGATAGGGAACAAAGTAGTACCAATACCAGTTCAAAGTCACTTCCTACAGTTCCCCAAAGAGTTCCTATTTTGGCTTCTAATGGTCGGGTCCGCTCACCTGTGGTAGCAAGTCGTCTGAAAGGGTCACGGCTTCCTAATAGGTTGTACCCAGTACAACACAGAAGATTTGGCTCTGCTTCCACACTGGATACATCATCCTCCTCTTCAGCATCATCGCCTGCCTCCTCTCAAAACAGTCCAGTAGAGTCACCACTTATCTCAAATCGTGACACAACTGTCGGGAGTAATACTAATGTTAGGCTCACCCCAGGTTCAGTTTCTCGCTCTTCTCATGGGCTGTCTGCTGGTGAAAGCTCTAGTGGGAATATATCTCCTGAGTCTCGGAATCCAGTGATGGGTTCGAGGCTGCGGTCTGTTTCTAAGGAAAACACCCCAGTCAATGGCTACAAACCAAGTTATGGAAAAGGTAAACATTATGTTGTCTGCAAGGATGTGCATGCTGTAGGTACAACAATTCCAGTGTGTGCATAAGTACACTTTTACTCATTTCTACACATTTCCATACATTTCCATGTTCAGGCAAAAATGGACGGCCAAATTTGACAGCTGCAAATGGCAGAGTATCCTCAACATCTGATGAAAATGTTAAACCAAATGGAGTCCGACATATCACAGGTCCTGATGGAACGAAATGGGTGTGTTTACTTGCAACGTTAATTATTGCTAAATTTGGCAGCCCTGAATAACTTAAAATCCATAAAAATGTTTAATAAATTATATTAGTTTATTTACTACTGACAAATTTATTTTATGCACTTCTTTTCATATTACAGTTTGTAAACCATGAAAGATTTAGCAGTGAGCTATGGCAGGATTGTAGCCCCGATAGTGACCCTAGAATGTAACTACCCATTTCCATGACTTCTGTTACGTCTGTTGTATGGATACACTAATCAATCAGAGAGTACTGCAGTCCAAACAAAATTATCTTTAACATAAGCAAAGACAGTCATGTGAATAGACATGTCTTTCTAGGCATGGAAACTCCACAGACAGGGAACCTTAGGGACACTTATTCAAGCAGGACTGTTTGGCTGTTGCCTCGTTTTTTGTTAAAGAAAGATTTTCCCCTTTATAAAGTTTCATTCACTGTTTTAGATAGTAGATCTGGATAAGGGTGTCCTAATGAATGAAAACGGAAGAGTCCTTCAAGATTCAAGGGGAAGACCCAGAAAAGTTATCCTTGGAGAGGATGGCAAGACTATTTTTGGTGAGCGGATTACCATTTTAATTTAATACAACTATAGAAATGAGCAGCATGTTTTAAACTGACTTTTATCTCTTTTTGCTATATTAGATGACCAGGGCAGCCCACTTGTAAACCAGGAAGGATTAGCATTATTTGGTCATGGAAGGGACAGTCGACCTGTGATTAATCCAAGTGACAAGTACCTTACTGTTGGAGGAAAACCTATTGTGGGCTTGGACCGCCCTAAACCCAGGACTACAACCACAACTAAAACAACTACAACAACTACAACATCATCATCATCAACAACAGAACCTACAACACCACAAATGGTAACAGAAACATTGGAGCCATCAACATTAGCTGCTGAGCCTACATGTCCACCTGGACTTTATTCCCGACTGGATAAGAATGGTTTCCCAATAATGGATGCTGATGGAATACTTAACTGCTACTCTGAAGGTGAGATTAACTCTTTGCAGCTAAACAAAACTCATAATGTCCATCTCATAATGTTGTAATTTTCATCAATGCAAAAATTATGCAAAAGATACTCTTAAGATGGGACAGAAAAGTGTTTCGCCCAGTTTGTGACTACAGTTGGCTCTTATATAATGAGTCTTGTCATAGGCATGTAGTTAGTACCCACAAGACCTGATCCCCTGTAATTTAGAATCAGTATTCCAAGGATAATGTGAGTTAGGATGTACACAATAAACCTCAAAGGATATCCTCCTGTTATGCCTAAATAACCTCTGCTATGCTTTGAATCTGCCTGTGATCAGAGTTTTTGGAGAAACTCCTTTGTAGAAAACTGTAATTTCAAAGGTTGATTTCCCCCTAAAAGTGTACACACTTGGTGTGTTTGTTTGAAAATCCTGATCAGACTAGCAACATTGGCCCAACCACTGGCATCAGTTTAGCGAGGGATTATCTGTTGATAATTGGCAGTGTAAACATTCTGTTTAATAATTTTTGCATTTATAGTTGGTGACGCTATTGAGAGAATTTATACACTGTCCATTTAAGGAACTGGTATGCCGACTTTTGGTTTCGGGAGGAAAGTCGGGAGAGTTTAACTGTTTATTAAAAAAAAAAAAAAAAAAAAAGAAAGTAGGACGGCGTTGAGATGAGATGTGAACATTGCACTCAAAGTTGGTGAAGTTTGAAGAAATTGAGAAAATTGGAGAAGCCTGGCATTCTTCACAATACGATCTATAACATACATTTACAATATAGATGGAGTGAATTTCCAATCCATGCTGACATTGTGTTTAAAAAAATGTAACAAAAATCTCAAAGGTTAGGTAATGCTGTAGCACATTTCTATCTGAATGTAAACTAAATCAGCATGGTATCTGATGATATTGTTGATACTGATGAAGATGGTCTTGGATGATTGTTTTGTTTACTGGCTACCAAGCTTCAAGGAGTTTACTTTTGTTTTACGTATGCCCATTTGTACTCCGTTTAATTTCAACTTTATAGATGCCATTTGTTTACTATTGTTTATGAAGATACATACATTCCGTCTACAACATAACGAAGGCTCGCCCCAATCAGTCTGACAATGGCGCTACAGCGATCAAAAGTACAAAATCGCTCATAACTCCTAAAACGTTAGTTGCAGACTCAAGTGTCTTAAGGGGGTCGCACACCGGACGAGAAGCACAGCTACGGCTCAGGACCTTGTTCAAAATCCTGCCACGCCATTTACATTTTTTATATTAAATTTACATTATATTTGTCTCAAATCGTTGTTAATGTACATACTGACTTCACCCTGTGCTGCAAGATACATTTAGTTTTACATTCATATAATAAAAATCAGCTGTGTGGATAAAAATTGCTGATGTTATCGGATTTTCAGGTGAGATTCTCAATTAATTCAGTTAACGTACGACCTGAGGGAATGTGTTTAGACTGCAGACTCAGCAACGATTGCATTTGATGGTACAGTACAATCATAACATAGTATATATATTATCTTAATTTCATAATGTCCTTAAATATAACAATATTGCTGTCCATAAACTGAGAAAGTGCACGCCCGGTGTGTTATACCTCGTGTTGTCCTAGACGCGACGCTGCGCTTCTCGTCCGGTGTGCGACCTCCTTCATATTAGTGTTTCCCAAACCCTGTTCCTGGAAGCACACCAACACTTTCAAATCTCTATCTTCTTAATCAAACACACCTAATTCAACTCAGCTCATTAGTAGAGACTTCAAGACCAGAGATATATGGGTCAGGAGTCATCCAAAATGCGCACTGTTGGGAAGGGTTGGGAAACTGTCTTATATCATTGGATTCCTTGGCTCAAGACAAAATTTTCTGATATTTTGGATTTTGTGAAAACCCTACTTTTGTGAACTAATCTTTTGTTTTTAACCCGATCGGAACCAAACCAGTGCAGAAAGATTCTCTGGGTCTGGTTGTCAATAATTCTCAGGAAAAGGCGAAATTTTCATTCACATTTGTGATGGGACACCAAAATATTCATACTTTTACTTAAACTTTTACTTAAAATGGCTTTATAAGTTGCAAAGTGAAGATCTGTATGATTAAATTTTCTCAAACTTGGAAGACCTTTCTGGAATAAAAACTACAACTTGTTTTATTATCATTTTTTATGTAGTTCGGCTGGTTTGAACACAAGACATTCAATGTTGCCAAGTTGCATTCAGGGACAAGCTTGTTTACGTACAGTTTTATTAATTACTTGGCTTGTCCCAAAAGTAATCTCCTCATTGTGACAGGAATCCCTGGGCTAGAGTATATTAAGCATAAAGAATAGTGCGGTCACATTCTCACTGCTCTAACAGAGCAATAACATTAACTAAACGTTTAAAACAACATTGAATAAAGTGCTGTGCTAACTACAAAAGAAAAAGTAATTGGACACTTTTAGACACTTAAAATGGCAATACTTAATACTGTAATTTAATACATAGGCATCCAAATACTTTTGGGTCATTGTGAGGTTGGATCCTGTGGACTTTTATTCTTCCTGTTTTTGATTGCAACTCTATCTTACAGATGCACTTTTTGTGGAGACCACCACAATCCCAGTCCCACTTCCCACCACAACACTGGCTCCCACAACACAGACTCCTACAACACAGGCTCTCACTCTTGAGCCAAGGCCTTTTAACAACACCCCTTCCTCTGAATTTGATGTGGCTGGAAAGAAACGGTTCACAGGTAATATATTTGCTTTACTACATACTACAACAGTTAGTACTCTGGTATAAAATGCTATAATCCCCTTTCTTATTGGTTCCAAACTCAGCAATGCCATGTTGAGATTGAACCACTCAGGAAACACAACTGGCCACTCACAGTTAATTTATTTCCAATCACCACAGCATTTCCTGTAGATGTGAGGCACTGGAGAGTTGAATGGTGAATGTGAAGAAAACTTATCTGGCCTACAAATGCAGCTCATTCCCTTGGTGATACTTGTAAGCAGCAAATAAAATAGTGCATACAGCTGACCTTAGGTGGGATTTATATGGAAATACTTCTTGCCCCTCAGTAGTGGGATGTTTTTCCAAACTTCACTCAATCAGCTGAGTTCATAAAAAATTTCAAAAAAAGAGACACAACTCTTCTGTAAGCACTTGAATACCTATATATTCTACTGTTGTGCACTGTCTCAGCTCGTACACTTCTGGGCAGCTGCCCAACTTGTATCACTGCTAAAATTGTTGGTTCCTTAAGCCTAATCAATGTGTGTGTTTGTATTCTAATTTGTGTGTTTGTTTGTATGTTAATGTACACATTAACATGCATTTTTAGTTGACTCACATTTGGATTGGCAAATATATGTAAATACACACAAAATACAGTTTGATCAAATTGTGATCACATCACCGAAACAGATCACATTTAATGAAGATGTAAAGGCAAACATGTTTTCATTATCCGCATTCAGCTACACAAGTAATAAATGAGATTATGCTTTAAACAAACATGTCACTTTGACAGACTGAGTCGTTAAAGTCCTGTGTTGCAAGTTCTTTTCATTATTCTGCTCTCGCAGTGTGAAAAAGAAAACAGGCACACGCTCTTGTGATTATCTCACCCGATTCAAATTATTTCACTCTTACACTCAGAATCTAATTTCTCTCACAATAGAGAGCGGTTTGAAACTTTTCACCTCATTTCTTCGCATCTAGACCCATTAACATCCTTTACTAAAGGGTTTGCAAAGAATTGTTTTATTATCCAATTTTAAATCGTGCAATCCAGTCACATTGAAAATACATTGCAATGAAGGTGTGAATGCAATCCAGCCAAAACATGTTCAAGATATGACAAAAAATGTTAATGCCAAGTGTAAAGGGTCTATCATACAAAATCAGTTAACATTTATGTGATTTGACCTCCAAGACAGTTGTGAAAATTGTGCCATATCATGAAGTTACTAGTAAATGTGTACACTGTCGTTTAAAAGTTTGGGGTCTGTAAGATATTTTTATGTGTATGCTCACTCACCAAGGCTGCATTTATTTGATAAAAAAAATACAGTAAACCAGAATATTGTAAAATATTATTTATATTATTTATAATAACTTTTCTATTTTTTTCTATTTTATTATTTAAAAGTGTAATTTATTCCTGTGATGGCTAAGCTGAATTTTTAGCATCATTACTTCAGTCTTCAGTTTCACATGATCCTTTAGAAATCATTCTAATATGCTGATTTGGTGCACAAAAAACATTTCTTATTATTATCATCAATGTTTGAAAACAGTATGCTTAATATTTTTGGGGAAACCTTGATGCATTTTTTCAGGGTTCTTTGATTTCATTTAAAGTTCAAAAATACAGCATTTATTTGAAAGAGAAAACTTTTGTAATGTCATAAATGTCTTTACTGTCATTTTTGATCAGTTTAATGCATCCTTGCTGATAAATGTCTTTATTGACCACAAACCTTTGAATGGTAATGTATTGTAAAAAGGGAAAACAAAAGATATGTCTTTACCTTTTGCCTCCCCATTTGGATCATGATACTCTAAGTTTACCTTCTACTTTTAAAGGTCTTTTAGAGTGTAACTAACCTTGTCAACCCTCACGTCTGCAACAAATACCACATATCATGTGTTGGTAGAGGCCATTGACTTAACAGGCTCTCAGGATGTTTTATGTGGGCAGCTTCTGTAGGAGATATTTGAGAATGCCTGAGTGAATGTATTTAGACTCCGCTCTATAAATTATGGCTGAATGTCTGTGGGTTTGGGCTTTCTTCCCAAATACTCCAAGACCCAGTGTGTGTGTTAGGATAAGGGTTATATAGGCTATAGGATATTGTTTCAAACAATAATTCACATTTGTTTAAACATTGCAATTGTATAAAACAATGCAACTGTGTTCCACTCAGCAATGGATTAGTGCAAAAATAATGTGATACTATTCAACCTGTGTTACCTGACTCTAGTCAAGCTTTTTCAAGTTTTTACCAAGACTGACTGTAATAGCCTTTCAACATCAGGTTCAACAGACTCCATCTTTCCGAACTTAAATCTCCACAAGCTATACACCTAACTCTGGAACATTGTATCAGGTCCAGTTTGCATGCAGAGACTGTGCCAGTAGCCAGATGAGTTTCAGAAATGGTTATGCTGAGCTGGAGCTTTGGCTAGTGATCAGGCAAATTTAGTTCTGCCTTCAATGACTTTACAGTATTGCACTTGCAGTAGGGAAGTTCACTTTGCTATTGTAAGTATCTAAGCTCATACATATAACAATACAATATATATTAAAAAAAAATTATTGGCTTCTATAACCACGTCGAATGTCTAATCAGTATTTTTGTTTGCAACAATAATGTCTTTCAATTAAAGCAAATATTGATATTTATATATTGAAATTAATATGGGATTAAATTAATTTGAATAATTAATAGTCATGTATGTTATTCATTTGAAATGTCTTTTTGATTGACAACCTTATTGACTGTTTAAAATCTATGGTTAACAATGCACATAGGTGTCAGGTATCACTGATTAAGATGCATTTATTTTAATGAATGTATTTTGAAAAGACAGGGGTCACACTACCTACGTTCTGTTTTTGGTAACTAGCCAGCAATCCAAGAACTCCTACTGTTTCACAGCTCCTCTAATATGCTTGTCTTGGCAGAAATGTGACATCAACTTCTCTGGCTAGATACATAGGAAAACAGCAGAAGAATGAGAAAAACATTATTAGCCAACTCTTCATTGTTTTATGAGGGAGGCCCTCAATGGTCCCTAGGTTGGTGATTGTAATGCATTTATATTGCAGTATTAGAAAATGGCTATGCCCAGTAGAACTTTGCAATGAAATAGAGATATCAGCACCATTTAGACCACTGGAGCCAGAAGCACTGCTGAGATCTTCAAATTCAAAAGTATGATTATTAAAAGAACCAAGGAACCAAGCTGTGCCTTTAGAGAAATACTGCGTGTTACAGGCTGTGGCTAGATGATTTGGCCTCATAATGTGAGTATTACTAATGGGTACAAGAGTAAAACTGAGCTGAGAAAGCTGTCATACATTAGAATGATAGAGCCGGTATATGGCTTAGCTAAGATTGAGCAGAAGCACTTCAACATTAACAACTCCAGGTCCGGCTTGACCAAAACAAGCTTCATACCTATAAAAACCAGCTCCAGGAACACAGAGAACACAATTCTTTGGTAAAATGTCTTATCCTCAATGCGTGGAGAAGTAAATCCTGACACTCCAGACTTTGGGTTGCACAGCAGGCACATACTTACACATATGCAAGTCATTTACACAGAGAAACATGTCAAGATAGAATCCCTAAATAAAACGACATGTGCTAAATGTGCTGATATCAGCTGTGAGAGGGTTCCTTCTGGCCCAAACCTCAGACGTGTCTTTTAATATTTATGGGTTAAATATGCTAGGGTGTTCTCTGCTCTCCAGATACGCCAAAAAATCCACTATATTTCACACTGCTTCTGTTGTGTTTGCTCCCACCTTGGTGTACAACAGTTCCCTTTCGTTGTCACTCCGAGTTCCGTCGGATGACGACGAATGGGGGTTTCGCTTAGAAAGCCTATCGACTTCGAGTATACAAAACGAGCCAATGGCAAAGAAATGCCATGGGTCTGAAGAATTTGCATAGCGTATCTCCGCCTTACCTCGTGGGTATAAAAGGAGGACGCCGGCAACATGGAGATATTTTTTCGCTTCGGAGCCAAGAGTACGGTCGAGACTCAATGATCTCATTAGAGAGAGAGTCCCCTCATCCACACCCTGATCCAACACTCTCCACGTGAGGTGCTACTTCGGCTGGTGGCAAGGGTGACCTGAGGGTGAGTGTGGAACAAACCGCCGACTGTTTGTCCGTGGACCACGCCCCCCTCTTCAGTGACGCAACCCGCGAGTGTTCAGGGGATTCCCCGGGTCTATTTTCGGATGCCCCGCAGGTTTCCCTTGACGCTCCAGAATCGGATCTGTTGTCCATCGCAGCACCACAGGGCGGGCTTGAATCTCCAGGAAGCGAAGATTCGACAGTGCTGCCACTTTCGGGTGTGCATATGGCATTTGTCGAGTCAGATCCTGAGATGACGGTCATGCTTTCCCGGGCCACTGTGAGCATCGGACTAGAGTGGAACCTTTCACCCTGTCCTGAGCGCTCGCCGCTGGACGTTTGGTTTTTGGGTGTGGCCGCTGACTCCTGTCAGCGTCCACTCCAATACCTTTCTTCCCGGATGTGCATCAGGAGATCTCGAAATCCTCGAAGACCCCCATGTCTTCCAGCGATCCCTCGTTGATCTTCTCCTCCCTTTCTTCCCTCGATGGGGCCGCTGCCCATGGGTACACTGGGGTCCCCCCGGTTGAACGCTCTGTTGCGATGCTACTGTGTCCTCAGAGTGCTTCTTCTTGGCGCGATCCTAAGCATCCGTCCGAAGCCTCTAGTTTTTCGTCTACACTTGTGGCGAAATCCTATAGCGCCATAGGACAGGCAACCGCGTCACTGCATGCCATGGCCATTCTGCTGGTCTACCAGACCCAGATGCTCACGGTTGTGCACGAGGGCAGGACTGACCCAGGGCTCTTCAATGAGCTGCGCGCCGCCACTGACCTTGCTCTCCGAGCGCCGAAAGTGGCCGTACGCTCCCTGGGTCAGGTGATGCCCACCATTCTGGGGCTGAACCTGTCTGATGTGCAGGATGTCGGGTGGCCTCCTCTCTCAGGGTGCGGTTATGACCGTCCCCCCACATCGGGCTTCTATGCCGTCGATGTCCTGGCCGGTCACTCCGCTTCGCTGCACCACGAGGGGACGTCTGTGGTTTGCTTGACTCCGCTGGCACAGTTCTTGGGAGCCTGGCTAGAGCTTCCCAATCTGTTCCACTGGGTCGTGCGAACCATCGGCTCGGCTGTGCGATTCAATTCGCACGGTCTCCTCCCCGCTTCAGGGGAGTCCGCTCCACTATGGTCGGTGTCTATGCCCCTATCATGAGAGCGGAGATTGCTACCCTACTGGCGAAGGGTACAATCGAGACTGTCCCTCCAGCCAAAATGAGGTCTGGGTTCACAGCCCCATCTCATTGTCCTGGAGAAATCGGCCAATCCTGGACTTGGCGCATCTGAACCGCCCCCTTCACAGGCTGCCGTTAAAGATGCTCCTGGCCAAACGCATTTTCGAATGTGTGCGGCCACAGGATTGGTTAGCAGCAATCGACCTGAAGGACGCAGTGTTTCAGGACCTCAGACCAGCTTTTTGTCTGTTATGGTGGGAAGCTGAAGGGAAGGGCTCTCTCCAAGCAAAGGTTGTCTCACTGGATAGTGGACGCCATTGCTTTGGCATACCAGCAGCAATGTTGACCGTGCCCCCTTGGTGTGACTGCCCACTCCACCCGGAGTGTGGCGTCCTCTTGGGCTCTAGCGCATGGCGCCTCGCTAACAGACATCTGCAGAGCTGCAGGCTGGGCGACTCCTAACACATTCGCCAGATTCTACAATCTCCGAGAGGAGCCTGTGTCCTCTCATGTACTCACTTCAACCAGCTAGTACTGGACCCGCTCAGGTGTCTTCGCTTGCTTGCCATTACACTCCACGGACTGGATACGTGCGATATTTCCTCAGGTGAGCTTCTCCGCAAGCCCTAAGTTCCTCCAGCACTGTTGACGTCGACGTCAGTGTCTATTGCATGCACGTTGGCTAGGTGCCTCCCGTGTGCATTGTCCCTCCCCTGTGCGACCCCCACATGTGTATTTCCACTGTAAGCCTCTCTGAGCATGTGTCTTTCCCTTGGCAAGCCACCTTGCCCCCCTGGGGTTGGAATATTCCACCTGCGGCTGGACACCCCAGTTTTCTCCATATGCATCCCTCTGGGTCATATGTGTATTCTCTAAGTCCCACCCCCTCTGGGCTGGCATTAATTGCATATTTCTCTGAGATATGCTCCCCAGTGTACCTTGGTATTCCTGTGCTAAATAGGAGTCCTTCGTCCGTGCTAGTCTCACGACAGGGATCTCAGATTTACGCAGGGCACTGGAAGACAGCTGTGAAGGTGGCGTGATTAGACTGGTATCCGACGGAGCTCGGAGTGACACCGAAAGGGAACCGTCTTCCTGCCACTTCCGCTATACCGCGGGGATCAGTCTCGGCTCCTCAGCGAAGAAACATATCTGCATGTTGCCGGCGTCCTCCTTTTATACCCACGAGGTAAGGCGGAGATACGCTATGCAAATTCCTCAGACCCATGGCATTTCTTTGCCATTGGCTCGTTTTGTATACTTGAAGTCGATAGGCTTTCTAAGCGAAACCCCCATTCGTCGTCATCCGACGGAACGTCTCCGTTCCCTACTCGGGGAACGAGGGTTACATCTGTAACCGAGACGTTACTGTAGGTGTGAATGCAGTAGTTGTAGCAGTTTCTGTGTGTATAAAAAAAACTACATCAAAATGTAGCCCTGTGCTGTATAATAATATTGGAAGTTATGTCTTGACTCTTCTTAGCAATGCATTGTTCAGTTTTTCTCCCCATCAGTTGTTTCCTCTTCACATACTGTATTGTGGTTTTTGTTTTATCACCCGTAACGAGTGCACTCAATACAGCTTGTTTGTGTGTGTGTGTGTGTGTGTGTGTGTGAGTCTCATTTGGTCACTGCGGAGGCACATGCACAGAAGTGTGTTTTTTGTTCTGTATCAGGGTTCAACATCACATGGAGCTTTTGATTAGGTCCAGGTGTGAATCTTGTGGCCCAATCAGACAGGGATTTCTGGAAGTGTTCACAGCTGTAAATCCAGCTGGCACTGTGTGGAACGACAGAAATAACAAGATTTCATTGAGCCAACAGGAAAAGTCTAAAGCAAAATATCAACAATACAGACTTTTATTGTCTGCAACCACGAGCATGCGTATATTGGGTACATTCTTAAACTAGCAGAACAAGATAATGCAAACAACACAACAGAAATGTAATGTTTACTGAACGGTACTTCCAAGTTTCAGTTTGCACGAACGTCCATGGATGTTTTGCAATCCTTTTTGTATTACTAGTTGTACCTAATAAAACATACAGATTGAAAGCCAAAGGCAATTTATGTTCTCTACCGTTCAAAAGTTTATGGTCAATTTTGTTTTTCTCAGAATGGATGCATTAAATTGATCAAAAGTGACAGTAAAGACATTTAAAATGTTGAAAATACTTCTATTTCAAATAAATTATTATTTTTGAACTTTTGGACTTGCTATTCATCAGTAAATCATGAGAAAAAAAAAGTTTCCCTGTTTTCAACATTAACAATAAGAAATGATTTATGAAAGAATGATTTATGAAGTTCAAAGCTTAGAAACGTTGATGCAAAATAAAGAAAAAAAATCTTTTGATTATTTGACTCTTTATGTTCAGCTTCCAGTGAAGCTCAAGATAATCTCAAATCATGCAGGAAAACATGATCTTCAGGTTTTACACAAACTTGTGCAGCTGCCATTAAAGCAAGCGGGAAAATCAAATACTATGAGATATTATGACAGGAATTTAGATTATCACTTAAATTGTCAAATGCTTATAATCTGTAATAAAACCTTTTAGTGTAGTGAAATTGTATTTACCTTTCCTTATTTCCTCAATTCACATCTTTTGCTTTTCTCTTTTTCTCCTCACTCACCTCCTGCTTATAGCTCCCTATGTAAACTACATCCAGAAGGACCCTGGAGCTCCCTGCTCCCTCACTGAGGCTCTGGAGTACCTGCAAGTGGATGTCTTAGCAGACTTGATGGAGAAGGACCAACAATCATTCAATCAAAAGCAGCCACCCAAAAACAAGCCCCATAATGTCACTGTGGTTGCTATGGAGGGCTGTCACTCCTTTGTGATTTTGGACTGGGCACTTCCACTGAAAGATGACATGGTGTCAGGTGAGTGACAGTCTATAGCAGTTCCTTTTTTATTATTTAAAAATACTGTGAAAATTGACTTCAGTCTCACCACAAAGTTTCACCACAAAATTGCTAAAATTAAATTACAAGCTTTCGGGATCAAGATCGGGCTTAGGACAAATTTAAATCACAATTGAGGAATTAACTGTTAAATTTGAGAAGGCTTGATTTTTACTCTCAAAGTTGTGACTTATGCTCAGGATAAGTGGTTTTATTTACTGAGTTTCAGGCCCTGTCCACACAAACACGGGTATTTTCAAAACCGCAGCTTTTTCTATGCGGTTTGGCTGTTCGTCCAAATGCAGTATCCGGTCACTGAAACCAAACTTTTTTGAAAACTCCTGCCTGGGTGAAGATTTTTAGAAACTCCAGTTGCAGTGTTGTCGTGTAGACGGTGAAACTGGAAATTTTGACTTGTGACGTCGGAACCAGAACCAGTAATAACATTTTTTCCAGGCTTCTGATTGGCTGGTTTGGAATGCTCTTGACAGCGCTTCATAGTGTGGTTTTGCGTTTTCATGTGGGTGCTTATTTTTAAAAAAAAAATAGATTAGGAAAAACTTTGTTTATAAAAAATAATAGCCTCAATAGCTCTTTCAAACAAACCAAAGGTGCCGTGATATGTATGAAAAAACCCAGTCCAATCAATATCAGTCTATGATGTTTGGTTTCTCATTCGACAGTGCGTAAGCCAATATCCCAAAAAAGCAAATGAATCATGTATGAGCATGTTTGATAGCAGCACTGAAAAAGATTTACAGCCCAGCTTGAATTCTGTTCTTGTCTGTGTTTGGTTAATCTGTTAAATAGTTCAGTTCTGTCTTTCTCCGCCCCCTCCCTGCTTGTTTCCATGATTACTGATTTGATTTGGTGTGAGTTTCAGTTCAGGTGTGTCTCGTTAATTAGTTCCTCTGTTTGCTGTCTATTTAAGCCCTGTGTTTCTATCAGTTCTTTGTCAGTTCTACATTGCATTTAGTCAGTTGCTCTATTTATGTTCCTGAGATTGTGTTTTGAATAAAGCTGCTGCAGTTAGATTCTATTTCATCTCTGATGCAACCACCTTGTAACACGTCAACAACAATTTTATCATTTGAAGATGTAGAAAGACAGCTATGTAATTTGCTAATTAACTGCATGCTTTCCTTGGGTGATAATAGCACAACATTGAATTGTGAAATTCCAAACACAAAGCTATATAACACTGCTCCAACATTATTGACCTTGACAGTTTCATCCTGATTCACTAATACAGGGAGGCAGTTCCCACAGCCACTGTTAGTGTCATGATGTGATGTGTGAGGAGGTTCAAATGCAGGGGATTCCCTGCCAACAGTCAACTGATAAAGTTGCTTAGATGAATGGTGCAACTTTTTCAACACATGAAAAATAAAGGCCACATGCTCTCGAATAAAGCTTTAAAAGACAATCTCATGTTACTGCACAGTTTTGTATACTGCTTTACACAGTTTTTACTAGACCTAAAAGCATTTATATTTACTATTAATACATTTACAAATTCAACATATGTATTTATAATTTTTTATTTAAATGTGTTTGTATGTGCATGTATATACAGGTCCTTCTCAAAAAATTAGCATATTGTGATAAAGTTCATTATTTTCCATAATGTAATTATACAAATTTAACTTTCATATATTTTAGATTCATTGCACACCAACTGAAATATTTCAGGTGTTTTATTGTTTTAATACTGATGATTTTGGCATACAGCTCATGAAAACCCGAAATTCCTGTCTCCAAAAATTAGCATATTTCATCTGACCAATAAAAGAAGTGTTTTTAATACAAAAAAAAGTCAACCTTCAAATAATTATGTTTAGTCAACCTTCAAATAATTATGTTTAGTTATGCACTCAATACTTGGTCGGGAATCCTTTTGCAGAAATGACTGCTTCAATGCGGCGTGGCATGGAGGCAATCAGCCTGTGGTACTGCTGAGTTGTTATGGAGGCCCAGGATGCTTCGATAGCGGCCTTAAGCTCATCCAGAGTGTTGGGTCTTGCGTCTCTCAACTTTCTCTTCACAATATCCCACAGATTCTCTATGGGGTTCAGGTCAGGAGAGTTGGCAGGCCAATTGAGCACAGTAATACCATGGTCAGTAAACCACTTACCAGTGGTTTTGGCGCTGTGAGGAGGTGCCAGGTCGTGCTGAAAAATGAAATCTTCATCTCCATAAAGCTTTTCAGCAGGTGGAAGCATGAAGTGCTCCAAAATCTCCTGATAGCTAGCTGCACTGACCCTGCCCTTGATAAAACACAGTGAACCAATACCAGCAGCTGACATGGCACCCCAGACCATCACTGACTGTGGGTACTTGACACTGGACTTCAGGCATTTTGGCAATTCCTTCTCCCCAGTCTTCCTCCAGACTCTGGCACCTTGATTTCCAAATGACATGCAACCACTGAGCAACAGTCCAGTGCTACTTCTCTGTAGCCCAGGTCAGGCGCTTCTGCCGCTGTTTCTGGTTCAAAAGTGGCTTGACCTGGGGAATGCGGCACCTGTAGCCCATTTCCTGCACACGCCTGTGCACGGTGGCTCTGGATGTTTCTACTCCAGACTCAGTCCACTGCTTCCGCGGGTCCCCCAAGGTTTGGAATCGGTCCTTCTCCACAATCTTCCTAAGGGTTCGGTCACCTCTTCTTGTTGTACAGTTTTTTTTGGCACTCTTTTTCCTTCCCACAGACTTCCCACTGAGGTGCCTTGATACAGCACTCTGGGAACAGCCTATTTGTTCAGAAATTTCTTTCTGTGTCTTACCCTCTTGCTTGAGGGTGTCAATGATGGCCTTCTGGACAGCTGTCAGGTCGGCAGTCTTACCCATGATTGCGGTTTTGAGTAATGAAAAAGGCTGGGAGTTTAAAGAGACTTTAAAAGCCTCAGGAATATTTTGCAGGTGTTTAGAGTTAATTAGTTGATTCAGATGATAAGGTTAATAGCTTGTTTAGAGAACCTTTTCATGATATGCTAATTTTTTGAGATTTTTTGAATTTTGGGTTTTCATGAGCTGTATGCCAAAATCATCAGTATTAAAAGAATAAAATACCTGAAATACTTCAGTTGGTGTGCAATGAATCTAAAATATATGAAAGTTTAATTTTTATCATTACATTATGGAAAATAATGAACTTTATCACAATATGCTAATTTTTTGAGAAGGACCTGTATACTACCACCTGAAATTGGGGTCAGTAAAAAAATCATGAATCAGCATATTAGTATGATTTCTGAAAGATCATATGACACTGAAGACTGTAGTAATGGCTTAAGCTTTGCTACAGGAATACATTACATTTTAAAATATATTAAACTAGATTTCTTTTTGTCAAATAAATGTTAAGAGATTTCTTTCAAAGACATTAAAAATGTTACTGACCCTACACTTTTAAACGGTAGTGTATGTAAAGTTAACAAATGATTATCAACAGCTGAAATTGTTAACAAATCCTTGTTCTTTTAATAATCTCCTTTATTAAAAATATTACTTTATATTTACTTTTTCAGTAATCCTCCCTTCTTTCATAAAGCTTCACCTCTGCACTCTTCTGCCTCTTTTTCATTGTAAATGATGGAAAATATGCGCACATGCTTCATATACATCCTGCTGCCTTGGCAGGAGTTTAGCCCTTCCATGACGTAATAAAGAACTAGGATTATATTGAAGAATCCCTGCACAGACATGACATAATATGCTCATTTATTTGAATCTGTTTGAATCTCTCACATTTACTGCATGGTTTAATTGTTCACTCTTTCTCTTTTATAGGCTACATGGTACACAGTGCATCCTATGACGATGTCCTAAACAACAGATGGTCAACCAGACCCTCAAGTGGAACACACCTTCCTGTTGAAAACCTCAAGCCAAATTCCAGGTGCGATACAGCATATGACAGGACTCTTGCACACAGATTCAAACATATCCCAACCAACAAAAGTTATTTGCATTTTTTTTTATGGTGAAATGTAATTATCATCAAAGCTTGTCTTTTTTTTTAAAGATAGTAATATATTTATTCAGCATTTATGCATTAAATCAATCAAAAGAGACAGTAAAGACATAATTTTACAAAAGATTTCAATTTCAAATAAATGCTGTTCTTTGAACTTTCTATTCATCAAAAACACGCCATTCCACAAAAAACAGCACAACTGTTTTGAACATTGATAATAATAAGAAATGTTTCTTGAGCACAGATCAGCATATTAGAATGATATTGAATGACAGCTGAAAATTCACAGGAATAAATAATAATGTACTAAAATAGAAAAGAGTTATTTGAAATTGTAATTCCTATTTCACAATATTACTGTATTTTTGATTAAAAGAAAACGGCAGCCTTGGTGAGCATAAGAGACTTCTTTCAAAATCATTACACATCTTACTGACCCTAAACTTTTGAACGGTTGTGTAAATAAGTTATTGTTGTTGTTGTTGTTGTTTAACGAGTAGGGGACTGTTGCATAAATTTCATCCACACAAAATTGGTAATCTAATAATCACACAAAGGTGTATTATTTAGTCTTCTAGAAATCAAATCTTTTAGACTGAGAGCCCTAATAATTATTTAATAATAAATAATTATTTTCCTCACCCTCCAAAAAACAGAAGCATAATTGAGTTTTTCACTTACTAAAAAAATTGCTATTTTTCTATATTGCTATTACCAACACATTTTAGCAGCAGTAGATACAGGAGGTGTTTATGGGCTGTCTGGACATTTTCCAAGGATGTGAAGTAATTTCTGCCTACCAGACCTTTCTAAATGCTTTCTTCAGCAAGCAGCATGCCTTCGGTGGTGCGTTATGACACCCATGAGCTGTTCCACAGATTTCCGCAAAATTGACGTCCGCCATTTAGAAAGTTCTGCACATACCTTGTGCAAGTTTGTTTATTAAATGTTTTCTGCCTATTCAGTTATGATTTTAAAGTATAGTACTCCCAGCACAGATTTTGCTTCAAAATCAGCGCAGATCTCATCTAGTCCTGCACACTGGTTATTAACACATGCATAAACGCATGCAGTTGTGTGCAACACCCAAGGTTTGATTGACATTTGTTTTGTACACTTTCCCAGGCAGGCAGATGCACTCTCTCCATCACTACCTTGAGAAAACACTTGAATGCAAATGCACTCATTACAGATGTTTGGTTCATACATCAAATGTGGAATGTAAGGATGAAGTTGTTTTTATTGTCCCCTGGGATTCGTTTAGAAGCCTCTGTTATTATAGCCTCTCAGCCGAGCTCAGTGACTGACAGCTTTATAATTCACACGTGAAGTGTTGATAAGTTTTATGAATGATTTGCAATAGCTTTTAGAACTAGGTAAATAGCCCATACTGTGGACAATAACAGATCCTTCTTAGTCAAAGCAACAATGACAAGCCCCTTGGATGCCATATCGAGACTGTAGCTTTCATCAATTCCATGAAGAATCATGGTCAGAAGTAAAAATAAGACACATTTTTAGTAATAGTTTGTCAAAAGGACAAGGAAAACTGCACATGGACACACACATCCTCACTGAAATATGACAAGCCCCCTCCCCACTCTCCCTCTGGCGGTTTGACTGTAATTGTCCATTTTCTCTTTATTTTGGTCAGAGTTTCCACGTGGCTGTGCTAATTTGATCCAGCAGTGCTGATTTTATGTCATTAAATGGGTCCTTAGTTAAACTAAGTGAAGCATGAGCTTACTGAACAGCTTCTCACAGGCAGAACAGTGCTGTTAGCTCAGCCCTTTGAACTTCATCACAGTTCTCTGGTTTAATTTATTTGCTTGTCTAATTTATCCTCAGAGGTAAAGGATGTGCCAGAGTCAGAATATGTGCTTGTGGTCTGGTATTTGTCACAAAGAGGTTTTGTCAGATTGGAAATTCCATGTTGATGTGTTATTCTCTTGCTCACCCTCGTTGACATGCAGCCTCTTCTTGTCATTATTCCTTGTCAGCTTTTTCTTTTAGCCGGAGGCTCATTCTTATAATTTCCTCTCATGTATTTTATAAATGCACATTTTAACTGTGCCCATTTCTTTTCCTTTCCATTTTATTTTCCAACCTCTTTTCCTCTTCAACATTTTAATTTTATTTTCATTTCTATGCATTCCTTTAGTTTCCTTTCGATTTTGCTTTCATTTCCTTTTTCAGTTTCTTATCTTTTTTCTTGCATTTTTTCTTATCCATTTTTATTTCCTTTATTTGTCCTACACTTTCCTTTCTTTTTTTCTTTCTCCTTTTATTTTCCTACTTTCTTCCTCTTTTCCATTTTTCTTGTTTTTCTTTAATTTCAATGCTTATTTCCTTTCATTTTCCTACATTTTCCTTTTCTTTCTTTTAATTTTCTTGCCCTTTTCCTATAGTTCCCTCCATCCCTTGTCATTCAATCCTTATGCTCTCATTGTAAACTAAGTTATGAGTGTTTAGTTAAGTTTTAGATGTATAGGATGCTTTCATAAAAATAGTCTCTTCATGACAGCAAACCATGCTTTAAATATGGCAAATTTTATACGTGTATGTTCTTATTCTTGTTCTTAGGTATTACTTCAAAGTTCAAGCAAAGAATATCTTTGGACTGGGGCCACTCAGTGAAACTTTAACATACGTCACAGAGTCAGGTGAGTGTTCTCTTGTCTGAACCCACATATAGGTTTGTTGGATTAAAATGTTTTGATAAATACTCATTAAATTTGTGTTTTCTTTAATCTAGATGATCCCCTGCTCATAGAGAGACCCCCAGGTAAGAGATACATCATTAAACATTATATTCCTGTATGTTTAAAGTAACCTTTCTCTCTTCATATGCTAAAAAGACTAGCTTTTTTTGCTGATTTGCTGGTGTCCCAACAACCAGCAAGATTACCTTGGTCAACCATCTTCATCAGAAAATATTGTACTAATCAAGCTAGGTTTTGAGTCAGCATAGCTGTTTTATATTTGTTAAATATTTGTCATTCTCTTTCTAGGTGGGGAGCCCATCTGGGTCCCATTCTCATTCAGGTATAACCCAGCCCACAGTTCCTGTAAAGGAAGTCAGTTTGTCAAGCGCACCTGGTACAGGAAGTTTGTAGGTGTCGTCCTCTGCAACTCACTGCGCTATAAGATCTTTATGGGAGATGGACTGAGAGGTATTGACCTTCCTTTCTAACAACATAATACTTTTAAAACTTTGATCTACTGCTTAGTGTGTCGTTAATATGAAGCGGCCTTTTTTTGGAGTGCTGGCCTTAAAGCGTTGGAAGTATCCAATCCAAACCACAGTTTCCCTCAGCTAAACACAACGCACTGTCTGAGGTTTGGGTCCTGAGGGATACTCAAGCTACGACTGTTTTCCATTTCAGAAACATTCTACAGCGTCGCTGATACATTTGGCCATGGAGAGGACCACTGCCAGTTTGTGGACTCCTATCTAGATGGAAGGACAGGACCACACAATCTCTCCCTTAACCTACCCACAGCTCAAGGTACGATATCTCTGAGCATACTCTGTAGTTTGGCTTCACTTGAAGCCTCAAATCTTCATGGCATCTCTGTGTTTGTTCACTGCCGCTTAAGGGGGTGATCAATCAGCACTGTAACATGATGCCGTTTGTGGATTTCAGGATATTATCGCTCATACAGACAAGAGCCAGTGAATTTCGGGGCCATTGGCAGGCGCACACCACATCCGTTCGTTGGTTGGTATGAATGTGGAGTTCCAATCCCTGGAAAGTGGTAACAGGGGGAAACTCCAAGAGGACATTTCCACAGGCAATCACATACCATATGTTCTCTTCCTATATCTACCAGCCAATCACAGAGGTGAACTATTGCTCACCATGGCAAACAAACCTAAATCATATAGCATCTGCTTCTGATGGAAGGAATATTGTACTTTGAGTAACACTAATACAGGTCCTTCTCAAAAAATCAGCATATTGTGATAAAGTTCATTATTTTCCATAATGTAATGATAAAAATTAAACTTTCATATATTTTAGATTCATTGCACACCAACTGAAATATTTCAGGTCTTTTATTGTTTTAATACTGATGATTTTGGCATACAGCTCATGAAAACCCAAAATTCTTGTCTCAAAAAATTAGCATATTTCATCCGACCAATAAAAGAAGTGTTTTTAATACAAAAAAAAAAGTCAACCTGCAAATAATTATGTTCAGTTATGCACTCAATACTTGGTCGGGAATCCTTTTGCAGAAATGGCTGCTTCAATGCGCCGTGGCATGGAGGCAATCAGCCTGTGGCACTGCTGAGGTGTTCTGGAGGCCCAGGATGCTTCGAGAGCGGCCTTAAGCTCATCCAGAGTGTTGGGTCTTGCGTCTCTCAACTTTGTCTTCACAATATCCCACAGATTCTCTATGGGGTTCAGGTCAGGAGAGTTGGCAGGCCAATTGAGCACAGTAATACCATGGTCAGTAAACCATTTACCAGTGGTTTTGGCACTTAGAGCAGGTGCCAGGTCGTGCTGAAAAATGAAATCGTCATCTCCATAAAGCTTTTCAGCAGATGGAAGCATGAAGTGCTCCAAAATCTCCTGATAGCTAGCTGCACTGACCCTGCCCTTGATAAAACACAGTGAACCAACACCAGCAGCTGACATGGCACCCCAGACCATCACTGACTGTGGGTACTTGACACTGGACTTCAGGCATTTTGGCATTTCCTTCTCCCCAGTCTTCCTCCAGACTCTGGCACCTTGATTTCCAAATGACATGCAACCACTGAGCAACAGTCCAGTGCTGCTTCTCTGTAGCCCAGGTCAGGCGCTTCTGCCGCTGTTTCTGGTTCAAAAGTGGCTTGACCTGGGGAATGCGGCGCCTGTAGCCCATTTCCTGCACACGCCTGTGTACGGTGGCTCTGGATGTTTCTACTCCAGACTCAGTCCACTGCTTCCGGAGGTCCCCCAAGGTCTGGAATCGGTCCTTCTCCACAATCTTCCTCAGGGTCCGGTCACCTCTTCTCGTTGTGCAGCGTTTTTTGCCACACTTTTTCCTTCCCACAGACTTCCCACTGAGGTGCCTTGATACAGCACTCTGGGAACAGCCTATTTGTTCAGAAATTTCTTTCTGTGTCTAACCCTCTTGCTTGAGGGTGTCAATGATGGCCTTCTGGACAGCAGTCAGGTCGGCAGTCTTACCCATGATTGGGGTTTTGAGTAATGAAACAGGCTGGGAGTTTTGAAAAGCCTCAGGAATATTTTGCAGGTGTTTAGAGTTAATTAGTTGATTGAGATGATTAGGTTAATAGCTCAGTTAGAGAACCTTTTCATGATATGCTAATTTATTGAGACAGGAATTTTGGGTTTTCATGAGCTGTATGCCAAAATCATCAGTATTAAAACAATAAAACACCTGAAATATTTCAGTTGGTGTGCAATGAATCTAAAACATATGAAAGTTTATTTTTTTTATCATTACATTATGGAAAATAATGAACTATCACAATATGCTAATTTTTTTAGAAGGACCTGTATTTCTACGTATTCGATATCAAGCACTTTTAAAAAAAAATCAGTCTGTATATGAGGAAATTGCAGCATGTGTATTTGAGTTTATTAACAGTGTTTTATTTTCATGTGTTCTGTATTAGTAATTATTTCACATTCAACTTCACCTGGAATATTTATCTTACAGTAACTTCAAAGAAACACAAATTGTTGGCTTGTTAAATATCAAAGCACAAGATCAAATGAATTAGTAATGTCCGAGAACTAAAATATGACATTTGCAATGATGTAACAATTTTATCTGATTGTTTGCTGTTGTTTATAGAACTTGCTGAGGTTTTGTACTCTTACATTTTTGCATTACCCTCTTTTTTAAACAAAAGTTGGCATGGAAGTATTGCCCATATTAGGGCAGATTGAAAAAAAAACTATTTTTATTTGCTCAGGAACGGTTCAGATTTGAATAAAGGTGCTATGGAGAAAATGTAAAATGATCTTCATCTCCCTTTGATAAATAATTAAGACACTGCTACATTTCTAGAAGAAAAAAAAAGAAAAAAATAGTTTTTGTTACGTGTACAATGTATTAACAGAGTACAAAAAAAAACAAGAATACAAATCAGGGAAATATTACAGTCACCATCTTAATGCATTTTATATATCCAGAACATTGTCAAGAACGGTTGAATTATTTCTGATTGAAACGTACGTGTTTGTGGTTATGCAACTGTGGTGGGCTTTCCACTAATAATAGGTGGTAATAACTTATCCTCCTTTTCTAAATCTATTTCGGATGAGGTGTTTTAGCAATAACCCTTTATTCTGACACATTTAAAAGCCTATAACTTCCAAAATTACAAATACCTAGAAAGTCCTTTCCTCCTAAGCGGATTGCAATAAATTTTATTGCATTTTATATGCCTTTTTTATCATTCTTATTTATTATTCCCATCGTTTGTACAAGATAAAGACTGAATACTTTCCCATCATTAAAAATAAACAATTATGGTATGCCAGCTCAATGACTGGCATCCATCCATGTATTCTGGCATTGTTAGAAAGGTGCATCATCATTTGGCATGCCTGCCATAATTAGTCTCACTTTGGCATCAGCTGGATTCAAAACAAGAGTGAAAAGGCAAGGTTTCTTATCTGTAAGTGCAGAAGTTTCTTATCATTAAATTATAACCCATTGATGTTTTATTTGGCGCCTAATAATCCACATGCCTAAGGGATCTCATATGTGTTTTTCCAGAGTTGGGCATTGAAATGGTTATTTTTAAACAACAGACAAATATGATCTTCTATCCATTTTAAGAATATACTACAACGGTTCTTAACTTGCCCTCATTCAGTAAACAAATATATGTAGAGCTCAAATCACAAATCAATGAGAAACAGTCAAAATCTAAAACTTCTGGCTGTTTGCAAGTTCAGAATGTATCGATTCATCGTTTGTAAGAGGAACGGTCTTTACACATAATGACTTTGAAGTGGGTTGCCAGAGAGAGAGCAAAACGGACAAACACATCTGCTAAAGATGTTAAAAGAGGAAGTGTGTGAGAGAGAGACTGTTTCTACAAAAGAGATTTTTGCAGAGTGGCGTGCAATGGAACAATATCTTGTGGCAAATATATTTACAAACATGGAAGATGTTGTAGGTTTGGAGAACATGAGGGACATTTGAGCAGGTCACTGATCTTGTCACCGCAACGACCACACACAATATTGCCACATGGGAACCATGATCCAATATCTAAGGTTTCCAGTTGCTTTCTATACTCCAATGACAAGTTTAAACTAAGCCGAAAAGGTCACAAAGTTAACACTACACAACACAAATTTAATTTACCTTTTTTCAAAGCAATAATGGACTCAGAGAGACCTGCAACAGTCAATGAAACATTTGAGGTTGCTGATTGGCTGCGGATTAAAGCTAGCTACTTTTTTCATAATTTTACAGATGGCAGTTTCCAATGTCACAGAATGACAATGAAAAGGTTTGTTTGCTATCATTTAGGCCTCATTGTGTATTTGTGGTATTATAAGACTAAACTGTGGCATAGAAGGTAATGTGCTTATCAAAGATCGGTGACATATAAATGCAAATATAGTGTTCTGAAAAACTTTGGCAATAATGAAGGGGAAATTTTCAAATGAAATTGAAGACAATTTTAATATTTAAAGCATTAACAAATCCTTTCCCTTTAATTTAGCGGAGAACCACACATGTGAGGCATCTAACTCTGTTAAACAATCCCATTAATGGCTACACACGTAGTGTTCTCTCTTTTGTTTTGGCCAGTTGCTTTTGTAAACCCTAATGCCTGTAGGCAAAACCAAGGAAGTTACCCAAGCAATTACGACTGCCTTGTAATGTGGTTCATTTCAACTGCAGATTTACAATACGTTTGTTAATCCGTATTTTCTCTATTTCTCTTTTTGGTTTTTGGATTATTGTGATAATTGATAATAATCAGAAGTAATCAGTTCATCAGATGAGACCCAGTTTCATTAGATTAATGAGGTAAAATTATATAAAATTTTGTATAAAATTATAGTTATTCAAATTGAAGTAAAGCAGGATCTAAACTGTTTTCCACATGCTATTTGTGCATCTCTTTTCAAACTAGGTCATGCGCTACTTGGGCTGGAAAATGTTACCACTCATACTAAAATGATTAAATCATCGAAAGAAAGTCAGGAGAGAGAGAGAGAGAGAGAGAAAAAGAGAAAGAGAGATATTAACCTGCTGACGAAATGCCATAATGCTTATAATCCACCATATAGCTGAATGTTTATCATTTATTGATTTGTTTGTTAATTTTGCTGAGATACACAATTCAATTCTGTCAGTTCATTAATTACTGAATTCTCTAAAATAAATATACTGTAACACTAAAATAAAATATGCAGTAAAAAGCATTTCCAAGTTATGAGACAAAATGAAGGCAGTATTCTCATACCAACATCAGAAATCACTCATATCTTGTTCATGAAAATAAATGTATAAAATATAAAGTTCTGTCTCTAGACTCTAAATGGCACAGGCTGATATGTCCTTAACTCAATCTGCTTGCAATCACATCATTCGCCATAAGACACAACTGATTGGTTCTTGCTGTATATAGCCAATGCTGATCAACCTTCAAAATACTCGGTCAGCATTTGCTGTAGCAGTGCAGTGTGCTTTCAGAAACCCTTCATCTTCCCCAGCTCCACCTGTATAGATCTGCTAGGGATAATTCATGTATTTTGTAAAGCAGCAGCATGTCTTGCTCACAGCAGTGTGTCATGGGTGTATTGGATAGTAGAAAGTCCCATACTTGCTCTGCAGCAGCAGTAAAAAGCATTTCCAAGTTATGAGACAAAATGAAGGCAGTATTCTCATACCAACATCAGAAATCACTCATATCTTGTTCATGAAAATAAATGTATAAAATATAAAGTTCTGTCTCTAGACTCTAAATGGCACAGGCTGATATGTCCTTAACTCAATCTGCTTGCAATCACATCATTCGCCATAAGACACAACTGATTGGTTCTTGCTGTATATAGCCAATGCTGATCAACCTTCAAAATACTCGGTCAGCATTTGCTGTAGCAGTGCAGTGTGCTTTCAGAAACCCTTCATCTTCCCCAGCTCCACCTGTATAGATCTGCTAGGGATAATTCATGTATTTTGTAAAGCAGCAGCATGTCTTGCTCACAGCAGTGTGTCATGGGTGTATTGGATAGTAGAAAGTCCCATACTTGCTCTGCAGCAGCAGCAATAACAGCAACATCAGATCTATTCCGTTAAGACCAAACATACATTTTCATATCCATTAGCATGCCAAACATTCAGTTGTCATGACAGAAATATATTTTGCTGAGGTAAAGCTCTGTTTAATACATTTGGCATAATAATATATAATCTACATATATCCTGATCAATTCTTGTCTCTCTGCTTTGTCTTACTCACAGTATCTGTGCAAGATTACCTGCCTCAGCCAGTGCCAGACTAAAGCAGACTGTGCTGCAGGCCAGTTTGAGTTTTATGTCCAAACTATACAATCCAGGACATGACAGAAAGACTTTAGCAGTTATTTACAGTGACAATCAATAAGGCTACTACATTATTGGGATCATATCCTAATCATGAACTTATTGACTGACACATAGGAGAGGGATTCTGGCTTTCTGCAAGTCTCACACTATAGTTTGACCAGGACAGAAAGGCTAAGTCTTTTATATCTGAGCTCTGGTGTTTTTCTAGCGCCTGGAAGTTTAATATGTACCCTGTGCACTTTTAACATAGATTTACATAGACTGGGTTTCCCTGCCAAACTGGCAGAGTTTAATGTTTTAAAACTACCACCATTCCCAGTTTGTGATTGATCATTTAAAATTAATCTCTATAATGTCATGTTTGGCACCCAATTTAGTCATGCGTAAAACCGCTGTGCTTTGTGAGCGGTACTGGCCCCTCTGTGGTGAAGGGCAAAAGGCCCACCGCTGTAAAATCGTTTAAAAGCAGTCAAAGGTTGTGCTGGTGAGCTTAAAGTGTATTGTGCACTGTTGATACACAGGAGAGAGTGAGAGGCTGTAAATTAAAAAATTGTTGACAACACAGTTGGGCATGAACATAGAAAAGTCCATTACATCACAGGTCAGTTATAACATGTAGAAAACTAATGACACCTTAAGATTTATTATACAAAGCTTTAAGACTGATGCTTACAATATAAGAACATAAAGGAGATGGTGCAATGCTTTGCGTATTCATCCCTCATGTCTATTTTTATATTTACAGTTTTTAGTAATTTTGTTATTTGCTTTTTATCATTTTTATTAGGTTTTTAAATATAACTTTGGTATGTCAACTAAACAGAGTACTTTATTTCAGTGAGTTCCCAAGGCAGTATAT
This sequence comes from Meda fulgida, assembly GCA_030578275.1. Taxonomy (NCBI): domain Eukaryota; kingdom Metazoa; phylum Chordata; class Actinopteri; order Cypriniformes; family Leuciscidae; genus Meda; species Meda fulgida. The sequence continues at coordinate 12,861,945 of CM060635.1, forward strand.
TAAATTTCGTTGTTGTTTTTTTTAGTTTCATATAATATATTTATATTTTATTTATTTCAGCATTATTTCAAATTTTTATGAAAATCGGGTTGAAGTCAGAACACAATGTGCAATGAGCTTTTTAGAATTAAGTAGTTTTTTTATTTTTCTATATAGCTTTAGTTATTTCATTTCAGTTTTAGTAATTTTAGTCAACAGTAGTTTTATGTCAACTAAAAAGAGTACTTTATTTCAGTTTTATTTCAATTTCGTTTTTTTAGTTTAGGTTTTTCATCTAATATTTGTTTTTTATTTTATTTCAGCATTATATAAAAAAAAATTATGGTTTCAGTTAACAATAACAACACTGAGTCACCAGTAAACTTTTAAAATGGAATGATAAAAAATAAATATATTTGAAAAAAGAAAATGATTTTTTTCCGCCATAAATAGGAATGTGCTTAGAAAGGGCCCTGTTGTGATGGAAAATTTGTGGTCATTGAACAGAGATAAAATAAACCAAATTTGTAATGCATTAATGCAAAATCTGGTTATGTGGATATATCTGTTCATCGGAGCTTGTAACATATCATCAGACATTTATGTGATTTATATTCACATTGTTTCCCTCTTACATTGTTTTTTGCTACCTTTATCACAAACTCCAACAATCAAAGGAAAATTACTCATTTTCATCACAGGTTTTCATCTCCTAAAATACCTGAGACATGATGTAATATGTTTCTGGAGTTTTCTGGTGGTTACTCCCTCTTGCATTGCAGTTATTTCCCAGTTTTTTTTTTTCTTCGTCTTCTTTTTTTTATTCCAGCTAGGAAGAAACCTGCCAAAACACAGACTCACCTAACCTCCACATGGAAAACCTGTCATAACTCACCAGAAGAGATGTAAACATGCAGCAGAGAGAGCGAGGGCCCACTGCTCCTGGGTCCAGCCATGCCCTGCCATGGAGAGGCATTACGTTCCTGGGACTCTGGAAATCACATAAATAGTGTCATATTTCAATATGCATTTATATTTTGTAAAATATTCATATAATGTGCTTTGGCATTAGCGCATATTTTGCAAAAACCAAACAGTCTGAAGATTAAGGTAATTACTCCAGCAGTAAGAGGACACTGATATTAAACACAGTGTTACATAATAATCTCTCTGCCTGTGCGCATTATGGCTCCTAGACATGAGACTCATGAGGACAAAAAATGCAGCACTCCACCCGTCTGACAGAGCACCATTTGTTATTGTGTTTGGGTGTAACCACGGACCACTCCACGTGACAGGACTGCTGTCTGAAAAGTATTGATATTTTTGTTCATTTTTTATATATATTCAGTATCTGGTTACACTCACATACAACATGATTCCACTTTTTCTTCTCCCAAGTTGAGGAAGTGACATCCATACAAATGGCTATTGTCTAGTGTAAGATGAATGGTCTGAAAAGGCTTTTTCAGTGTGCTTGCTGAGGGATGAATGAAGATTAACACCTGCACTGTGCAAAAGGTCTTAAGAACACCATGCCAGAGGCTTCATTATACCGTAAAACACTTTCATCGTGTGTATACCGGATGCGAGCGATGCGCCGTGACACGTCAAAAGCAAATTACAATCAATGATGCTGTCAACTATATGAGTTGCACACACAGCGTGTAGACGCAGACCCCCAGTTCTATTTCTGACGTTGCTAATTCATAATTTCATGCTCTAATTCGACAACAGGAAAGACTTAAAGTCACCATGAAATCATAATGGACCATTCTTTTTTTTTTATGGAATATTGCAGTATTATAAATGATTTATAAGTACACATCCTTATTTTTTTTTTTTTTCATATGCCTTCAAAAACTTCCACTCCTTCCTGCAACGACCATTTACAGACGTGAGGGCGGGACAACCTGTCACTCACATGAGATCAAAGCAGTAGCAAACCATAACGATCCAATTATCCAGTCAATTACCAGTGGACAAAATCAAGTCCTGCCCTACAATTATCTTGTTCGTGAAGCCATTTCACTCGTAAGAGGCTACATCACAATAGGAAAGAAAATACTATCACAACTTGTTTATGGTTACACTGTAAAAAATAATTATGATTTTAACAGTAAAATACTGTAAAAATGCTACAGTGAAAAACTGTTAATTGGTTAACAGAAAGTTTCCTTACTATATACGGTAAATAACTGTGATAGATCTGGTACATTTAATGTAATTTTAATGTAAAATATCGTTAAAATTACAGTTTTTGAAAGTGAAAAAGAACAAATTGTATAATTTAGTGAAAAACCGTAAATTGACATTCCCACAATTCCCTGCATGACACTTCGCATTTGATGTATTTTTGTTGAAATAACTGTATCTTCACAGTTTTCTTAGTTTTTTAATCAGTTATGTTAAATTCATGTTTATTGCATTTTTTAAATTTCATGTTGTTGTCAACATGTTATTGTGGTGAGGACTCTGCTATTCTGCTAGTTAGAACAATTTTTAAAATTTTATCGTTAGTTATCGTTCTCAGCCAGACACATACCGGTACATCACCCAAGTAGCCTACACCAACATAGACGTGAGAGCAAAGTCCCTTTAAGGCAAGTCATTTCACTCAGCATGAAACACCATGCCAGTACAGCTCCTATCTCTTTAAATGAGGAAACATCAAGTTCTCCATAACTGTAAATTTCATATTTGAAATCACCAATGAAATGTGACAACAACTGTCTCATAAATGTTGTTTATAAATGCCTTTTCAGGCTGGACCAGCCGATGCAAATGTGCAGTCATAAGCATGGGTCTCAGAACACTGACTGTTTTATAGCAACATGAGCTTCAAAAGGCAGCTGCACTGATGCATGACTTTACTGGACTTTATCACTGATTTTTTATCAAATGAATTAGATGCTTTTAATATATCTTTTTACAATTTTGCAGAGGTGGACAAAGTTCACAACTTCCTTACCTGAGTGAAAGTACATATACTACTGGTCAAATATTACTCCCTTTACAAGTAAAAAAGACTGATTTTGCCTTAAATAAAAATACAGAAGTACTTGTTTTTAAAAGTACTTCAGTATCAAAAGTAAATGTAAATGCATTGTTTTATTATTGTTGCATTGCTGTAAGTAATACTTACCTTCTCCCTCTGAATCTATGCCTCCCTACCCTCATATCAATATCAAATTTAGCACAGTTCCAGTAGTGGGATTGAATGTGAGATTGAATAAGTGCACTCAATAACGTCCACAATGGTTTCGGACACCAAATGGCTATTCCCTGAAATAGTGCCCTATTTAAAATGTTTGGCTTTTAGTATGAATATGTTAGCCTTACTGTTATCTATAAGCTAGTGTGCTACAAAACAATGACAAAATTCACATTTAGAAGACCAAACCCAACGTTGAAAATGAAAATCAGGTTGATGTCAGAATCCAACGTCAGATTAACGTTAATCTCCAACGTTGGACCTGATGTTGTATTGTGGTTGAAAGGAAAAATGGGGTTGACGTCAGAAAACAACATCAGTCGGGTTCTGATGTCAAACCAACGTCAATTTTGGTTGGAAATGAAAGTTGGGTTCTGATGTCAAACCGATTTATATTTCCAACCAAAATGCAACCCCTGCAAGACGTTACTACTTTCTACTCAAGGACCTTGACAGAAATGTAGTGGAGTAAAAAGTACAATACTGGTATTTGTCTTTCAATTTTACTTATAGTATATTTTACTTCTGTTAAAGTAAAAAGCTTCCAGACAAAATAATACTCAAGATACTCAAAAAGTGTACTTAAGTGCAGTACTTAAGTAAATCTACTTTGTTACTGTCCACCTCTGCAATTTTGACATGTAAGAGCTTGATCACTAGATATAAATGAATACTATACGTAGAAAATAAAGGTTAACTTTGAGGTAGCGTCATTTTAGTATAATTTGAATTTTATACATTTAAAGTATTCTGTGCTAGCTTTGCTAGCATTATTTTAATATATTGTAAGACTGGAAAACTCTGTAAGACTTTAAGAGAGGACCACTCTCTGAGAAAACAAAGGAAATTAAATTTTGGTAAACTTTTTCCTCTTTGTTCTAGAGCATTTGATGTTTTGCATTGATTATCTTTGAATTGATTATGAAATTGTAATGATACATTTACCTGACATATTAAATTGTAAACGTTTGGACTCTGAGTTTGTTCTCCCAAGGAGATTATCGGATTCGTATGCTCCCGCAAGACTGCGTCAGATTGGCAACGGCTAATACTTTGTCACTAATTCTAGTGTACTTCTTTTGTAGAGACGGGGCATTCCGTTTAGGGTAGCGAACTTGCTACTTGACCAACCTAAATTTGGGTACATCTATTTTACCTGTCTTAATTTAAAGTAACTTTAGATAAATGTACTTGAGAAATCACGGGCTTGGCCAGTCTAAACTATTATGAAGGAAGTATTGTTGGTCAACTCATACCTTTAATAGGGCCAAAACCTCTACTAAAGTATAACTATTGAATTAAGTTCAAGTGTATGCAATTCAAGGGGACTAAACGAAAAGTATCTCTGATTGTGTTTTGGGTGAATCCGACCGTCTGAGATATTAGTCAAAAACCTCTGTTTAGTGACGAAACTGACGAGATTGTGATCGTGAGACCCGCAGAAGATGCGAGGACCTCTAAGCGGCATAGTTTCCTAATCTGAACGGGTAAAACATAATTAAAGAGTTTCAAAAGAATAATCAAACATTCGCTCACTTTTAATGATACCCAGATATCATTAAAACCCTTTTCATTTATGGAGTCAGATGAAATAACGAGTAAATACATGAGACAAAATGTACTGAATTTAACCAAAATACTTTGCCTCGAGAAAAGACAGTAACAAGCAGAGACCTTCAACGCTAATTCGAATACCACCATTGGATTGAGTTAGACGGCCTTACAATATTTTTCTTTCTTTTTTCTTTTTTTGCCTTTGCTTCATATTGTATTTTACCATATGCCACTATTGTAATGTCTCTTTATGTTTTCCCCCTTTGAATTTGGCAGAAGATTGATGGATTAAATATCAGGATCTCACATCCAATTACAAAACTTTTGAATATCTCTTGACTTCAATACAGGATTGCTCACTTATGACATCAACCTAAACTTGTGCCAAAATAATCAGTTGTCTTTACCTCTGCATCTGAGTTTGTGTGTTAAGTGAACTGGCGGACATTTTCAGATCAAGTCAAGTTTATTATTTTTGGATGAAAAGCGATTAGTCAGATGGTCCCCAAAAAGCAACATACTGATATTAATATTGCTCTTACACTGTAACAAATGAAGCTCTAATGTTTATGGCGGCCTGACAAGCCTTCTTGAGTCAAGAGTGTGTGAGCTTGATCATAGTCTTTTATTTCTCCGTTTCCTTTCCAAAATGGCTGCGTTTCCATGGCAGCATCATCAAGAGGTAAACACTTGGAGAAAGATGAAGTCACACGTTTAAAGCCAAGTCAAAGCAGTGTGGTGGCTGTGCCTCCTGTTAGTGTTTAAGAACCATCCGAGAACACTCAGAGTGCTTAAAGAATAAAAACAAACATGCCCATGGTGCCTGTTGTTCATGAAGGAGGATACTTCTGTGGTAATGAATAACCTTTTCCCCTGAAACACATGTGTCTTTGTGCTGCAGTAATGGATAACTTGTCAATTCAGCAGAAATAATTAATTGATTTGTCTCAGAGGAAATGTGTCGTGACTTTCTCATTCTTTGTTGCATGTGACTATTTTTAAGATTCTAATACTTCAGTCAATGAAGTACATTAAAATTCTTGAAGTAAGTCTAATGTTCCTGTAATTAACAGGCAAAACACATCACTTATGATGGTAGGTCACATGATAATGACAGATTACATTCTTACACACACTCAAAGCTACTATAGCTATAGAGCGTACTTTTTAGCAGTCGTGAAGTTATGACCTATTCAAAAGAGTATTTTGTTGCTTGCACACATTTAAAATTAAGTGTTATATGTACCCTTGGTTTCATTAGCATATGAATTACCCACAACTCAAACATTAAAATAATTGTGTTTTTAATTTAATGAATGCCATAATAATCCAGATAGAGAGAGTAAAGTGCAGTAAGGTTCAATTCGCTCTGACAGGCAAACTTCTCGTCGCTTAAACGTGACATATCAACAACTATTCAATCTTTTGAAGAAATTGCTCTGAGATGGATTCTAAAATCCCACACCAAGGATTGTTTGTTTTTTTTCGCACATAAAGGAAACGTTTTACTGTTTGGAAGCCAAAAAAGATTATCCCTATTTAAAGAGCAACGTGCAGGTTGAATTTATAACTGGATTAATACTTGATATTGTCTGAAGAGGTCTTTTAAAAACACATATGTAGAAATTACTAATTAAATCTCATTTGATGTAGAGATTTTGATGAAAATGTGCTAGGATCTGGAATACGCCTTTCCCGATAGCAACGCATCATATGACGTAGGCCGAGGTAAACAAGTGAGAGACAGAGAAAGTTTTGATCGAGTTTTAGAGATTCCATAATAGTAAATTGTTGTGTTTGTGCTTGTTGCACGAATTCCAGCCTGTCAGGACATCGTGTCCATCATTTTCCTTCTAGGAAAAACAAGGCTTTTCGTTTTGGGGTGCGTTTTGTGCAGGTGAAGAGAGCAGACTTCACTGCCGCGTCTGTCACCACACACTCGGTCGTTTGTAACGCACATTTCACTTCGGAGAATTATAGACCTGGAGATTTTTTGCATCACAGACAGATGGTTTAATTAATACGGCTTTGAAAACATTGCATTATGCTGTCTTGCTCTGCGGTGTTTCCAGTGTGAAGTATTTTCACACAGCGAACGGCAGCTCAACGCTATCCTGCTTGCTGGCTGCAAACTGCGGATTGGAGTTCCTGAGGGTGGTCTCTGTGTCTCATTGAGCCGCGCCTCTGTTCAGGAAATCCATTCCACAGTTTGCAGCCAGCTAGCAGACTGGCCGGCGGGAATCACTTTTGGAGTCATTTCAGCAGGATATCGGATATCTCCGCAGGTTGGATCGGTTAAATCCATTACATGAATTACACTGGTATCTGTCCCGATACTGGATCGGATCGGCCCCATCCCTACCTGTGGACTATCATAGGCATGCTCGTCAACATCGGAGAACTCGGTTTCTTCATTCACATCCATTGTAACCTGAGCTTAAACTTGACCAGACTCCCTCGCCCATCGTCACTTCCAGTTAATGCTTTATAAACGCGGAAGTTATTTTATCACAATTTATCTCAAAATATCGTGAATGGCTAAATATATATTACTCCAGTTCAGAAATCTAGTAGTTTTATCATCAACCTACACTATGCTATATAGGGGTGTCCAACCTGCATGTTGCTCTTTAACTCTAACATATAAAAAGAAAACGTAATCATTTAAATGTCTTAATCAACAGCTGATTAAAAGAAAAAAAAACAATCATGGTACAAATAGTCTGCAACAACAAAACACATTTTGTTCTTTTTATAATGGTCACCCCTCTGGCTTTAATCAGTTAGTAAAGAGTTTTGCTCTTTTTTTAATGCAGCTATTAAGTCTCCGTATAGTGGAACAACAGGCAGTTGTAGAACACAGAGCTCCTCTGGTTCCTCAGATAGTGTTATGGAAAAATCCACAGGTCTCCTCGTACTCTTTGCCTTCTCTTCTGTCTGAAAAATGAAACACATGAGGGGCTTATGGTGGGCCTGGCTGTGGCTCAAACGCACCGCAGGTGGAATATCTGTTATTGTGGAAGAATTCACACCACGCTCCAAAGTTGCTCTTCATTCCTGACCTGATGTTTGCAGTGGTGAAACTCTAGAGTACAAAGAACAGTGTAGCAATTACAGGAGTGCTCAAATAGCATTTCCTGCTGACGAGAACTCATTCAAACTGGTCTGAGGTGCTGAGTGAGTGGGAGTATTCATATTATGTGTGATGAAAGATAGTGAACTTCCCTTATTCATATTTATCTGAATTACTGACATTAGAATACTTGAATACAAATACTTATAAGGTCTGACATTTTCTTATAGGGCAAAGGTTTATCTTATTTTGGGTAACTATTGAAGCACTGCATATGTTATTTTTAAATGACGATTAAGGTTTTTTTTATCTAAAAGAAGAATTAAGAAATAACAAGAGTACATTTGTTGTTGGAAACAATGGCTGCTGAAACTTGTAAAGTTTCTGTAAAGTATGATGATTGGTTTGACCAGTATTTTATGTAGATATGCTTTTTTCACATGGTTATTTAAAAGGCATCAGCATCATCCTTAAGTATTTATTTTAATAATGATAATGAATTTGTTTATTTAATAATTAATTATTTTATTATTATAAGTAACCAAAATGCATTTATTGAATATTGCAGTTTATACATTATTGTTGTGGTTCTGCATTTCAGTTGGAAACATTAAAAAAGACAGTCAGTTGATTTGTACTTTCAACACCAACAATTTTTTTTATACCTGCCAGTATGACACCAGAAATATTTATTAGTTCAAAGTATCCATAATTAAGTTAGTCATTCTAGGAGAACTGAGAGGGAATCGAACCGGATAACATTGTGTTACTCCCTCTCTCTTGCATCATCTGATGATAAAACCATTCTCCTCTCGAGATACACCAGTTCAATGATACCTCTAATACTGCTCAGATGGACAGCAGAAAAACAGATGCAGTGAAGGAGAAGGGGGAAAAAAGACAGAAAAAAACATCTGGACAGACAGACAATTGCGCAGCAGAGACATTCATCTTATCCACATCCTTGCATGGTCGTCAGACTTGAATTATATTTTAATGCTTTCCATTGGGATGTGTTCCTGTGCCAGAATTATCATCATGTGTGCGTAGACACAAGGAGACAAACACTGTGGCCAACTACATAGAGCAGCATTGCGAGAAGAATGATGGAAGGGGCGAGAGATGAGCAGGCAGGAAAATTGACATGTTGAAACTCATAAAACATAGTTGGGCGAGACTGGGATTAATAAACTCTGTAGGTGCAATGGTAGCATACGACAATGCTGACTCTATAGGAAAGGTTTTTAAAAAACATCCAGTATATGAGCTGATCTATAGCATTAATGATAATAGATGGCGAAGTGTGGCAAAGAAATCATGCACAATTTATCTGTACAATACAATAACCAAAAATATATACGGATGAATAGAAAACAAAAATTCCCCTCCCGTCTCTTGGCTGTGGTGCGGTGTCATTAAATTTGCAAAATTCCATACAGAAATAACATCTTGAAAACTCATTAAGTGTCAGTCAAGTCATGGGCTACATGGAAAAATATAAACGTTGCTCTCATTCACTTAGCCCCACGGCAACAGGATTTCCAAAGGAATATAAAGCATAATGGCTTATTAATACCTTGCATTAAATAGTATCCTGAACTGAATCAACAGAACACAGTGTGACGGAACAGGTCTCTCTTTGAACATGCCAACACCTCCCAAATTATGAGTTGAATAAAGAGAAAGCCAGGAGAGTTTAGGCTACTCTGCTTTTCTTGCCTCTGCCGACAGCCCTTCCCCACCTGCTCAGCTCACCAGCTGCCCTCAATAACAAGACATTTCCCTCTCCATTTGTCACTGTGTTAATCTGTGCTAATAATTACTTTTAATTAAAGAGTAATCACAATAACTGTAAACATCCCAGTCACCACCTGAGATTTAAACAGCTGTTAGAAATTAAGTTTGACAATTTAAGCCCCATTGTGCAATAAACTAAGCATGTCCCAGAACTCTTTGGGAGTATAGATATGTTTTCTCTCTCTCCATTACATAATCATTGCAGCATGGATTTTAGCACTTTATCATTTTCAAGCGTTTGTCACTTATTTTCATTACAGTAACCTCATCAAGAAAGTTTAATTGCAAAATCTTATCCCATTTGACAAGTTCCAGAGCAGGACTACGGGTGAGGGAACATCCACCCCCAAACAGAACCGGAAAATTACAAAGATCATTTAGCAACGACAAGCAAAAATGTGGACAACATATTTAAATCACATCATACACCATAAAGTTAATTAAGCAATTTATGACACACTCATATAGACATTATTAAGTAACTTGTTTCGTTCAAGTCAATAACTCGCTCATAAAAAGATTCAATGACTGATTAAATGACTCACTAAAAAGTTTGAGCATTTTGAGCTGTATATTTAACATTTTGAAATGGCTATACTCGGATAGTTCTTTGTCTTTACATTTGCTAGTTTTATGTCCTACAGTGGATTGTAGATAAATATTTACCTCGTCCATCGCTTTTAGTTCTCTTTTATAACTAATCTATTCTAATAAGTATCCTGCATATTTAAGTGCAAGTGAGTAACCGCTGCAAACAATTCAGTGTGTGAGTGAACTTTCCGAATGAATCAAACTCTATCACAAACAATTTCAAACCCACCTGACTTATTAGATCAAAAGATGAATTCGCGAATCTGACATTACTTCTAATACTAAACAGCTGACTGTAAACACACACTAAATGATTGCTGAAATATTATCAAGGAAAATGATTCTCGGGTCCGCAATACAGCATTTCCCACCATCAAATATGCATTTATCATTAGTAATTTACTGTGGCTCGTGCCCCAGTAAAAAGAGTCTAGCGACGCCCTTGCTTGTTTTATTACTGAATCAATCAGTGTTTTGAACAAATTGGTTGAATATAAGGACTCGCTTATTGCCACCTACTTTCATTACGATATGCAAAACTGACAAGCTGAGGCCATAATAGCACTACTACTATACCACTACTACTATACAACTACTACTACTTCTACTAAATTCTGAATTATAGACCTAGTCATAGCACCTGATTGTAATTTTTGACAGGAATGAAAATGAGGTTGCAGCCTATAGAAGTACAGTGTGCTAATTGTAGCTATATATACTGTTGTTTAACAACATACCAATTGTTCAGCTGATGAAATTTCAGTCAACAAAAACTGAAAGATAAAACCTTTAACCTCAAACTCTTTAAAGCAGGATGGATTCTGATTGGCCATCAATGTTTTTATCCTTCATTAGCTTCAAAAATGTGATACAAGGATATAGTTCCTGCCATTATCGTCATAATTGTGGTGTGTGCTATTGTTTTAAATTTAATAAAAATTATATTGTGTAAAAGCCCAAATGAAACTGTTCAACACCTGGCTGTTCTCCCTTGTCAATAAGCAAGATGTTCCTCATATATCAGAACGTCCGATCATGGCTGGTCCTGTGATGGATTGGCCACCTGTCCAGGGCGCCTCCCCGCCTTTGGCTTGAAATATGCTGGGATAGGCTCCAACACTCCCCAGTGACCCTAAACAGAATAAGCGGGTATAGAAGATGGATGGATGTTAGACGGACAGAAGGTAGTGTTACTATGATCAAAGCGTGCAGCCTCATCTCAGTAATGACGGAGGTACAGCAGAGTGAACAACATAAGTGAGACACAAGGCCACCCTCTGAATAACTTCAATAATTCATGGATTGCTGTCAAGGCTATGTAGTATGACCTTTCAAAATAAAATAAACCTTGAAGGAAATGGACAATTACATGGATGCTCTAGATCCTAATTCATGAAGGTTCAATGACATTTACCTTATTCTGGTGCTAAAGAATCATATATTTTAACATGAGTGTTAATATGAAAATGGGAACATCATTAAGGATCAGTAATTGCATAATAATATGTTCCATAGCTCAGGGCTCCATTGCACACTGCTCTATTTCCATATAGCTCAAGGGTTTTTGCTTGCCATTATGCATTTAGTTCAAGTACTTTACAGACCTGCTATAAATTCCAGCTTTTCAAATATCATGATGGAGTTTTTGTTAAGACGGTTTAATCAATTCTTTTCTGTTTTTAAGGTTTTCATATGTGGCATTCATTCAGTTAAGAATGTTCCCTTTGACTTGTTTCATAATTTAGCTGTTTTTGTAATCAGTGCCCAACCAACCCTTTGACCCATTTTGCGCTGTCTAACCGCTTTTAAAACCGATACTGCTAATTACAAAGCTGCATCTGTAACCTTTATTTAATATAGCTAAGTTCTGTGTATCCATTTATTGTTCATCTTTTTTTCAATGAAGAGTGGACTGAATGAAAAGAAAAATGAATAAACAAACAATAATACCAAAAGAGACATAAATATTTCTTTCTTGAAAGGTTAGTTGTGTACTTTCTCCTGGAGTCTCTCGGCTGTGGAGGTTTGGAGCATCTGTTTCTGTCTAAAGATCTGCTGATGGAAAAACCCCTGGCACAGAGAATCCTTTACAAACAAGCAAACACAAAAGTGAATGTGCAAACATATTCTGTCAAATGTTCACTCACACAGTTAAAACAGAGGAGAGAAACAAAAGCTTTAATGCTGAACTCTGAAATAGATTTTGATATTCACATTGTGTGGCAGACATACAGCTTGTTGCACAATACTTCTGGCCCTGATTTTTGTCAGAACTTGCCAAAAGGGAGGTCAGGTGGTGTTAAGAGGTTAAAGTAATTCTAGTCTGGCCTTGGAGCCCATAAATCAAACCTGCTCTTTAACCTCTGATTCTCTGTCAGAGCTTCATGCTCTTCAGACCTCAGGGCCAGGTCGGTATTTAGCAATTAACAACTAGGACATGATATGAGACACTAAGCTGAGAGACATTTGAGACTCAAATCACTTAAAGAGCACATACATAAATACATTTTTAAATAACTTTGACACTTTTTTCATGCCTAAAAAAAGGGCATAAAAACTCCTTGAAACATAAAATTTAAGTTCCCCTATTATTTTTGACCTTTTCAACAAATGGTCAGTGAAATGCTTTAACATTATCATGCAACAGCAGACATAGATTAATATTAGATAATTATAAAAGATTGACAACTTTAAAAGTGAACCACATTGTTTATCTGGAAAAACAATAAATACATTGATCGCAAAACAATAAATACATTGATCGCAAAACAAATGGCAAGTGCTTAAACTGAACTAGAACTAAACTAGAACTGAACTAGAACTTAAACTAAACTTAAACTTAAACTAAAACTAAAACTAAAACTAAACCTAAACCTAAACCTAAACTAAACTTAAACTAAAACTAAAACTAAAACTAAAACTAAAACTAAACTTAAACTTAAACTAAACTTAAACTAAAACTAAAACTAAAACTAAACTTAAACTAAAACTAAACTTAAAATAAAACTAAACTAAACTAAACTTTCATTATACATGAGGCTTGTTGTTTTTGCAACCATTTAACCAAAATTAGGGAAATAAAATAAAACAATTAAAATAAAAATCAAACCAAATGGGTAGCACAACTGCAAATAATATTATCTTTTTGCTCATTCAAAATATTGTATATAATTTTTGAGCATCAATGATCAAGTAAAGTCACATTTATTTATTTAATGTTTTATACAATACAGACTGTTTCAAAGCAGCTTGACATTTATAAACAAGAAAATAACAGTGCTGCCTGCCATTGTAAAATTCATCGATTATGAATTCAATTTCAGCTGTAAAGCAGCTCTACAGAAGACAATAGTGTCAGTATTAAGCCCAATTTAGTTCAACATTGTTTCAATTCATTTCAATAACTGTCAATCTTGCAAAGCTCATCAATTATGAAACAAGTTCAATTTAGCTAAGCAGAAGGAAATGGTGTCATAATTAACACCAAAGTACACTATTTTACTGTATTTGTGTAAAGTAAACTCTTAAAACACATCTGACTTTAATGGAAGGGTTGTGCAGTTGTAATCGGAGGAGATAGTGATGTATGGCCATGTAACTGGGACAATAGGAAGGTGGGGGAAAAGTTGTTTTCTAAGATAGATCAACCTAAACATTTCGACCAACAGATGTGTGGAGTGATGGATGGATACTGAAGCCATGACCTTTCTGTGGAAAAAAGACAAGCGTTGATTACGTGACAAGTGTTCATACTAACCTGGACGGTGAATTCTTTTCATTTGTTGTCTCTGTTGTCTTTCATTTGGTTCTTTAAAGCTCCTTGTGCAAACAGAGGCATATTTAGAACCATCTGATGACAAGGAAAAGCAAGTGTGCTGCGCCTGGGTACAGTACATCATGTCCTGAGTGGAGCTTTCTGTCAGACATGCAGAGTCTCCTCAGATATATTCCAGAACCTCAGCGTCTTTCTGACAATAGGCATTTTTTTAAATGCATTGTAACCTTCAGTGATTCTTCACTCCATGAGGCGATAATTTTTTTCATAAAAAGGAGAAGAATCAGTAGCCTACATCTGCTGAAAAATGGACCCAGATTTCCCATCTGATTTCCCAGCCAGCTCCCATCTGTTGGTCGAAATGTTTGGGTTGATCTATCTTAGAAAATAACTCTTACCCCACCTTCCTATTGTCCCAGTAACTAATGGCCATACATCATAATCCTTGAAGAAAAATGGAATCATGCAATCATGTTTAGACAGCTAAATGTAGAAACAGATAATCATTTATTGTGTATGAATTAAAATATCATTTTTATTTTTAATAATATAATATATACATTTCAAAAAAGTACTATTCCTGGAACAATGCCAATCTGTAAACATTAAAATACTCACTGTTCCAACAGGACCACAAGACATAACGGGCCGGTTTCCCGTAAGGGGATTAAGCCTAGTCGTAGACTAAATGTCATTTTAAACCTGGATTTATTGAAGTAGCTTTCTCACACATGGATTACAATAGTCTCAGACTTGCACTAGTCTAGACTTAAACAATCGGATTTCTAGAAGTAGGATTAGACAGATTTAATTCAGATCTAAATGGAGTCTTAAATTACACCTGGTCAGAAGCAGGTTTAACCTCAGATTAAAAACTTCTTGCCTCAAGGCTCACATTCACAGTAGCAGAAAATGGATTACCTCGACTATTTCAACGACAATCAGAGACCACCACCAAGACCAGAAAGAAGGTTGCTGAAAGACAGGAGCAACCCACTAAATGATTTTGATGATTTACATTTGCAGCCCAAGCTTTCAGGTGACTTAGTCAGGGGCACCCCTATTTCTCCCTTCTTACAAATATTAATTACCTTAAGGTTTTTGGCATGTGGAACCTTTCATCGTGAAACTGGGGATTTGTGTGGTGTAGGTGAATCAACAGTGTGCAAAATAGTACACAAAGTCTGTAGTGCTATATGTGAACTGAAAAAGGATTTCATCAAATTCCCAAATGCTGCTGAACAGGCCACCTACAGGGTAGATTTCTATGAATATGGGAACTTCCCTGGAGTCATTGGTTGTATCGATGGCTGCCACATTCCCATCAAGTGTCCCTCTACAGCAGATGCTGAGGAATTCAGAAATCATAAAAACTGGTTTTCAATAAATGTACAAGGAGTGTGCACTCCCACTATGCAGTTCTCCAATATTGTTGCACATTGGAAAGGTTCAACTCATGACTCAAGGATTTTCCACAACTCCTCTTTGTACGGTCAGTTTGAAACAAGACAACACTCTGGAATTGTACTTGGTGACAGTGGGTATGCACAGACAAACTTCTTGTTCACCCCTTATCTCCATCCAGTCAGACCAGAGCAACAGCACTATAACCAAGCTCACATGCTTACCAGAGGGCTAATGGAGCGCATGCTTGGTGTATGGAAGAATCGTTTCCAGTGTCTCCGAAATACACTGCGGTTTGAACCTAGAAATTGCTGCATTGTTATTATTGCTACAGCAGTGCTTCATAATTTTCTAAAACAGTGTGGCTGCCCAGACCCTGATATTGAAGATGATGATGATCAACATGTCCCTATTGCTAAGCTAGCCAATGACAGAAATGGACTTGCTTACAGAGATGCTTTTGCTTTGCAGCACTTCTCATAAATGAGCCTTGAGTGATACATAAATGATTGGCATAGACAGGTAAAAAAAAAAATCAGGAAATTATTTATTTAACTGAGATTTTGTTCCAAAGACAATTGACACTGCTGCTGCTTCATGTCTCTCTCTTTCATAGACAACTCAAGATGAAGAATTTTGATTTTGACTTCATGTTCTTCTTTTAAATATTGTAATTTACGTTCATGGAACTCTATGGCAAGTTTCTCATGAATAGTCATCCTTTTCCCTCTTGACCTGCTGCCTGGATTAGAGACTGCTGGATGCTGACTAATGCTACTGCAGGAGACTGGATGCTGCTGCATGTTGGGGCTGGCTGCTGCTGGATTCATTTGAGCATCTTGACGGTTCCCTGCGCCCCCCAAGTCCTGTGTCAAGATCAGGTCATCTTTGTATGGAAAAAAAAATGTAGCACTGCATTTGACTTCAACAATAAATGTCATTACCTAATTTTTGTTACAAGACATGACTTGCATTTAATTATGTTGGATGGGATAGCACATGTTACTGTAAATGAGACGTGTCCTATAAAACGAGTCTTTGAAAGATTCCTCACCTGAACTGTCCAAATGGTCATCATCTGGAATACCTTCCAGGGGTTGCTGACTTTCAATAATCCAAGCCAACAAGTCCACCAATTCCTCTGTGTTTGGTGGAACTGGGAGTCCCCCACCTGTTTTGAAATGATGTTTTATTAACAAAGTTCGAGAGAAGCACTTCAGATAATTAACACGGGCAGAGAGCACTCAGCAATCATGATTAAAACGTGTATATATAGACTCAGCAGTCTCACCTCATTTCTCTGACAGTTTAGCAGCGTTTGGCCCTCAGTACCTTCCTAACATGTCCGAATCGAGCTTTATGTTCGATGAATAATCTTTCATCCTTCAGAATTAGGAATCTTTGCAGCAATCCTCTGGTATTATCTCATGGGCGTCAGGCCAAACAAACGGGTCCTCGCAACCACGGGCAAAACATTCCCAATCTACTTCTACATATTTCTGTAAACCGGACCATTTAAAATTCCTGCCATAGAGAAATGGACAATAAGGCAATGCTGCCCTCTTAACGCAAAGGAACGGGCCTTCCTCCAGCGTCAGGCCACCGCAACAGGCCCTAAGTAAGCCGCGCTGCAGATTCAGTCCCGGCCAGTCCACACTCTCAACATCTGCCGGGTCAACGCAGTGAGTGCTTAGCTCAAAACCTTTTAGTTTTCTGTCCCTGATTTGAACTTCGCACCGCTTCAATTGTTGATTCAGGAGCAAGTCATGCTATCTGGATACAAATTTGATTGGGGGAGCACGTGTATTAATGTAATAGTTTCTGTACAAAGGATTTGCCCCAATCTCCTCCTCCTTTCACTCAGCCTCTCACCACAGGAGCTCAATTCTCCAGGAGCTCTGTTTCTCTGGCTAATTTTCTCCACTGCCACAGCAGTGAGGTCTCCTCCGCTCCCGCAGGAGCGCAATTTCTCCAGCTAATTTCCTCCACTGCCACAGCAGTGATGCCTCCTCTGCTCCCACAGGAGCTCTTTTTCTCTGGCCAATTTTCTCCACAGCCACAGCAGTGATGTCTCCTCCGCTCCCGCAGGAGCGCAATTTCTCCAGGTAACTTTCTCCACTGCCACAGCAGTGATGTCTACTCTGCTCCCACAGGAGCTCTGTTTCTCTGGCTAATTTTCTCCACTGCCACAGCAGTGATGCCTAGTCTGCTCCCGCAGAAGCTCTGTTTCTCTGGCTAATTTCCTGCATTGCCACAGCAGTGATGTCTACTCTGCTCCCGCAGAAGCTCTGTTTCTCTGGCAAATTTTCTCCACTGCCACAGCAGTGATGTCTACTCTGCTCCCGCAGGAGCTCTGTTTCTCTGGCTAATTTTCTCCACTGTCGCAGCAGTGATGTCTACTCTGCTCCTGCAGGAGCTCTGTTTCTCTGGCTAATTTTCTCCACTGCCACAGTAGTATGTGTCCTCTGCTCCCGCAGGAGCTCTTTTTCTCTGGCTGATTTTGTCCACTGCAGCAGCAGTGATGTCTACTCTGCTCCCACAGGAGCTCTTTTTCTCTGGCTAATTTTCTCCACTGCAGCAGCAGTGATGTTTCCTCTGCTCCCACAGGAGCTCTTTTTCTATGTTTCTTCTTTCTCTGTCCAGCGAGCATTGGTCTCCCAGCGGACATAGCATGCATCTATGTTTCCTCCTTCTCCATCCAGCGAGCATGGTCTCCCAGTGGATGTTGCATGCATCTATGTTTCTACTTTCTCTGTCCAGCGAGCATTGGTCTCCCAGCGGACATAGCATGCATCTGTTTCCTCCTTCTCCATCCAGCGAGCATGGTCTCCCAGCGGATGTTTCATGCATCTATGTTTCTTCTTTTTCCATCCAGCGAGAATTGGTCTCCCAGTGGATGTACCGTAGGATTACAAATCTATTGAAATGTTAATTTAGGTTCCAATATGACAGCAAAACCATTTCATACTTGATAAAAAAATAAATAATAAATAAAAAACAAAAATCACATTTCTCTTTCGTCCAGCGACGCAGTGTAAGAAAACCTCCCGGCCAAGTACCCATTTTATCTTTTCCTGTTTTCTCTTTCTGCCCAGTAGGCTCTGGTCCCACAGCGGACGCAGTGAGAACTCTTCCGGTAGAGCACTTATGTTTTCTCTTTCGTCCAGCGACGGAGTGCAAGAAAATCTCCCGGTCGAGTACTCATTTTCCTCTTTCCAGTTTCCTCTTTCTGCCCAGCGGGCTTCAGTCCCACAGCAGCTGCAGTGATAACTTTTCCGGTAGAGCACTTATGTTTTCTCTTTCGTCCAGCGACGCAGTGTGAGAAAATCTCCTGGTTGAGTACTCATTTTCCTCTTTCCCGTTTCCTCTTTTCCGGCAAGCATTTTGTCTAACAGCGCACGCAACGAAACTTTCCTGTAAGCCTAGATCGGAAGGGCCACTCCACAGTCGGCAGATAAGCCCCAACGACCGCAAGCCCGCCCTGTCGAAGCTACATGGGTCTGTCGTCCGTGATTTGCGCGAACAGCTCCCATCAAGAAGGCACAACTCTCCTAAATTTGCCATTCCTAATTACAATTGCTCCCTATTCTCAGATCAGCAGGGCCCGTTAGTCCAGTGCAGTGAGCCGCCACCACGGCCCCTCCTGGCCAAGCACCCAGACCCTTTCACGAGATGCCAGCCCGCCAAACTCGGTACTCATTTGGGGGGTCTTTAGTCCGGCGGCTGTCCTCTGCTCTCTATCCTTTTGGGGGGAGTACTCTGGGTTTGGGCCGAATTCCGAGCTCGGAGCCCTCCCCCCGGACAGCACGCCAAATATGCATTATACTTTATTCCCTTTAATTGTATTTAAGTGTGAACTCGTGAAGCGCTCTTGACGCGTAGCAACAGTTGTTTTTTTCAGGTTTATTTTTATGTTTTTCCACAGGACCTTTACAAGATAATAAATACTCTGAAGTAGGAGTTCTATATAATATTGTTTTCTTTTTACATTTCATTAATGAAAACATTTATAATTGACTGATTTGCAAGAATGGGGCAACAATAAATCTTACCTGAACTTGTTGGAGTGTCCGTTTGGTTACTTTTTCATTTGAGTTGAATTCATTCAATATGGAAATCCATGCCTTCTTATTGTTTTCTGTACCTGAATCATGCTGTTTGTTTTCAATTACAGGATAGTTTGATACAATTTGTTTAAAAGGGTCTTCTCAAATTCACTGTTTTTTGAGTGTTTTCTTCTGCCTTTATCCATTTTTTGTTTAAGTGTAGTGACTCCTGTTCCACACACTCCTTAAGACTAATGAATTACAAGTATTCCATACCAGGTTTTTATAGCAACCTCTCCTTAGCCACATGTGCATGCCATTAATCTAGTCAGGTTTCCAAAAGATGATCTCACTTGTCCTTGATTACCTTAATCTGAGACTCTGTAGTCTAGAACTAGTTAATCCAAACTTAAGCAACATCTCAAAAAGTCAGTTGTTTAGTGTGGATTAAATTAAGTAGAATTAGCCTAGTCCTGGTTTGTTTTAAGACCTTAACGGGAAACCGGCCCAATATGTTTTAGCATGATTTTAGACTACACTGTAAAAAATTGTTTTTCGAAGTTCAGTTTTGCAAGAAAAAACTATTTCAGTCTATCTACATCAAATGCTACTAACTGTTTCTATGAAATTATTTGTAACATTTACTAGCAATTTTTAGTTTTTTTTCAGGTTTTATGTGAAAAATTGCTTACTAGCTATTAAAACTTTGTCATATAACACCACTAAAAAGTCTGTAAAATTAAAATAAAATCTGTAAAAATTATTTAAATGTATAATGCATTTATAAATAAGGCTTCACATTTCTGCTTTTAAGCCCTTCAAAACTTGCCCCATTTGCTTCCATTGTGTGCCCCACTGTAACCTTAATTTCTGATTTTTTGAGTTGAGCTGAATTAGGCGTATTCCATTGACTGAAGCTGTTCGGTTAATACCTGGTGTTTCTCAAACTCAAAGACCTTTTCAGATGGCAATTAAGAGTAATGATGGTCGTTTCTCTGTACCTATTTGTTCCTTTATGCATGGGCCAACTGATCTATCAGTCTGAAATGCGTTGCCTCATGATTTGGCACTGCAGATCTGTGTTCATTTCATCTGGCGCTGAATTCTCACAGGGGGTTCCTCTACCATTGTTCTTGAAAGTTGTATATTCAAACACTGGATTATAAAGCTGGCATTCGGTAAGAATCTACCACCAGAAATGATGAAGGGCATGATATCGCAAAGTCTAGCGGGCTTCTTGTTACCTAACCCTTAAAAAAACATGTAGGAAATGAAAGCCCAATTGCTCTTTAAACTCATGGGTCAATTTAAACACAACAAGAGTTTTATGGTTTTCATAGACTTGCTATGCTGAAAAACTTCTTCATGTGTAATACCATCTCTCATGGGTCAATTTAAACACAACAAGAGTTTTATGGTTGTCATAGACTTGCTATGCTGAAAAACTTCTTCATGTGTAATACCATCTGAAAAACCGGAAGATACTGGTGTTTTCCTTAAGTATATAAGCATTTTTGAGAGCCAAAGCATTTTCATGTTAACCATCAGATCACTGAAAACCAGATGTTGCACATAAAATCACACTGACCTCTCATGAAAGCCTCTTTTGAACAATGTTGGACGGAGCCTCAAAGTAAAAATTCAATTTTCCATCTAATTAGCTGGAAAGTTTACCCACAGATCCATCTTCCTCAAAGTAGTGCCTGAACGTGAGTGGATGGAAGTTTGATCCTTTAGGCAGGTGTTTCTCTTTTAGATCTCACCACGTTCAGTTCTCTTTGGCAGGGTAAATCTCTTGAACATGTGTATGTTTTATGATGGAGTTCTCTGATGACATGCGAGTGAGAGATAAAAGCTAAGCTGCTTCTTTTGCTTGCAAGGCTGTGCTACTCAGAGATTGTTCAATGTTTATGAGTTTTTTTTTTTACTGTTCAGTAATTGTACATTTATTTCAAGGTGGCAAACTCTAAAGCAGGTCTGACTTACAAGAAATGTATTTCTGCGGCACACGCACGCACACACAAAAAAAAGCTCATACATATTTAAACATTGACTCACAGACTTTAAATAACACAGCATTGTGTATTAAAAGGGCCTATAGTCTTCACTAAAACCATTCATTGGTTTTCCTATTGAAAGTGATGCGTTTGTAACATCTCTTACCTCGGCCTGCCAGAAAACGTCTCCGGTTACTTTCGTAACCTCGGTTCCCTGAAAGGCAAGGAACGAGACATTACGGATGTCGTATATGGGAACTCCTCTCATCCTTCACTTCCGCTGAAATCTTATAGGCTAACGCCAGCAGAGCTGGCCAATTGACGCAAATATGCAAATACTGAACTTCGTAGCAGTATAAAGCAAGTGCAGCGTCAATTCCCTTCAGAATCGAACAAAAAACGCTAAATCAATAGCGAACACGGCGGCGAGCGTAATGTCTCGTTCCTTACCTTTCAGGGAACCGAGGTTACGAAAGTAACCGGAGACGTTCCCTATCAAGGCTACGGAACTCGACATTACGGATGTCGTATATGGGAACTGTATAGAATCCCGCCGTGGCAGCAAACAACCACTGACAACAGACCCAATACCAAAACCGCCCCTCCCCAGTATGCAAGTGTCTGATAGGCCGAGATTGACCAATAGCGAACCTCTAACCTCTGATTGGCCCGAGGGGACCAATCACAAGCTCACAAACACTGCCAGAATTTGCATATCCCGAGCAGTATAAATAGGGGGAAGTTTGCACTGTCGAGAAACAGGGCAATAACCACAGTAAGAGAAGGTCAACGCATAGCAGTGACAACAGTACAAATACACAAATAGCACACAGAACAACTCATAAGCAAAGCGTAGAGCAGCTCTATCCAGTGCTGTGTGTGCAATCAACTCACCGAAAGCACTCGAGACGCTACAGAGGGCAAATCCAACTTGTAAAACCTGGCAAACGTGTTCTGAGAAGACCAGCCAGCCGCAAGACATAAATCCTGAATAGACATACCCTTAGTCCAAGCCCACGAGGAGGCAATCGCTCTAGTCGAATGGGCCTTGACGTTAAGGGGCCATTCCTGCCCCAGGCAATCATAAGCCAAAACAATAGCGTCCACAATCCAGTGAGCAAGGTGGCACAAACAGCTGGTCCGATTGTCGAAAAGCTGCCGAGCGAGAAATGTATTCCCTGAGCGCTCATACTGGGCAAATAGTACTCTGAGCAACCGAATCCTGAGAGGTTGATGGCTCAGTGGACAGGGCAGGCAGAGAAACAATCTGCGCTCTGAACGGGGTATTGAGCGACTTAGGAACGTAACCCGGCCTCGGTCTGAGAATTACATTGCAGTTTCCCGGTCCAAAGCGAATACAATCTTCACTTACCGAGAAAGCCTGTAAATCCCCAACTCGCTTCGCCGAGGCGAGAGCGAGAAGCAGTGCCGTCTTAACCGATAGCTCCTTAATGGCAATCGAAGCTAAGGGCTCGAAAGGCGGTCGCGACAAAGCGTCCAAGACCAACGTTAAATCCCACGGCGGCACCGAAGGCGGCCGTGCAGGGCATAATCTCCTAGCTCCCTTGAGGAGCCGTGTCACCGACGCATGTCTACCGATAGACTGCCCGTCAACAGGGGGGTGAAACGCGGCAATAGCGGCTACATATACCTTCAGAGTGGATGGTAGGCTCCCTTCGTCCATCCTGTACTGAAGGAAGCGTAGAATAACCGACACAGAGCAGTTCGCTGGGTCTATACCGACATTCTGACACCATTTCGAGAACACACCCCACTTCAAAGCATACAGGCGCCTGGTGGACGGAGCTCGCGCCTCCGCGATGGTATTCAAAACACGCGCGTGCAGCGTGTCCCGCCCGCTCAGCGACCCTGCAGCGGCCACACATGGAGGTTCCACAGCCCGGGGTTGGGATGCCAGATCGTTCCGCTCGCCTGAGACAGAAGGTCCTTCCTGAGCGGAATCTCCCATGGCTGTCCTGCCAGTAACTCTACCAGATCCGCGAACCAGGGCTGATTCGGCCAGTTCGGGGCTACCAGAGTGACCGCCGCCTTCTCCTCCCTGATTTTGCACAACACCATGGGCAAAATTTTCACCGGAGGAAAAGCATAGAGGCGGACTTTCGGCCATCGCGCGGTCAGCGCGTTTACCTCCCGGGGGGAACGAGACAGCGAGAAGAACATCTGACAATGCGCATTCAACGATTCCATATCAGCTGAACCGTCCCGGGGTGAAGCCTCCACTCCGCTTGGGGAATCCCGCTTCTCGAGAGCATATCCGCCCCGCGATTCAGAACGCCGGGGATGTGCGCCGCTCTCAGCGAGAGGAAAAATCGGTCCGCCCACAGCAGAAGGGATTCCGCCTGCCTGAAAAGGGCTCTGGAATGTACCCCGCCTTGGCGATTTATGTACGAGACCACAGAAGTGTTGTCGGTCCGAATCAACACATTCTGATGCTTCAGCTGAGACCGGAAGGCTTTTAGAGCTAGAGAGACCGCTTCTAGTTCCAAACGATTTATGTGCCACTCCATCTGCTTCCCTAACCACCGACCCGAGGCGGGCTTTCCCAAGCAGACGGCTCCCCAACCGGTGGACGAAGCGTCCGTCAGGACCTCCACGCGCCGCGTCACTATGCCCATAGGGACGCCTGAGCTGAAGAGATCTGGATTCCTCCACGGGTCCAGGGCGCGGGCGCATCCGCGGGTGATCATAATGCGCTTGTGGCCAGAAAACCACTCGCTCGGGCGGACGCGCGCTTTCAGCCAGTGTTGCAGCGGTCTCATATGCAGCAGCCCCAGGTGACACACCGAAGAAGCCGCTGCCATCCGTCCCAGTAGCCTTTGAAACTCTTTCAGTGGGACGAGTCTGCCAGGTTTGAAGAGACCGAGAGAGGAGCTCAGAGTCTCCGCTCGCTCGGGGGAAAGGCGCGCTCTCATTCTCACTGAATCCAAGCACACTCCCAGGAATGTTGTAGTCTGGCTCGGTGTGAGCACACTTTTCTGGACGTTCACCCTCAAACCGAGCCTCCCCAGGTGTCGAAGGAGGGCTTCCACATGGCTGACCAGCGTTTCTCTCGACTGCGCGAGAACCAGCCAGTCGTCCAGATAGTTCAAGACGCGCATCCCGCTCGATCTGAGGGGTGAAAGTGCCGCGTCCACGCATTTCGAAAATGTTCGGGGGGCTAGGGCTAGTCCAAACGGGAGCACCGTATATTGGTACACCGAATTTTCGAACGCAAACCTCAGGAATCGCCTGTGACGCTTTACTATCTGGATATGAAAGTAAGCGTCCTTTAAATCCACTGAAGCGAACCAATCCCCGGGGCGAATTTGCGCCAGGATTTGCTTCAGAGTAGTCATCCTGAAGGCGCGCTTGTGAAGCGCTCTGTTGACCGGTCTCAGATCCAGAATGGGGCGGAGACCCCCTCCTTTCTTCGGTACAACGAAGTAGCGGCTGTAGAATCCGTCCTCCCACTCTTTCGGGGGAACCGGTTCTATAGCCTTCTTTTCGAGCAAGCTGCACACTTCTTGCCTCAGCACGTGAGCGTTTTGGGGCAAAGTTAATGACTGAATTACGCCGCGGAAGCGGGGTGGTCTGCGTTTGAACTGAAGTGTGTATCCGCGCCGAATTATATTCAACACCCACGGCGAAATGCCCGGAATAGCCTCCCACGCTGCCTGAAAACGACTGAGCGTGGGCTGGTCTAAACCTACGGTCATCGCCGCTGCGGTCATCGCCGCTATGTGAGGGCTGGGAATATTTATTGACCGTGACTCTGCGCTGCTCGAAGGCAGGGCGGGTAACACAGTGTGTGGTGCAAGAGGAGAAAAAAGCTCTGTTTGTGAAGTAGTGATCTGCTTTATTTCTGTTTAACAAGAAACAACATTCACAAAACAACTGCACGGGTCGCTCGCAGAACGCCGAGGGACCAAGTGCATTAGAGCGCGCCGCTTGGACGCGGGGCCGACCTGGCGCTCTCTTCTCCTCTTGCCCGAGCGGTCAGGACGACTGCTTAGGCCTCGCAGGGGACGCGGTGGCCTTTCTGCGCGGGCTCCTCTGCGTCCTCTTGCTGCCCGCTCCATGCCACTGGCCGCTACGGCCTCTACGGGCACCCGGTCCCGGGCGGGGCGCTGCCTGTCTTCTAGCCGCGGCCTGAGGTTGGCGGCCCGAGGCGGAAGACGAACGAGAGCGAGGCTGCGGCTGCTGCGGCGGCGGCGGCGCCCTCCGAGGAATCACGTGGCTCATGGCTTTCGCTTTCTTCTGCGTCTCGGAGTAACGCTCAGTGACTTTCTCCACGGCGTCTCCGAACAGGCCTGCAGGGGAGATCGGTGCGTTCAGCAGCGTCTTCCTATCGGCCTCCTGTACGTCCGACAGGGTGAGCCACAGGTGTCTGTGGAGGACCACCAGGAACCCCATCGAACGGCCAATTGCTTGGGCCGAACGCTTCGTGGCCAGGAGCGCGAGGTCCGTGGCCGAACGGAGATCTCGGATGGCGTCAGCGTCGATAGAGGCGGCGTCATCCAGAGACTTGAGTTGCTTAGCCTGCAGCACTTGGAGAACGGCCATGGCATGCAACGCAGAAACCGCCTCCCCCGCGGCACCGTAGGCCTTGTTAGCTTGGTGGGCCGTAAATCTACAGGCTCGGGACAGCAGGCTGCGGTTCGAGCCCAGGGCGGGAGCCGACGGGCAGAGGTGCGCGGCGACGGTCTCCTCGACGGGGGGGATGCGGAGGTAGCCGTGGTCCCCCGCCTCGTCCACGGGGGCAAACATGGCTTGGGTGGAAGTGAGGGTGCGCGCCGATTGCGGGGCCACCCACGACTTCACCACGTGCTCATGTACGTCAGGAAAAAACGGTGTTCCTCTTTTCGAAGCGGCCTGACGGCGGCTCGATTGGAGGAACCACGTATCCAGTTTGCTCTTTGAAGGTTCGTCGGGAGCCTTCCACGACAGGTCCAGTTCCTCGACGGCCTTCGAGAGGATACGGAAAAGCTCGTCCTGCAGGTCCGCCGGGGTCTCTTGCTCCGCGGCCGTCCGTGATGCGGCCTGCTCCGCACCCCAGTCGTTCTCGGAGGCAGACAGAGACATGGAGTCGTCTTCCTCACTCGCCCCGAAGGAAACGAAGTCAGCGACCTCGCGAGGGGGCTGAAAGGTGGGGTCGGGAAAGCTCACTGGGGGACGAACCTCGACTCCGCGGTTGGGGGGGGCTACCAGCGGCTCAGTGGCGGCGGTAGGCCCAATCCCCGCTGCTGCGCGAGCCTCATCCCTCCTGGCTTTGAGAGCTCGAAGAGACATGTCCGCGCAGTGGTCGCAGGACCCTCCGTCCGTGGGGGCTGACTCGGCATGGGCCAGCCCCAAACACGCGACGCAGAACAGGTGCGTGTCGGGGGGCAAGATGTGGCCCGAGCACAAGTTGCAGTTAGTTGCCATCGGATGCAGGAGACAGTGCAAGTATCTCGGCGCAACTTCAACGACGGCGAAATAATCCAAGTTGTAGTATCAGCTTTCTAGCACACGATTTAAGCGTGAAGAGAGAGATTCTGAAGGGAATTGACGCTGCACTTGCTTTATACTGCTACGAAGTTCAGTATTTGCATATTTGCGTCAATTGGCCAGCTCTGCTGGCGTTAGCCTATAAGATTTCAGCGGAAGTGAAGGATGAGAGGAGTTCCCATATACGACATCCGTAATGTCGAGTTCCATAGCCTTGATAGGGAACCTGAGCAACTGCATCTAAATATGTAATTTTAGCCATGACCGTAGATGTTTTTGGAAGGATCTTCAACTTTGGGCACTTTTGACCTCTACAAACAGTATACAATATTGTATAGCCTACATGCATCACAGGGGAATTCTGTAATTTTTCTAAAAACATCATGTACATTTACATTTTAAATATTCTTGGAATCTATATATATAGAGAGCGAGAGAGAGAGAGAGAGAGAGAGAGAGAGAGAGAGAGAGAGAGAGAGAGAGAGAGGGAGAGAGAGAGAGAGAGAGAGAGAGAGAGAGAGAGAGAGAATAAAAATATATGCTATAGCTTTTTTGGACGATTACACACAAATTAATTTATTCACACAGAATGCATCATATTTAATCTCAAATATACACTGACACTGCTCACTATGCTTCACCCTTATAGTGAACAAGTACACAAACTTTAAAGTGGAAATGACACTGCACCAGTATGTCCAGTGGTTGTCTTAAGCATCTGGGGGCCCGTTTCAATAACTAATATGGGGCCCTACCCACATGAAACATAAACATAGAGCAGAAAAGTCCAGGATTCCTGTTGGTTTGCATCAATTGTATATTATTTTATTACGTGCACTTTCAGCTTCATGAACAGGCAGCTTAACATATAAATAATCCAACCTTATTTGATTAAAACTATATACATTTATACAGCGTTTTACGTTGGAATAAACCTCGTCCTTAAATTACTATTATTTGAAGTTAACATTATACAATACGTTGACCTACACCACAAAACTAGTTGAGGTAACTGAATGCTTTTCACAGAGACCTCAAACAGAAAGCACAAAACCTTTCTTTAAAGTGAATTTCGTCTTTAAAGTGAATTTCGTTTTGTATTAATTGTATCTTAATTTTAATAAATGTTTCATCAACCAATTGCCTGGATTTAATAAATAAGAAGTAAATATAGCAGATATATAATCACGACACGGAGGCGCGTGAACTGGAGCTTGTCTCATAAATTACCAAAACTCATCATATAAGGTAGCCTACTTCCCTCACAGACCTGAGAAATATATATAAAATGTCTACTTCTAAAAAGAACATTTCAAAACGAAAGAAAACAGATTGCTCTGTAATCCGTATGAAATGTACATTTCTCTCTGGCGCATTCACTACTGAAGATAACGTCAACTTCATCTTTGCAGCCGACACTGACACAGAAAACACTTGTTTATAAATAATAAAAAAAATAGTCTCCTTGCTGTATTCGACATACTCATAATCATTACTTTTGCCAGTTCTTTGTGACAATTTTTAGGTGCTTTATTTGCAGCGCCACCCTTACATGTTACATGAGTGCGTCACCACCGCATCAGCACCGAAAACATGGGGATTTTTTACATGACAAGCTTGATTTAATCATGATGAAACTATATTAATTTACAAAATAGTTATATATGTAGTTAATTATAATTTGTCAGGAATAAGAGGGCACATTGAGCATGCCTGTTGCTGAGTCTCATCGCGTTCAGAGGCAGGGTGGTGTGCTGACCAGAGGTGAGGGGGCACAGTGACCTATGTGGCCATGCCCCCTGAGGCCCCCTCGTGGCGCCGATCCTGCAAATTGTCTTGATTGCTAATCCACAACATATGACGATTATTAGGTTAAACGTTCAGAATACGATTCCATATAAGGTTATATTTAAGCATTTCGTGAATGGACAGCGACTCTTAAGTAGCACGTAGAACGCCTTTTCGCGCGTTCATGTTAAGTGCATTTTTGGGAAACGCACGTGGAATTGCGGCGAGCGTTCGTAACCTTGCACGTAGAGAGTGCTCTTATTAAGAGCTAAGATATATCGTTATCGGGAAACCCAGCCCAGAAACTTTTGTTTCACAACTTCGTAGCTCGTGGTCAATCTACCTTGGATGGTTTAGACATTATAGCTGAAAATCATAAAAAGTAGAAAATCCTACGGAGAAAATTAATGGGATTTTGCTGGTCTGTTGGGACCCCCTTGAAGGGCGGGGCCCGTTTCAATTGAAACGTGCGAAACATAGGTAAGGCCGCCAGTGCCTATGTCACATCATAATTTGTATATACAGGGATGCATATAAATACACGTGAATATATATGATTTTCACACAATAACTATTAAAATGATTTTTTATTTCACTCTATAGATTATCATAAAAAATAACATTTAAAACATTTTACAAGAGTACAAGAGTAAAAAAAAAAAATCAATAATTGATGACAGTTTTAAGGTGACCAACAAATAACAAAGAAAATGAAATATCTTCATAAAATAAGTAAATAAATAAAAGAATATACAAAAGACCCCTGATATATAAAAGCATCAGTAGTTAAACACAATTTTATGCCTTTTATTTTTTCTATATTTTTATCTGTCTTGTGTTTTTTCATTTACTTCCTGTGTTGATACTGTGAGCACTTTGAATCAGAATGCAATAAATAGAAACATAAAGGGTGTAAATACAATGTGATTAATTGCTATTTCCGGTTACGTGCCAAGTAGAGGAAGACGTTTTATGAGAAGGCATAAAAAGAGAAACCTGGAGCCCTATACAGCAAAATAGGCACCTCAGATAACACTCAAACAAGCACTCGTTCTCTCAGGTCAGTGTTTATGAGCAAACTGTAGAAACGGATGAGACACTGTGCACATGTGCAGAGTCAAGCAAAGATACAGAACATCTCTGTTCTTATCAACCTAAACTACTAATCTAAATTCAGTTAAATCACTGGCATGATGAAAGCTGGATTAGGTGGAGAAAGAAAAAAGGACCCTTTATATTAGATGAAAAACTTAAACGTAAAAACTTAAATTAAAATTAGACATGTTATGGCAAATAAGTCGAAGTAAATAAAAAAATAAAAAAGTTATTTAGAACCAATAAAAAATAAAACGAATAAAAACTTGTTCACTCTTCTATTAACAAGTTTGGTATTGTTTTGGGTTGCCACTTGACGCCAATGTAAATTCTGGGTCCTGAAACAAAACCAGTTGGGAACCACTGTGCTAGAAGAACAAGTGCTTTACCTTTAGTATATGGCTACAGAATGACAACAGTGCTGCCCTACTGACTGAGAAAATTTACAATGAAGCATGATACTCGCATAATCTCTCACTGATGGTTCCTTTGGTCTTGGAACACATGAGGAACCATAATGTGTAGTTAAGCAACCACTTTATATATGAGAAATGTACTGAATTCCAGAATGAGAAACAACGATTTCTGGAGCTGTTTGGAAAGGCACTATTTATTCAAAAGAAATCCCTGGTCTACCACGCAATTGAGCTTTCATAAATAATAATGGTACACTTTTTTTTAACGCAAAGAAAACATGGTCATGTTCCTAACCCAAACCTTCCATTGTAAGCACCATATTGGTAATTGTGGTCGGGCAAATGCGCCTTGATCAACAATAAAAATAGAGAATATGTCGAAAAGAAACATGCCACACTGTGTGGCATGGCTCAGAGTCACTGGATCATGTGGAAAAATATTTCTTCTGTGCAGAACAGAGACAATAACATCAAGTTGAGGGTCAAAAGATTCATTTTTTCAAGGTGTGTCAATCATCAAGAGAAGAGAAGCAATATGCATCTCTGTTAGTTAGGAGTTTTAAATAAAGTTATGTGCAACTATCTTTGATCATGCAAGGACACATTTTTGTTCCTGGCAAAGAGAGTGAAATTGAAGTTAGTAAGTATAAGAAAAAGAAATTAAGAGAGCAGGGGGAGGTCGTGTTACTTACAAAAGGCTGTTGGTTTTTGACATTTTCAACACAAATCAATTTATTATGGAAAACACTAAAATGTTTCATTTATATGGTGTGTAAATAAGGAGACCACAAGAAAGATAGAAGGACCCATAGAAAAAAAGAGCAGTGCTTAAGAGAAAACAGGAAAAAGGGTCACAGCGATCTTGGAAAAAGAGAGGGTGGTGTTAGAAAATGAGCAGCAGACAGATAGGTTGGTAAAAGAGGGAGGGTTGAGCTTGATGAATAGATGTTGGTATTTTCCTTCTTTCCTTCCAGAAGCTGAAGAAACTTTACTTTTTCTTGACTGCAAGCCTGTCTACTTTACAAGCCATGGTAGAAGGAAGCAAACTCTGGCACTCTGAATTTAAGAGGCAAAAAGTAGGCCACACCAAAACATGCTAAAAAGTCTAGCATTAAAGGGTTTTTCCAATGAGCAGGCAGAATTTGAGAACAAAACGTTGGACATTTCTGCTGCACCTGAACCCTCATGGAAGCCACAACCTGAGCGTCTTCTAAAGTGATCAAATGTGTGTCTCTCAGTGAGTTGATGATGAATGACATCAGGCTTTGGCAGATCACAGGGCTTTAACAAAGTAAAGTCAGTGCCTGGGGACTTCTGGATCAATCTTACACTCCGTTTAATGACTCAGAACCTAATCGTCTTAAGTTACTAATAGCAAATTTCAAGTTTCATTAGAAGTTAATTTAATTTGCGCTGAATGCAAGAAATGTCAGTGAGAGAAATTGGACTCAAAACAGGTAGAGAGTGGGTGTATGAAACTCAATTTGAGTTCACCATCCTCTTGGGTCGTGTTTTCGGGCTCCAAGTTAATAAAAGTTTTAAACTGCACCAAACACATGGATTCAAAGGGAGCCCTCTGGGTCAAAAAGCTCAGTCTGGCCAATAACAAAGGGAAAACTTTCAACTGCTAATGCAATATCGCCAAACAGCAAATGCATAAACCTACAGGAAAACAATAATTTTACTGGAGGAGACTCTAAAGCCATCACAATGTTTTCTCTGTATTTTCACTTTAAAAGGAAATAAAAGAACCGTTGAAATGCTTTTCAAAGGACAGTCAGGACTTGGTCAGAACAATTTGATTAAGTTATGAAACAAAAAAAGAAACTTGTTTTAAAGGGTTTGACTTGGCCACTCTATCTCAAAAGTCCTTGTGCTTTGGACACCCTGTGAATTGCTCTCTTAAATTTTCTCTCACGATATAAACGAACGCATCTGCGTTCCCAAAGCACCCTGAAATGCATGAAAACTGCAAATCACTGTTTAAAAAAAATATCTTTTAATAAATACTGATCTGGTGTCTCTTAAAGTCTGTGTCTATTCTGAACTGAAAATAGTAATAAAGCACTAATAAAAAACAATTTGATTACAAAAGCCACATGAGGGCCACTTCTTAAAATCATGTGCCACTGGGAAAGACAAAACAACTGACAGAAACAATCACCACTACAGTCAAGTCACTTTCAGTTTGTGGAAGAATAGTTATGAGAGATTTTTCAAGTCTGGTTATCTAGCCATTCTTTCAAAGCCCTGCATATATTTTAAACCTGCTTGTATTTGGCACCCTCTGCTGTTGCTACAAGATAAAAACTTCACGCACACTTAAACTTCTAAATGAAAGGTCTAACAATGTGAAAGCATCTGTTGTCTGTTTATCAAAAATATTTTTGAACAAATCCCAGTCTCACCGCACTGGTCAATTTTAAAATAATGATTTATATTAGTAATATAACTTGCATACATTTTAATATGTTTTATATTATTAATATTTGATAAATGTCATTTAGGGTAAAAATTCATAAACACAAAATTGAACAAGAAAACACATCAAAGATTACTTCGGTTCAAATAATCTTTTAATTTGCATGTACTGATAACATAAATGTACATATTCTCGATTTCGACTAAACAAAAATGAAAACTACGAGTTACAATGCACAATTCTGTGTGTAAAATGAGCTAGTCAAGAACCATAAAGCCTCTCTAGAGTCTCAGTTAAGTTTGATGGTTGTTATGTGGTCTGGTTTTTTGTGCACTTCGAAGGTATAAATGGACATTGTGTTGTTGTTTTTTTTATTTATTTCTTTGCAGCTTGGAAACGCTCGCTGACATTCTCCCAGCTCACAACATTCCAGATGGCCTTAACGTAGTCCGGTCTAACGTTCTTGTATTGAAGATAGTATGCATGCTCCCAGACATCTATTCCAAGTAGTGGGACAAGACCTCAAATTTAAGAAGAAAACAAAGTATATTAAAGTTCAAAGACTTTTATTGTTTTAGACAACTATAAAAACAGCTGATTTCTTTATCTATGGAGTCTACCAGAATATTGCTTCACCTTTAATGTACACTATGTAACTTTTTTGTTCAAAATCAACTATTTAATTACTGAGTCAATACATCAATCCTTCTTCCAAAACATGTTTTTAAGAAAGGTTGACATGGAGAACCTATGTTGAAAAAGTCTTTCATTACCCAACAAGTTATAGATCAATTGCCATATGTAGCTCTCTAACAGAGTTCATTTTAAAGCATTATCTATTGTGAAGGGTCATTCATCTGCAGTCAGGCAGAGCCGAAGCACAATCAAAACAATGTTCTCCTTCAAAATGAATCAAGTTTTTTTTCTTTTCTTTTTTACCACTAGAGGGCCAAAAATTACATAGTGTACATTTAAGTAACATATACAACTGTTATATATATAGGAATATCCACCACATTTTTAATGTAGGAGCAGTCGCAGCCGTTTGTAAATTGAATGTGTCTGGCTTCCTGTGTCACATGCTCCCAGTTATTTGAAAATTGGAAAAAAAATTATGTCAACTCTAGGGATTCATACCTTACCAAAATAGATCTATTCTCTACCATTCCTTAAGGAATATTTACCTGTAGTGCCCTGCAAAGGGTCTTGGTTAGGACAAGCAGCAATTCCTAGTCTTCCACTGTCTTTATTAAAGCCCAGCCAGCCCCAGCCTGAGCCCTGAACAGCCACTGTGGCAGCTGACATCCTCTCCTTCATCTTCTGAAATGAACCAAAGTCACGCTTAATGGCCTCCAACAGCTCACCTGTAATACCAAAGAAACAAAGGCTTTTCATATACAACTATATACTTCATAAATGACAATAAATATCAGTATGAATACAAGTTCATCATGTTTTACATCCATTCAAATGTACACATGCACATTAAGACAGTTGTCCAGGGTAAGCTGATTGAAATCTCTCACCCTGTGGTTCTCCTCCACCATTTGGTGACAGATTTGTCCAGAATATGGTATGATTAATATGACCACCACC
The DNA here is from genome assembly GCA_030578275.1 of Meda fulgida. Taxonomy (NCBI): domain Eukaryota; kingdom Metazoa; phylum Chordata; class Actinopteri; order Cypriniformes; family Leuciscidae; genus Meda; species Meda fulgida. The sequence continues at coordinate 12,896,179 of CM060635.1, forward strand.
GTTAAATTTCAATGCAGGCTGAAGGGAGACTTGGGTCGTCACATCACCTGTAACAGCAAGAGCAAACCTGAAGACTTGTTATATGAAGTGAAGGCAATTCTAAGTCATTGGAACGTAGTAAATGTAAACATTTTTACTGTTATTTTTTCCACTGAACCATTTATGAAAACTATATTGGCCTACTTTAAGTGAACCTCAAGTTGTCTGAGGAAATGAGGTGTATAAAGCAGTGTAATTCTAGTATTATTGGTATACCATTAATTAAGATTTTGAATTAGCTTTTGTTTTTATATTTACATTTTAGCTTTTATATTTACATTTTTTGGTGAAGTTTTTTCGATATTTTATGGTAAGTTTTTCATCTAATATTTTATTTTATTTCAGCTTTATTTCAATTAAAGCAATTTTTAACAGTTTTAGTTAACAATAATTATATTTTAATTCAGGAATTTTGTTTAGGGTGAGCTTTTTTCTGATCATCTTTGAGTGACATTTCTTACAATGTCCAGCAACTGAAGAACCAATATTGGGCCCATTTATGATAAAAGCAATCGCATTTGTACTTACCCTTGGCCAGTGCCTCTTGATATTTCTCCTCAGTGACATTGAGGTTGTTGACATATGTTGCATGGTGCTTGCTGTGGTGCAGCTGCATGATCTCAGCACAGATGTGAGGCTCAAGTGCACCATAGTCATATTGGAGGTCAGGGAGTGTGTGCTTCTGTCTAGAGACAGCACCCAAAATAGGGTTCAAGGTGGCAGCGCACCTAGAATGAATAGTAATAAAGAAAAACAATGAAACATTTGTCTTTATCAGGGATGCAAGTGTTGTAACAACTTGGCAGGGTAACAGTCAAAAAGGTTGGATTACTGGGAGTTCACACTGGATTGTTGCTACATGGTAGCAGTCAGGTGACGAGAGCAGAGGTTTTTGAAACAGGGTACGAGGATTTACAAAATGCGCTTTTAAAGTACTCCATTTTTATAAAATAGGTCTGTATGATTCCAGGCTTAGTATTTCCCTCACAGGATACAAATGAGTCCTCTCTCACACACATATATATATATATATATATATATATATATATATATATATATATATATATATATATATATATATATATATTATAGAGATCATGTGGGTGTCCTAGCATCAAATAATTAAATATATAGTTTTTTTTTACTTTGCCAAACTAATTGAACTTTAACTTTGGCAAAGTACTCTGAAGTAACGTACTATATAAAACTGTGGTTATATATTATCAATTTCCACCAAAGCTACAATTAAGCTGATTGAGTGCCTTCTGATAAAGTTCATTATGACTGACAAAACAGTTTTGAATGGTTTGTTCAAATAAAAATCTAGCTCTACACATAATTAATGAATTCGATAAGTATAACAAGCTTAGCTAAGCTGTTGTTTGGCAGCCGATAATACACGTACACAACTCTAAATCAACAAATATCAGGCTACGAAAATGATCAACCATATCACTGACTAAAACTGTACTCGTAATGACAGTTACGCAAACTAATAGTATGATGCTGTTAGCGTGGTCGCTCTACCAAACACATACAAGTGCGCAGTTTATTGCTACCGCCGATTTAATAAACAGCACCGATTATTCAGTTAGCTGCACAGACAATACGAGAGCTGATTCAGACTTTAGATTTACCTGCGGGCATATCCGACTCTGCAAAACATACTCTAGTCCGTAACGCCACATGCACTGAACACCAACAGCCCTAAACTCGCTCCATTACAACCTGCCCTTGAAATTCAACTTCAACTTGGACTAGAGCGTACCATCATATCAAAATAGGGGTCATACGCAAACATTTTTATTTATTCTTTGGTTATGGACTAAAACGTAAAGATTTTTACATGTCAAATATTAGATGCGGATGTTTAAATTATTGATTTTGTTCAATTGAGATAAATACATTGTATTGTGTAGGTTAAAGAGGATGCAAAAAACGTGCACCCCCTGTGCCAATTGGTATAATTCAGCCAGTCATTCTAGGCCTTAATTACTTTGCAGTGAGTTGTAGTCTGTAAAATAAATGGTTTCATTTAAGAACATATTAATAATGCATGGTTTATGACGATTGTAAATATATTTTACAATCGTCATAAACCATGCATTATTAATATGTTCTTAAATGAAACCATTTATTTATATATACCATTTATATATATATACATGTATATATATATATATATATATATATATATATATATATATATATATATATATATATACACATACGTATATCCCTCATTAAATCTAAGTAATTGAGCGATATGGATTAATAACGAAATAGCAAGAGCAAAACCAACTGTGGACTAATAATTACTCAAGCCTTTGTATGACGAAGGAATCTATTGTTTCCTCATATATGTAATGAAAAACATAATGCACGGGCTCATACGTGTATCTGGTTGGTAAACGTCAATGTAAAGTTAACATTAAAATTATGCCAGTGTTGCCAGATCCTGCAAGATAACCACGCAAAAAGGTCTGAAAAACAAATATAAAATGAGCGACCACTTTGGGGAAGCAGGCGCAAACTAAAATAATGAATAATGTCATGTCATTCATTACTTCATTTTGTTATGTGGTGGCCCGAACAGGATGTGGGTATACTTGCGACTCACTTTATGTGTGTCACGGGGTCAAGCACAGTTTTTTATTTTATCATGCACATGTAAAAATGATAGTAAACAATTATATATATAAAAAATGTTTTAATGTAGTTTGTGTATACTGGTCACATTTAATTCTGAACTAAAATGATAGATAGAGATCCGTTTTCTCACTGATTACAACTGCAACATGGCAACAACAACACTGTATGGTAACGTGCTCCTCCCTCTCAGCGCTCGCGCGAACACACTGATGCTGTGCGGCTGAACAACATCGCGCACACGCTGGTCATGGCGGACGGGTTCCACTCCGTTTAAATAAAAATCGTAGCTGCCCCCTTCCGAGAAACAAGTCAACATAAGCGCCTAAGATCTCTTATTGGAAAAGAATACGCGTCATTCTGGGCGAAGTGAATTGGGTCTGGTAAGTGTTAAGAGTTTTTATTTTGTTATTCCAGATAAAGTGCTGCTTCTCGGAGAGGGAGAGTCTCTTCCTTCTCCGCCATTTTGTGACAGCGAAACGGCTGCAAGAAGGCGCCGGCACATTTTTATTCCTCCACGTCCTTTGACGGTAATTTAGTGACTTTATTTGAACAAAAACATGCATTATCGGCAACTTAAACTTCACATTGGCCCCGACAGTAACGTGCATCGTGATTCTATCAGATTGGCTCGATTGTTTGCAGCGCATAACGTTAGCGTTGAGCGTATTTAACACAATTTAAACTGGCGAGCTCCTTTTCCATTAACAAGGTTAACTTTGTTTTTTGACGCAATGATAAGCTAAATTCGTCGGAGGCTGATCAGATTACTTTGTTGTTTCGCTTATACTAAACGTGGGGAATGTGCATTAAATGCTTTAGCCGTAAACCCAAATAATAGAGCAGTTTCGTTTTTCCAACCGAACAACTGATTTTTTTTTTCATTTTCTCTGCGTTTTACGATAATTATTTTTTAACGCATTAATACGAATGCTTGATTTATAAGGCATTTTTGTTGTTGTAATTGTTGCATTCTATAAAAATGAGCGAATCGCTCGCCTTCGTGGCCTAGTTATATTTGTAATTGCACATGTGTAGGCGTGTGAAATCCACGCAACTGCCTTTATACCATTGCTGCATATTGTTGCTTGAAAAACCTGTTTATCTTTGAGTTGTTTCACCGAATGCTTGATTTGTGTGCTTCACAGGGATCAGAATGACCAATGAAGAACCTCTCCCGAAGAAGGTGAGCTCATTGTCGCAGTCTAATCTGATTATATGAATCTCTTACCCCCAACAAGACCCCTTTATAAATCTTCATTCTTTATTTATTGTCCTTGCAGGTTCGCCTTAGTGAATCTGACATGAAGACCCTGACCCGAGAGGAGCTCTGTACTAGGTGTGTAACCATTCTGGTGTGCAATAATCTCCAAGGGTATATGTATGTTGAAGCTTTCCTGATTGTAAAGCTGATTTATTTTGTTCCTGGTGTAGGTGGAAGCAGCATGAAGCTTATGTCCAGATGCTTGAGGCGAAATATGCTGATTTAAACTGTAAGTTTGCACATTCCAGATTTTCTGAATTATTAATAGTCTTCAGTCGTTTACTCGTGTTAAGAATATTCCGTCTTTGTTAACTATATGTTATATTTATGTTGTGCAGAAAATAAAATGTTGATAACTAATGCACCTATTTAATGTTGAAATGTTTTCAGCCAATGATGTGACAGGCCTGAAAGAGTCTGAGGAGAAGTTGAAGCAGCAACAGCAGGAATCTGCACGCAGGGAGAACATTCTGGTCATGAGGCTTGCTACTAAAGAGCAGGAAATGCAAGATTGTACAGTAAGTGTGTTACTACTTCTCCTTTTTACTTCTGCTTCATGGTCAGTTCTTATTTGAGGAAATATGTCAATTTGCTTGAATGATAATGAGTGTTTCGGATGGACTGTAGTAGATGCTTCCATTTTCGAAGCATGTGGATGTAAAATTTAAATGAATATAAGTGTAAAGATTTTACATGCAGCACTTGCATTTGTCCTTTGTACTGACTTGTTTGTGAAGCATCACTGGATATTTACCTAAGTAATAGCTGCTGTTGTTTTCTAGTCAAATGTGTTTCCAAATGTTAGTCATACAAATGCTCACTGTAATTAATCAGTTGTTGTACGGAAGCAGACATTAGAATATTGTTTCCAGCATTTCAACATGGGAACAGCAAACAAAAAGGAAAGCAAATTTTGGTGGAGAATGTGGGAAAGTGGATGACTACAGCATTGCACCTTTGAGTGCAACTTTCACAGTCAGTTTTGCTCATTTTTACAATTGTTGTAGGTACAAATGATATTAAAAAATCGATTTAGTTCTAACATACACCTTTCTCGCCATGGAAATAGCCACAGAACCTGGCATGGAATAATAAAAATTGTTGTAATTATTATTAACCAAATGTTGTGAATCGTAAAGTTCTGGAGGTTTCAAACCTTGTATATAGTAGCTTCAGAGCTAAAGAGTCAATTTTTTATAGATTGAGCATCACTTGCCTTCATTGACGTTGATATTTGTCAATTTTTACATGCTGAGATTCATTCTAATGGTCTCTCTTACCTTGCAGACCCAAATCCAGTACCTGAAGCAAGTCCAGCAACCGAGTGCAGCTCAGCTGAGATCGTCCATGGTGGACCCAGCCATCAACTTATTTTTCCTCAAAATGAAGGCTGAACTGGAACAGACTAAAGACAAACTGGAGCAAGCCCAAAATGAACTGAGTGCCTGGAAATTTACACCTGATAGGTAAACTAAAATAACTCCCCCCTCCAAACAAAAAGTCAAGACTTTCCTGATTCAACCCCCACCTTCTCCTCTGCAGGAGTGCAGATAATGGTGGGGGAAGACTGAAATGTTTTGCTCACAACGAGACTCAGACTTTAAAGCCAAAGCTCAGAACAAAAGACATTTTTCTTTCGTATTGCCCTGCTATTACACATACCGTAATGTAAAATCAGAACAAAACATGACAGTTTTGGTCAGGTGACACTTTTGTTTCAGCTCTTTCTCCCCCCCCACACCCCTCATGGTACAGAAGCCTGAAGGAATCGGGACTGTTCCTGAAGAGGTGGTCACGTCGGAAACACCCCCCTTCCAGCCCCAACAGCCCATGTTAGAAAGCTTCCTGTAACAAAAAAGGCGGCCTATGAAAGACTTGAGCAAAGCGTTGACTCTGGAGCTGATTGAACTGTAGTTTAAAGATCACTGATTGAACATTTAAAAACATGACATGGCCCTACTAAATGTGTTGCAGAGGAATATGCCCCCATTTAAACTCCATCTTAGACACCTTGAGACTCTGGTTAAGAATCTATAATGTAACAGGGAGGTGGGAATGTAGTGTGATCCAATGAAATGGGGGAGGAGTTAAGCAATCTTAAGACTTTGGGGGCAGACGCCTTTATGATGTAAGACTTTGGGGAAGGAATCAGACTTTCTGATCTGCAAAGACTTTGATATATGTTCATCTCACAGGTGCGACATACGGTACAGTGTCTAAAACCTTCTACTTTTTTGTGTTCTTAATATTATACTTTGTTTTGTTCTGGAAATGCACCTTGCATTTACAGCAGTGTAGTTCAAATGAATTGACCGACTTGGTAATAATTTTAAATTGGCTGTTGCACTGCTGCAGATGCAAACATAATTGTCCTTTTCAATGTGAATGCAAATGTCCAATGTGTGTTAGAGGAAACTATTCAAGCTGTTCAAATGTCTGTGTATAATTTGTACTTTAACTTGTGCACCTTTCTAATCGGTGAGGAGTTTAATTACTTTGTTATTTCTCTCGGTTCACGTTTAATTCCTTCGCAGGTATTTTGCTCGGTAGTTATTTTATGGCAAGATTACATTTTGACCCATAGCTGCATTTAAAATCTGTGTGATTCAAGAGTAGTTTTAGAGCTTCTACTTTGCAAATCCATGAAAACAATTTGGTTAAGGTAATTGTCTTTGTTACCAAGTCTTTTGAAATATTGTCTGCTCTCATGTGGCATTAAATAATTCATCAGAAATTTCATTGGAGGTTAGCAGCAGTTTGTCCAGAAAAACTGTTGAACCAGTTTAAGGAAATGGTAAATTTTACCTCTCATTTTATTTGCAGTTAAATGTTAAATGCCAGCAATTGCTAGGATGAAATTATTTCAAGTCATTTACTTTGAGGACAGTAGTATTACTAACTGCTGTATTTGACAGACACCAAAGCATCCTAGTGACCATTAATTTCAAGGTTGAATGGTACTGAATGCATCTCTGTACAGTATATCAATATATCAGTACAGTCTCTGCTGAGTTTTCAGTAGAAAAGGGTGGCATTTACTTAGTAAAATATGCTCCTGATTTAAATGACGTGCTCTTGAACATCCAGTTTTGCAGTTATTTTATCTCAATGATAATACAAGAAATTGCATTGCCTACTGTTGGGAAAATTTCAAACATTATTTTTACCTGCTGTAATTTAGTATATGACCAGTCACAATAGCATTAAGCCTCAGTTTATGCAGTCATTGCTCATAGCTGGTTTTAGATTAACAGGTAGGTACTAATTTTAATTGAATCTGTGAACATCTCTGCTTTTAGATTTTTGAATGAATTTGGTTTTGCTTGGTCGATGGCCTATTGGAATGCTTCCATGCTAAATTTGTATGTAGTGCACTTGATGGTTAAACTTGATTTGGTCTGATAACTGTTCACTCATCTCTTCCCAGAATTGTTTGAACTGTTACTTGATTTTCTTGTTTGTCGTTGACTGTTTACATGCACATAAGGAAACTGCTTATCAGTCATTGCGCTTGCTTGCACTGTGTTAGCAATGAATTCTTAAAGTGCTTATTCATGGGGCATGATTGGTAATTGGCTTTCTCCAGTCTGTTGTTACTTTAATTGTCTGATCTTTTTCATGCATGTGCACTTTTCAAAAAGCTGTGGGAACCCCGCTTATGCGTTAACATGTCTGAATAAGACACATTCTCTGACAGAAACACAAGCGTGTTAAGCCATGTTTACTAGTTTCAGAATACTGCTTTCTGCAGAACTAAGCCATTTTCTTAGGTGCATGTAAACTCTACTGGTCAACAATATTTACCAGTCTGGTCAATGGAGTTTGTTGTAAACTCTTTCTGGTTGGCTAATGTTACCACCCAGTTCATAAATGCAGTGGCCACTTGTATTGACCCTGAGGCCATGTTCACGATGTGATGTTAGACTTGTTTCCCTTGCAGCCAGACTGGTAAGAAGCTGATGGCGAAATGTCGCATGCTGATCCAGGAGAATCAGGAGTTGGGCAGGCAGCTGTCTCAGGGGCGTATCGCCCAGCTGGAGGCCGAGCTCGCCTTGCAGAAGAAGTACAGCGAAGAGCTCAAGAGCAGCCAAGATGGTGAGCCAAAGCCTTTCTCCGTTCATCCACTCCATTCATGGTTTGTTTTAAAACAGACATCGACTTCACTCACTTTATTTGTTCCTTTGCATTTTATGTGGTCCAGAGCTGAATGACTTCATTATTCAGCTGGATGAGGAGGTGGAGGGTATGCAGAGCACCATTCTGGTTCTTCAGCAGCAGCTGAGGGAGACCAGGCAGCAGATGACTCAGATTAACCAAACCCCGGGCACTTCTAGTGGAGCTGGTCCGAGCAGAACTTCCCCTTCAACAGCCTCCGAACCTTCCATTCAAAGTGAACCTATGAACACCTCAAGCTCAAATGTGGGGAAAGACTGCGGAAGGGTGTCCAATGGACCCGCCAACGGGAACTCGTCTCAGAGGGGCGTGTCTGGTTCCAGTCTGTATAGGGAAGCAAGCAGTGCAGATGAAGATTACCCACCATCGCCCTCTGTCTCCAGTCCCACCCATGGTGGCATGTCAAAACTCTCCAACCACTCAGAAGATGCTGTGAGCCAGAGGGGCGGAGAGGGGTACGTGACTCAGCTAAGTGCAGGCTATGAGAGCGTGGACTCACCTACGGGCAGTGAGACATCAGTGACCCAGCACTCGAATGATACAGACTCCAATGCTGACTCCCATGAGGCCGCTGCTGTCTCCAAAGGCAGCAGGACTGCGGGTACGCGGCACAGCACTCAGAATGGCCTGGACTCATCTGCAGCAACAGTTGCCACCAACACCTCCAATGCCTCCACAGGGTCTGTTTTGTAACATTCTTAAAGATTTGTTCATTTTTTAAGTAACTCATGGCAAACACGAAAGTCACACACTTCAGGCCAGTTAGTTCTTGTTTGAGAAATGGTCAACTGCATCACTTTTGTTTTCTACCCGACCTCCCATCATAACCTATTTCAGTGCATTTGCAAGAGGCTCAAAGCTGATTACGTTTATAAAAAAAAGCAACATTGTGTTTGTATATTTGATTTTTTTTTTAATGAATGACTTTTAAACCATTTTCCACTGTCAAAGTAATATGAACACGTGGTTCTGTACTGTTCATTTGCTCTCTCGTTAGAACTCTGAAATCATATAGCTACGTGTGATGTATCGTATCATAAAGCTCAATTAAGTCTTGAAGCTGCAAGTTCAGAGAGTCCTTAGTTTCCTGATGTTGAACTTTTTGTTCCCCTACATGACGAGAGAAAACATTTTTGTTTGACTTGTGTGTAGTTTTTTGAGATGTATCTTGTTAAATTCTGATTTCAATCCTTTTCATGTACTGACCAAATATCAATAAAGAATTTTAATATGACACAAACCTTGCTTTGATTTTCTGTTTTGAATAAATTCTATCAAAAACATTCCATTAGTTTATCAATGTCTTGGATTTATTATATCTATTTAATGTCCCAAACAAGCAGTAAAAATGCTTTGAAATCTGTGTATTTAGTGAGCATATTAAGTGATGTTTGAAGTGTTTCTGATGTAAAGTAACGTTAGTACTTTAATGAAACTGATTTTTAAGTTCAGAGTGCATAGACGACGTTTTGCTGCCCTTTTTTGTTAACCGTCCACGTCATAAGATGGCGCTACACAAAAATCAAACCTATGCATCAGACTTGGATCTCGATGATGATGCTTTCGTACTCTTTATCTTATCGAATGAATGAGACAGCGTGAGGTAGGAGGCTCCTTGAAACAACCCGAATATAAATAGAGAACCAGCCCACCAGACACACAAGGAACCTGCTGTGAAAAACAGCGCTACTGCAAAGATGAACACGGACGCGATCGTTATTGTTTCCGCTGCAAGGACTCCTATAGGTAAACTTCATCTCATGTCTTGTATCATTATATTTTCCACACGATGCTAAGCATCTCTTTGTAACGTTAGCTGTTAACTAGGTTATCCTGTTGCAGCTTGTTGACAGATTATACTAGAAAGTTTGATCTCCTGTGCCACTACCTGAATTAACAAGTTAACCAAATGATCTGTACGATGAAGTTGATGAAAGAGTGTCTGTTCGCTGTAGTTTTATACCGTCAAAATATGTCTTATTAGTTTATTTTAATTAGCTAACGCTCTTGCTACACGGCAGTCTCGAAGTGTCTCATATGGTGCAAAAGAAAGGTAGAGCTGCTCTGATTGGTTGCTGTGCGTTCTTCCCTGTGTTCTCGAGCTCTGATTGGTCAATTTATTGTATCGCCATGGCCAGGAGAAATTTTATGATTGGTCAGGGTCAGCGAAACCTTATAATCACATCATTTACAGGATATGTAATACTAATATAGCAATAAAACTATTTTGCACATATCTGTCTATTTACACACGGAGTGTTTGCCCTTTAAATATTCTCCATTCATGTTTTAGCATTAAATTCTATTAACTTATAATTAAATGTTCCGTTAAAAAAACAGAACAAATATGTTTTGCCTATTTTATTCACAGGATCATTCAATGGAGCCCTTAGTAGTGTACCCCTCCATGATCTGGGGGCATTAGTCGTTAAAGATGTGCTGAAGAGGGCCAATGTAAAGCCAGAAGAGGTCTCTGAGGTCATCATGGGTCATGTCCTCACTGCAGGTAATAATATAGCACTACATGTAGTGTACTCTAGTTTATGGATTGAGATTCCTCTCTCAGCTTCTCCTATTTGACTCTATTAAGGTCATGGGCAGAACCCTGCCCGGCAGGCAAGTGTTGGTGCTGGTATCCCATACTTTGTGCCAGCATGGAGCTGTCAGATGATCTGTGGATCTGGCCTAAAGTCTGTGTGTCTTGGTGCCCAGTCCATCATGACGAGAGAATCCACTATAGTAGTAGCAGGAGGGATGGAGAGCATGAGTCGGGTAAGATATCTATGACACTAATCTTAAAGTAAAAAGAAGGCACATTTGAGTCTACATTAGTAAAAACATGTACCGTGACTTAATGATAACTATGCAACATCTTCTGTCAGACTCCTCATATAGTGCAGATGAGGTCAGGGGTGAAGATGGGAGATGCTACTTTGCAGGACTCTATATTGACTGATGGACTCACAGACGCCTTTTACAATTACCACATGGGATTCACGGGTAAACAGATTGCCTACTTTTATTGTGCCCTTTAATATGATAATTTATCTAGTTTTGGTTGTGTGCTTGTGATAGCGGAGAATGTGGCCAAGCAGTGGGGGGTGTCCCGTGAGGCTCAGGACCAGCTTGCTGTGACATCACAGAACAGAACTGAAGCAGCTCAGAAGGCCGGCTATTTTGACCAGGAGATTGTGCCCGTCACTGTTCCCTCTAGGAAAGGCAAGAGGCTCTTTAATACGTTCAATAATAAAGGTTTCATATGCACTTCAGTTTAAAAGTTTCAAAATAAATTAAAAAACAGTAAAAACGGTAATATTGTGAAGTATTATTACAAGGTAATTTAATGGCAAAATTTTCAGCAGCCATAACTCCAGTCTTCAGTGTCACATGATCCTTCAGAAATCATTGTATTATGCTTATTTGGTGCTCAATAAATATTTATTTATTTATTATTGTCAATGTTGAATCATTGCTGAATAAAACTATTAATTGCATTAAAAAAACCTGCGTTGTACTGCAACCCCCCCCCCCCCCTTATTTTCTTAATCATTGTTTTTGTTTTGTTTACTAGTAAAATCATCTTTATAATCATAGAAACACTTTAAGCATAAACCTCTAGATTTTCAGATACATTTTGAAGTGGATTGTCTTATCTCCTTAAACTTGCATTTATCTCTGACTGAATATGAATTCAAATAAAACCTTTGTTACCATATCAGGTCCAGTCGAGGTTAAAGCTGATGAGTTTCCTCGGCATGGCAGTAATATTGATGCCATGTCCAAACTGAAGCCCTGTTTTGTGAAGGATGGTTCTGGTACAGTGACAGCTGGTAATGCATCAGGTAAACGTCTTTGTGTCTTTGACACTCAATTATGACATCTTCATTGCGTAACAGACATTAATGTGCTTTTCTTCATTGTGATGATTTTTGTTTAACAGGCATAAATGATGGAGCTGCAGCTACTGTTCTCATGAGCCAATCAGAGGCCCAGAGGCGGGGCTTAAAACCAATGGCACGCATCACTTCCTGGGCTCAGGCAGGCCTTGACCCTTCAATCATGGGCACAGGGCCAATTCCAGCCATTAAAAAAGCTGTGAGTGTCTGAGTCATCACAGGTTTTAATTCAACCACATGAATGAAGGATGAATGCTTGTAATCAGTGCTTGGTCCTGAAACACACACTATGCTTACAGGCATATTATAATTGTCCATTAATATAAGAATGAGAAATAATATAATTTTACTATGATATAATTATAATTGTGTATGTTATGATTTATGCTGTTATATTGTTTGTTTGATACTTTTTAGAAATTATTTTGAGTGCTTTATAGTATAATGTAATATTACTAATATTTATGCATTTAGCAGACGCTTTTATCCAAAGTGACTTACAAGAGAGGAGAAAATGATAACATTATCTAATTCAATTATCAAATGTTTTGTGCTATAGTCCTCATCAATTTATTGTTAAAAGCCAATTTGTTTTGCACTAGCAGTGATACTGGTTTTTGTAGTGAATTGTATCTGCTTTCTAACCAGGTTGATAAAGCCGGATGGAAGCTAGACGAGGTGGACCTGTTCGAGGTAAATGAAGCGTTTGCTGCTCAGTCCATTGCAGTGGTACAGGAGCTCGGTCTAAACCCTGACAAGGTGTGTGATTTCCTCCACTTTATACATACATGTATATATCCACACACACATATACTGTATTTACATATAAATGTGTGTGTGTCTGTGTGGATCGTCTGGTATTCATTTTAAACCTTTACGATATGGTTCCTAAGTATTTACTTGACATATCCATTTGTGTGCTTCATAATTCAACACTTCATTTGTCTCTTTCCCTTCAGGTTAATGTGTGTGGAGGTGCGATCTCTCTTGGACATCCTCTTGGGATGTCTGGCTGTAGGGTGTTGGTGACCCTGCTCCATGCGCTTCAGAGGACAGAGGGACGGAAAGGGGTCGCTTCACTTTGTATAGGAGGTGGAATGGGTATTGCTATGTGTGTAGAGAGAGAATAAGGGCTGAATAATGCTGATATTGACAAATGACCACACTGTAATAGTGTTCTTTTAATCAGGCCTTTACAAATCTTTAACAAGCTATGGTGACACTAAAGTACATACTTAAGTCAGTACTTTTATGTACTGCAAATCAAGGGAAACCTGTAGTATAATTTACACATGGCCAGTTCTGGTTTCCGGTGTAAAATCCTCTCTAATGTATCATATAGAGTTAATCTAATGTATTTTGCACTTAAAACTAATGTATTCCCTGTGCTACATAAAGATGACTTATTGAAGTATACCAGCTGTAATGACATTCCTTTTTTTTGTGTTAATCGTCTATGGTGGCTGAGTTACTCTTATAGCAGAATTTGTATTGGTATTTAAACTGGGCCTGTCCATGTATTACACATGCATATCAATGATAACCTGATTGGATTATGAAAATCATGGAGTGGTTTATTTCTGTGTAGTAATCGATCAGTTGAATGGAGTCAGTTTGTTTGGAAATTTAGAACAGGACCTGTTTACACTGTGCATTAGAAACCTGCCTTAGAGAATGTCAAATGTGCCAAAAGACAAAATTAGCCTCTTTCCTGTGCTTCCAATAGGCTGCTTTTAATAATCTTGCCAAATGTTAATTTTTACCTCAGGGGGAAAGCTGTTTACATATTTAGCCTGTTGTACTCTAAGTCTCACCACCTAATAAAGAATTTAATGGAGAGCAATGTGTCCTACAGTCAATACAGGGCCACTTTTTTGGTAAATCATCTAGAATGTTTATGTGCATTTCACAGATTGCTCTGATTTGAGTCAGGCATTTTGCAATGTTCAAAATATACATAAAAAACAACTGTTTAAGCCCAACATCACTGAATTCAGGTAAAATGAGTCAGTAAATCTATACATTGTAAACAAGAATAGGTTATTTCTAATATAAAATAATATAGTTATTTAGCAAGTCATGATGCTATACTTTTAGATGTTCAGTTGTTTTTTAGGAACATTATCCTTAAGAAATGTTGCAATTAGCAACTATTCAATTCATATATTTCAAGTACTTTTGTGGCATTTTGAGGCAAGTACTCTTAAGTACCTTACCTGACATCACCTCTGAGAGATCCAACCAAGTATCCAATGGTGTCACGAACAATTAATAAAGTAACCAGTAGGAGACGCCAAATCTCAAATGGCGTTCATGACAATCGCTTCGTCATCGGCCTGTTGTTGAGTCTCAGATCAGTGTATGATGCAGGTGTGATTGCTGTCATGAAGTCTAAAGGGTTTAAACAAGTCAAAATTCCCATATCAAGCCCACATTGTTAATACATGCACTCACATACAGTTTCATACATTGTACTAAAAACATGGAAAAAAGATATTCATCATGGTAAATAAAGCAGAAGGCACTTAATAGGAGGATGCCAAATAGGCTAGTGTGCGCAGGCCAGGCACTTAATCGGATTACACTTCCGACAAACCACACACGAGCTCGTTATGTACAGACCACTACTGTACAATAAAGGCTTTAATCACATCCTGTTTTTACTCTTTCACAATGCCGCTCTTTATTAATAGAGACCAGATCTTTGCTCATCAAGTCCACCTTCTAGAGCACAAACTACGGGTGAGTTTCCTCTTATATTACCTGAACGTCAAAATTGATGGGCTTGTAAATAATGAAATGTCGCTTTTTATGTGCTTTTGCGTTCGATTTACAGACATGTCTACTGTCCTTATGATAATTATGCTGTTATATTATCAAGGCTTTATTGTAAATAAATATAATATAATATTTTGTATGCAGTGTTGGGGAAAGTTACAATATTGCTTTACTCCATAAAAAGTAACTAATTGCGTTACTTTTTATTGAAAGTAGGCTATTACTTTTGCGTTACCTTTTCTCATCTGGGCTGGGCTTGCTTGTTTGTTGTTTAATAACCAAAAAAAATTTGGCAAATGAAATAAATAAGCCTCAGGCTGAAGAAAATACAAATTCATATCAACAAACCTTTCAGTTGTGCTGCCATTCTGGATTGCAGAATAATCGTTTTTGCTTTTTAGTATGGTTGAATTGGATCATGGAAGGTCAGCAGCAAAGACATAATTTAATCTCACTTTATTAACCACATAAAGTATATTTGTGTAATTCAACATTTAATTATTGCAAGTTTGCATAGCCTACTATTCTGTTTGCATTTCACTGATTTTATCCATTTTAAGGAATACGGAATCTGTTTTTGTGCAAGAGAGATGCATGCTCACATTTAGTCTAGAACAACAATAACCATCATGTTTCACAGTGCACACAATGCCACTACACCTTACTCATGATTTCAGTCAACAGGGGCAAGAGAGCTGTCAGTCAATACATGGGGGAAAAAAAAGTAACTTTAAATTTAAAACTAATTTGTTACTTTACTAGTTACTTCAAAAAAGCAATCTGATGTAACTCATGTTACTTGTAATGCGTTACCTCCATCACTGTTTGTAAGTGATGGTTATATTATATGTCTTAAACGTTGTCTCGGTAGGCCACTCGCTAAGATTTTGAGACACGGCCACATGTGTATCATTTAAGTTTTGTTGATGGCTGATGAATGTTGTAATTTATTTTATTTGACTTCTGTTATTTGTACTATTACATCTGTATAGCTATGCTTAAATGTAATGACAAAGCTCTCCCTATTTCTCTATTTAGAGTAAAGAGGAGCATATTTTGGAGTTGGAAACAGAGAATGCTCTTCTTCATTTGAGACTCGCTAAGGTAGGCATTTGTATACCAAATTTAGTGTGAAATGCATCTAACTTCCCTAATGGTGGTCGACCCTCCACTGCAGTTAAGAGTTTGACCTGGCAGATGGTTTCACTGCAAGATAAGTGGCTTGCAGAGTGCAGACAGACGACAGGTGCTCACCAGTCTCACCTAATTTACTCACATGCTTAATATCCGGGTATGCAATACAGACCAGTAATACAACTGAAATACAAAAATATACCAAAAAGCTTTTTTTTGGAGATTTATTATGATAACATTATGGTGTTATTTTAAGTAGCTATGAGAACAATGTAAATAACATGGTAAATAAATATGATTCTGTATCATGATATACACTACCATTCGAAAGATGTTTTTTTGAAAGATATTATTACTTTTATTCAGTAAGGATGCATTACATTGGTCAAAAGTGAGAGCAAACACATTTGTTGCATAAGATTTCTATCTCAAATAAATTATGTTCTTTTGAACTTTCTATTCATCAAAGCATCGTGATGAAAATGTATTACGGTTTCCACAAAAATATTAAGCATCACAACGGTTTTCAATATTAATAATAAGCAATGTTTCTTGAGCACCAAATCATGAAAATCTAATTTTTGCCATCAATGGAATAAATTACTTTTTAAAATAGAAAAGATTGATTTCAAATTGTAATTATGTTTCATTATATTACAGTTTTTATTGTATTTTTGATCAATTAAATGCAGCCCTGGTGGGCATAAGAGAATTCTTTATAAAAAACATGACTCCAACTTAATACTATAAACTGTGTATCAAAATTCCATTGAATTACCATGTCCACAATGCTTTTTGAAAGGTTAAAAGCAATGTAAATGTATTGAACAGTTTGTATGTGTTTCCCATTCACCTTTCCTAAACTTCCAGTGTTTGGGTAAACTTCGCCATGAGAGGGATGAGGAAATTCATGCCAATAGAAAGAAACATCAGCAGCAGAGGAAAGTGCAGAAGTCCACAAATGCAACTCTCTCCAAACTCCTGTCTGAAGTTCAGGTGATTGCAAAACACTGTTTTGAAACTAATCCTTCACTTCAAATACTTTGAAATGCAATGTGTTGGAAATTCAGCATCATTGTGTGGTCAATCTTGCTCTCAGATGCTGAAACAGGACTTGAGGGATGTTTTTACCATCTACGTGGGGTTTGCTAAAGAGCTGGAGGAGCAATGCAAGCAGCTGTTTGAATGTGTGGGCACGG
This sequence comes from Meda fulgida, assembly GCA_030578275.1. Classification (NCBI taxonomy): domain Eukaryota; kingdom Metazoa; phylum Chordata; class Actinopteri; order Cypriniformes; family Leuciscidae; genus Meda; species Meda fulgida. The sequence goes on from CM060635.1 coordinate 12,913,311, forward strand.
CCAGAAATGCTACTCCAGATCTCCAAAGTGATGACTCTCAGAGTGAGTGTTCTTTACTGAGATGAACTCAGATACCAATACATCAGTTCATCTGCATTATCTGTGAATATTTGTACCTCCAGATACACTTAACGGATCTCATTCACTTGTTATTTACGTGCATGTACACTTATATACGTGCGCACGGTCATACGGCAAGGTCATAAAACGTCCTGGATTAGGAACCTTAACCCTCAACCTTCATCTCCTCTTCTATTTAATCTTCTGCTCTCATTCCCTTCATTCTTTGCCATCTGTCTCCTCCTTCATCTGTCTCTTTCTCTTTCACAAAACCATCCGTGTTGTGACAGTAGGTATGTGGTGCAGTGTTCAGAGATAATCCACGGATCCCCTCCCCCAGCCTCTCCTCCAGGAAAAGCTGCTGTCAGCAGGGACAACACGGTCATGTGTCCCGGCCGTGCGTCACCTGCACACCATAGTGACAGGCCTCCCACAGGGCCTGTGGATCTTATCCCTTGTCATTTATATAGCTGTATTTGTAAAACTCCAAGCCAAACCACTCATCGCTGTGTGTCAAAGTGAAAATGAAAAAATATGTTCCTGACTAAAGGCTTTTAAGTGTACACAAAGATAACAGTATAGGGGGATGCTTGTTAGCATTTGTCCACTGTGATTATATATGTTTGGCCTGTGATATTGTGTTGGTTGATACTATTTGATACATATTGTTTCCAGTGGTGTGTGGTAAAAAATGTTTAGTCCAATATAAATTCATGTTATTTTTTTATTAGATCTTTCCATGGTTCACGAATCAAGAATCAAAAAATACTATATTTAGATTAAAAAGCATTATAAACCTAATATTTATTAAACCAATCACATCAAAGTCTCATTTCTTCAAAGTTTATGTGATTTTAAACATTCAAAAATAATAAGTGCAATGATTTATTAACAAGCATATTTTGTGTATCTTTTGTTTGTTTCTAAATGTCGTTGCGCTGTTCAATATAGTCACCTTTTTTCTGACCATTAGTCATCAAATGGTCACAGCTATATAGGTAACCTTTCATTTAACCAAGCGAAGTGATTAGTAGAACTGAGCTCAAGAAAGGCAAACTCACTTTAAATTTTTTGGTGTATCGTAGCTATTGGACAGTTTTAGAAAAATAAGTTATTTACACACCGTTTGATTTTGAGAGTTATTTCTGTGCTTTCAAGTATTTTCTCATCATGTTTTTTTCTTTGACAGATTCTTTCCAATAACATCAACTTGTTTTTATAGTCAAGTCATTATTTGTCTGACTGCAGGTTCCATGGATTAGAGTTTTCTATATGTATTCATATTTTAATGAAAACAAATAGATAGTTGAGAAGTTTTTGTTGCATTTGTTTTCTGCAGAGCTCCGGATTCAGGTGACTGCACTTGAGCACTCTTTACAGGAAGAGAAAGAGAAGTGCAGAGAGGAGCGGGTGAGGAGGAGGCTGCTCCACAACACCTTGGTTGTACGTACTCGGTTCTCTGCTTTGATTCACTGTTCTTAATGTATTCATAGGGTAACGTGTTGCCATTTATTTCAAGTCCAGATGTAGGGAGTACACTGTTATGCTATTACCTACTGTGGCTTGACACATGAATATTTCAGAAAGAAATATTTTAAATATTTCAGAACAGTTTCTACCTTACCTATCCTTAAAATGACAGTGCAAGCAGTTAGGATGATTTAGTTACATTGAAAAATAGTTTAAGCACCACACACATTTCTCTCTGTAGGAGCTGAGGGGGAATATCAGGGTTCACTGCAGGGTGCGTCCAGTTCTGCACTTTGATCACATCCCAGGATCACCTACAACCAATGGGTACTGTAGTCTAAATATATATTGAAAGAATAGCGGTAGATTAATGGCTATTAAATTAATACATTTTTTTAATTCTTTTTAAAAATGTGCTGCAATTTAAATAAAAACATTGTTTCATACAGAATGTGCCACATGCTTAGGGAATGCTGTATGTTTTGTAGCCAGGCGTGCTAAATTCATTTTCCTTTTTAAGGTCTTCATTATGTGAAGCAGTGGTGCAGGCCATTAATGATGTGAGTGAATTGATTATATGTAGTGTAGTTTATGGGGTGTATGAATTGTAATGGCCCAGTACTGCATCCTACACCCTGGAATAATCATCTCTGACCATTCTTTTTTCGCAGGACTCTGTTTTTGTGAACTGCGCCAAAACCTCAAGTCCTGTAATGAACAAAATATTTGAGTTTGAAAGGTATTTGCACACTGAATAAAATGTGAACATTTGAAACAGGCGCTTTGGTGGTGGGTGATGTAGAATGTGTCCATTATTTGTTTGATTTGCAGAGTACATGGTCCAGAAGACAGCCAAGAGACTGTGTTTGAGGAGGTGAAACCCCTTCTAACCTCTCTACTTGATGGGTGAGTGAGTATGCTATTTAATACAAACAAGTTTAACTATTCGCTTAGGGAAGATGCTGGGATCAAATGATGCTTGTATATAATTTTTATATATATAAATTAACATTGAGTAAATTACATTTTATGCACATTAGTCAAGTCAAGTATATTTATATAGCGCTTTTCACAATATAAATTGTATCAAAGCAGCTTCACAGTGTCAATCAAATAACATGATGTTTGTTTCTTGGTGGAAAAAAAAACATCCACGATTGGTATGGCTGATCAATGGTATTAATGCTTGGTTAATTAATTTGAATATCCCCAACTGAGCAAGCCAAAGGCAACAGTGGCAAGGAACAGAAAAACTCCATCAAGTGACCTACTGGTGTCCAAAACTCCATCAGTTGACTTAATGGAGAGAAAAAAAAAACCTTGGGAGAACCCAGGCTCAGTCGGGGGCCAGTTCTCCTCTGGCGTTTATGAACTAGAGGCCGGGTTTACAGTAACTGTAATTTGATACAGAATTTTGTTTTATTTTATCACTTCGGGGTGGGCACGCGAACCGTAATCACAACTTTTTATCTGTAGAGTGGGAAAGGGATCCTCCATAGGGAGAGGCTAGTTGGCACTTCAGCACTGCGTTGTCATCGGGTCCAGGCAAAGCTCCTAGTCAGATCTGGATACGAACTGGATCCGGCAGGCTGTGGGAAAACCTTGGGATAAACAAAGACACTATAATTAGCGTAGATGCCATTCTTCTTATGATGTAACGAGTACATCAGGATTTAAGGGAAGTGTTCCCAGTTCCGGCTGACCTAATCTATGCAGCCTAACATTGAATTATAGAAGTCTATAATGTATTATGTGTATGCTAGGTCAAAGAGATGTGTTTTTAGTCTACCTTTGAACTGACAGAGTGTGTCTACTTCCCGGACATTGGTAGGAAGACTGTTCCAAAGTTTTGGTGCTAAATAGGAAAAGGATCTACCGCCAGCAGTCGATTTTGATATTCTAGGTATTATCAACTGGCCCGAATTTTGAGATCGCAATAGATGTAAGGGACTATAATGCGTTAAGAGCTCGCTCAAGTACTGCGGAGCTAAACCATTTAGTGCTTTGTAAGTAATCAACAATATTTTAAAATTTATACGATGTTTAATAGGCAGCCAATGCAGTGTTGACAGAACCGGGCTAATATGGTAATATTTCCTGGTTCTAGTAAGAACTCGAGCTGCTGCGTTTTGAACTAGCTGTAGTTTATTTATTAAGCGTGCAGGGCAACCACCCAGTAGAGCATTACAATAATCTAGTCTTGATGTCATGAAAGCATGAACTAATTGTTCTGCATTTATTAATGAGAGCATATGTCATAATTTAGATATATTTTTAAGATGGAAAAATGCAGTTTTACAGATACTAGACACGTGACTTTCAAATGAAAGATTGCTATCAAAGAGCACACCCAGGTTCCTAACCGACGACGAAGACTTAACAGAGCAGCCATCAAGTGTTAGACAGTATTCTAGGTTATTACGTGTGGAAGTTTTTTGTCCAATCATTCGAATCTCTGTTTTTTCAGAGTTTAGTAGTAGGAAATTACTAGTCATCCAATTTTTTATATCAGCTATGCATTCCGTTAATTTTGTGAATTGGTAAGTTTCATTAGGTTTTGAAGAAATATAGAGCTGAGAGCTGGAATATAGTTCCTTCAAGAGAGGAACACAGTTGTGAGGATACTGCTTTTTCTAATATCTTTGAGAGAAAAGGCAGATTTGAGATCGGCCTGTAATTGACTAATTCTGAAGGATCAAGTTGCGTTTTTTTAACAAGCGGTTTTATCATAGCCAGCTTAAAGGTTTTTGGTACGTATCCTAGAGACAAAGACGAATTAATGATATTAAGAAGAGTATCTATGATCTCTGGAAGCATCTCTTTCAGTAGCTTAGTCGGTATAGGGTCTAATAAAAGTTAGTCGATTATACAATATATAATACATGTTGTCGATTTAGATGAATTAACGAGTTTTCAGAATTCTTCCTCTCCTATAGGAACAAATGAATAACATTTTTCCTCAGGGAGACTACAATGCACTCCCTGATGCGATACTGTAGTAGACGGTTGCATAGTTATAATTTTGTCCCTGATATTATCAATCTTATAAGTAAAGAAGTTCATAAAGTCATTACTGTTGTGCTGCTTGGAAACTTCTGGGCTTGAAGCTTTCTTTTTCGTTAGTTTAGCCACTGTTTCATATAAGTATCTAGGATTATGTTTATTTTCTTCTAATAGGGTTGAAAAATAAGCAGATCTAGCAGCTTTTAAGGCCTCTCTTTTAAGGCTTCTCTCACATTAGTGCCAGTTACTTTGTCTATTTTTGTTCCACTGTTGTGCCAAAATCGGTAACCTAGACTAGTCTGTGACTAGAGGTCAGGTCACTGTCTATTAAATGTTTTAGTGAGAACCTGCCTGGTGCTCATGCACGTTAGCATAAATGTGGTTTGGGAGTTTGACAGAATAAATGTACTTGAATAAATAATCTTTTTAGACAAGCTTTCTGAGTGCTATTGCTTGCTTTATCATTATGACATTATGACTTGATTTTACAATTTTAATTGTAATTTATTAGTAGTAGTATTATTTTGGACAGACTGAATATTTTTTTAAATATTCTTTTAAACAATTATATTTTTTACTTGTTGCTGTGATCTAGAAACATGTACAACACTTTGAAATGGCAGTAAATATCGAAGTAGAAATGCTTCCTAGTTTTACCACGTTTCTTTCTTTAAAAAATAGGAAAAGAGGGAGTAAGTGTGCATGTATAAAGACAGTGGCAGATAAAAACACAGTGTTGGTAAAATCTTTGAATTTGGTGAATATTAGAGTTTTTATTTATAGTGTTTTTTTAAAAAGTACTTTATTCCTAATGTGGCATTACACAAATCAACAAAAATTAAATAAATAAAAGAAAAGAAAACAAGAATAAAGAAAATAGTGGCTTGCAACCTAGCAAACGGAAATAGTTGCAAGGAAAAACAATCTAAGACATTTGAGAATATGAGACAGAAAACATGTAGTGAACAGCGAGCTCTAGTCACAGATTTGTTAAGGTCACCGATTTTGGCGCTGCCAACACTGTCAAATGGAGTCTTTGTAAGGATTATAATACTTATACTATAAATCTCTCTTTCATTTCAGGTATAATGTATGTATCATGGCATATGGTCAGACGGGCAGTGGGAAGACACACACAATGATTGGCTCCCAGTCTGAGGAGCTCACAGCTGCAGTGCAGGTCTCTCAACAGGGCATCATTCCAAAAGCAGCCAATGAGCTTTTTAAGTAAGCCTCAGCTCACATCCCTTTCACAGCACAGTTAAAATCTATATGTTTTGCTCATCTACAATGTTGCACGCAGGATACCTGACTGTCTGTATTGATATGTCACAGGCTGATCTCTGAGAAGCCAGCGGACAGTCATACGGTGGAGATGTCCGTGGTGGAGGTCTATAATAATGAAGTTCTGGACCTGCTAGCCAGAGATGAAGATGGGGCGACAGTTGGGGTGAAGAGAGAGGTCATCACCACCAGCACAGGCACCAGTGAGGTGCCCTGCCTAACAAATGAGTGAGTCACAGCAGTCAGCATGAAGATATAACATATCACACTTTTCAAATTTAATACATTTGTATTTTAACAATTTTACAAAATACAATGGTCAGAGCAAATAACTAAATTCAGCTAACAATGCATGCATAGTTGCAGTGCAAAGTTAGGATAACAAAATAAGTTATCAACTTTCAAAGTTTATAATAAGGTTCAATTAGATTAATAATTAAATGAGTATCATAAACTAACTATTCATTAATCAAAGTAACTCTTATTTTTTTTAATAAATATACTACTGTTCAGTGTTATGTTTGTTCATTCATAATACTCTAATTATTTATAGAACATGGAAGTTAGTATATGCAGAAATTAACATGAACCTAAATGTTCTTTGTGGTTTTTTAACACTTGGGCCTGGTTTCACAGGCAAGGCTTAGGTTAAGTCAGGATAAGGCATTGGTTCAATTAGGACATTTTAGTAGCTTTTATAAATGTGCCTTAGGAAAATATATTACTGGTGTGCATCTTGAAACAAAACAATGACACTGACATATTTTAAGACATGCCAGTGCAACTTGCTTTCCGTTAAAACAGCTCAAACATGCATTTGAGTCTAGGACTGGGTTTAGGCCTTGCCTGTAAAACCGAGGTATAAAGTCTAACTAATGTTAACAAATTGACAAAATTAACCACTTGCTGTTGTTGATGTCAAAGCATTTTTCCTTTTTAACCAATGCCATGTTAATAATTTTAATATTTATTGGCCTATAAAATCCACAGTAGTTATTTTTAAATAAATTTAAATATTTTATGTTTAAGACATTTTGCTCCCTTTTGTGCCATATAATTATTTTTGGTGTATTAATGCATGTGTTTTGCAATAGTGTACATAGCTGCATTGTTTGGTTTGTTTGACCTACTTTTTCATTGTACTTTGAGCTCCATACGCATGTGACTGTCACAGGTTTGCATGTGTTTGTGTGTCAGGTTGGTACGGAGCTCTGCAGAGGTGATGCAGCTGATCAATTCTGTGTTAAAGCTGAGATCTCACAGTCCCACCCTGGTGCACATGGACTCCTCCAGATCTCATTTCATCGTCACTCTCACCATCACCTCCAGAAGCCCAGATGCTCTGGCTCTAGGTATGATATACAGTACAGTGTTTCTTCAAGTCCCCAACTCAGGTTTTGAAGCTGAAATGTTCCCTCAAGCCATACGCCACTATCTGCAGCACACACGGTTATGGCTTTTAAGTGAGACCGAGCGTATTATCTAAAGACGCACAAACAAACGCTCATTATAACAACTCTATTTTCTCACACACCCACTGCATTAGTTATCTACACATACACACATTCAAGCACTTTCTCACTACTCTGAAAAAAAAAAATCTCTGTGCTCACTCCAAAGGTTTCTCACAGTAGCACTGAAAGACCTCATAAAGGATGCCATAAAGTGGATTTACGTGTGTATCATCAGAGATATATGGGCAGGAGACATATAATTATATAAAAATTATATTATAAAATAATAAAGTAGCTATAATATTAGTATATTATAGTATACTATATATTAGTATAATGAAGTATACTATAATAATAATAAATAATTAAAATTATAACACTCAAAATGACGGCTGTACATAGTTCCACTCTAAAGTTAAAAGAGCCAATCATTTTTTAAAAGAGGCATCAGTTAGACCAGATTAGCCCTAAAAATACTATTTATTTATTTATTTGAAAAATATATTGCTGGGTTTTTATAGTTAACTGGAAAAAAAATGTTTTACTTTAAAATGAATGTTAAATGAATTAAATTAAAATATATAAAACTTAAACATTTCTAATTTTTATTTACTTTTACTTGGTGTGCTAAAATAACTCAAACTAAACTGAAATAAATAAAACTATATATAATATATAATAATAAAAACTATATATACATAAAAAAACGAAAATTACTAAAACTTTAATGAAAACTGAAAATATAAAAATAAAACTGTCAAATCGATTAATCGCGTATATATATATATATATATATATATATATATATATATATATATATATATATATATGTATATACAGTATACACAGATGCACACACACATATAATATATAAAAATATTACAATATTATATAAACACATACGTATATATTATGTAAACAAAAACTTATGTTAGATGCGTTAGATTAAAATTGATCTATAGTAAGTAATAATGTATTAAAATGTCTTTCTCACTGTCTTTAATATATATATATATATATATACATACATACATATAGGCTATATATATATATATATATTTTTTTTTTTTATGTAGAATTGGAACAGTTTCTGAGATTTTGGCCTAGATGGTAGCTAAAAGCTATAGTTTTATGACTGAAAAGTAGCAGTCTGGTGTTATTACTGAGATGGCTGCTGAGGGAACTGACCTGCATAAAAGGCACTTTGTTACCATAACACTTGGAAGAAATAGTTTTACTCCTACTTTATGGATTCATACTGTGTGATCTCTGTGTGTTACAGCTCGCAGGCTGCAGAATGCCAGACAGGACGTCCAGCGAGTGTCTCAGAGGGAGTGGTGGAGCCCGCGCTGCCGCAGGGCCGCCTCTTCACGCTCATCTAGCCCCGTCTCCTCGCCGTCCCACTCCCCCTGTCACTCACCTTGCCCTTCTCCCCGTCACTCACCATGCCCCTCTCCCCGAACCAGCATCACACAGACCCCCCTCAAGACCAAGCTGCAGTTAGTGGACCTGGCTGGGAGCGAGTGTGTGGGTAAGGTTACAGTGTTGTGCTTCGTTGAGCAGTGAGTTGTTACTAGTTTGGCCATTTTACAATAAAACAAATATAATCATATTCAGACTCATTAGATAAAGTTTATGGAGTGTTAAATCTTAGGTCAGATTTGATTAAAATGCTCCTAGTAAATGAAGATGTCAATAGTCTTTTAGCATGAATGTTTATCTGTGTTTAGGGATGTCAGGTGTGACCGGTGCTGCTCTGTGGGAAAGCTCCTGTATAAACCGCAGTCTCTCGGCTTTGTCTGATGTTCTGGGAGCTCTGGCCGAACGACGACCCCACGTCCCCTATCGCAACAGCAAACTAACACATCTGCTACAGGACGCCATCGGTGAGAGCTCATTCACTGTGAAATACAAGTCACTTGAACATGCACACTAGTCCATAACACATCCATCCATGCTTCCTCCCTCACTCCTTCCTTCCTGAAAATATGACTGAAGATGAGCCAAACATTTGAACATACAAAAACTGAACAATCTAGTGACCTGTTACATTATTGAGAACTTTTCAATTTAGAATGACATTTATACATGCATGTATACTGGTCATATAATGTAATTTTTCACAGTGCAACTTACTTAATGTTATTGTTATTTGCAATGCATTTTTAAACATTCAATATATTATTTATCAACTAATGTCCTAACTGTGCCATATGTTCCTTTTTGCCTGCCTGTGGATGGACAGCATATAAAATTTAGCTCTGTAGTTAATTAAAATAAATTAAATTAGCTATTCAATTAAATGGAAAATATTTGATCTTTTAGACACAATGGAACTGGAAAGATTTTGTTGGACTTTTTCCTTGTATATTGTGCAAGTTTGCTTTGCTTTTATTTGAACCACAGTTAAAACCAGTTCAACCAGTCAAGTTAAAACACAACCACAATATCTGTCATAGACAGGGCCTGCCTACATTCGAACCACTGACCACCCTTTTGACCTCTTTTCTGTCTCCTTTCTGGCACAGGAGGGGATGCTAAGCTTCTGATAATGCTGTGCGTATCTCCTACTCAACGCTTCCTCACTGAATCTATTCAGTCACTGGGCTTCGGTGCCAGAGCCAGACAGGTCCAGAGAGAGCCACCACGCAGGAAGAACACGGCTCTGAAGATGAAGTGACAAACAGGAGATCCATTTAATAGTAAAAAGCTATTTGTGTATTTTTACTTGTATGCATTATGATTGCAAGTTTATGGTGCTCAGGCTATGTTGAAATTTGCAGTACGTTGTAAGAAGACTTTGGGGTTAAATTTGTTGATATCATAGTTGCTTATGCTTATACTTGTTAGTATTGTTTACAAAGTAATTCTAGCATTTTCAGTTACTCACTCTCTTTGGCTGACCATGCACTTTGGGGATATTCCTCTGAAAAATATGTTTACAGGTGTTTTGTGATTAGTGTTATTAGTGTGAGTGGAATACTTCAGATTAAGTGTGTCTGCAATCATCCATTAGTTTAGTATGTGCTAAAGTATTGATGTGATGATGAAAGATGTATGGCTTTGAAGGAATGGTGTTTGCAACCTGACTCTAGTTGACCTTATATTTTACTGCAATGTAACTTGATGCCTTTCAAATGTATAACTATTTATTTATATTAAAATAAAATGCTTTATAATTAATAAAATTTAAAGTAAAAAAAAGCATCTACTTCTGTCATTTGCTTTAAATTATTTTTGTTCCATTGTTACAAGGGGTAGTGATGTAATGTTTCTTCCCCAGAGTAGCGTTGCTGGGGCGTGACTTTATTTACATTTGACATACTCTTCACAACCAATCGGAAACTTCTCATGCGAGTGATGTAACATGAAAACACGGAAGTGGTAGTGTAAGTGTTACTTAAGCCTACGGTTTTGTTACATAGCACCATAGACTATATAAAACAGCACTCGTAAGTCGTAACTGTTTATTCTTTATCTAACACACCTATCTGAGACGGATATACTGCGGTCGATCTTCTCTGGATTTTCAGTCATTTTCTGCATTTTAACGCTCCACGGCGGACAGGTGAGTTTATAACTAAAGTAGGCTATATAATATTGTAGTAAGATTTACTTCAGCGCAACGGAGCAACGTTTGGACAGTCATCTTATTGTAAAAACCTGGCCCATTTTCCATCCATATTTTTGGTTAAAAGTGTGTATGAGGGAAAAATATTACTGTTAACGGACATGCGCGAAATAGGAAACTTTACAAACAATGTTTAATTATTTCCTAGAAATAACTTACACATTATTGTTAGCCCTATCATGTTATTATGGGCAGCGTAGGTAAAACCCTCTTAACGTCCAAATAACGTACTTGACATGAAATTCCCACTTAATGTTGCAATATGAAACAAGGAAATATCTCCTATTATTTCCACCCGTCGTAAATTGTTTGCAACTAATAATCTATTTTTAATTTTGCACAGCATTACAGTTCAAATTCAAGATGCTAAAAGCCATCGGTCAAACTCTTTTTTCCTCTGGACTCCAGCACCCAAAGTTCACTGCTCAGCAGAGTAAGGTTAGTAGCCTAATCAAAATGTCACTTTGCCTGAAAAACGTCCAGACTTAACTTTGTCAGATTTGTTAATATTTACTTGATGCTTATTTGCAGAGATAATGGTTGCATTTTGTTTTTGATTGAGTCTGCTCATGTTTATATTGAAGCAGACCTTGTTTATTGTTGTAATGTTACCAGTCATATCTGATGAAGTGATGTTTTTCAGGGTGAAGACTATGAGGTCCGCACTTACCACACAACAAACTGGGTGAGCACAGCTGTGACTGGGATGGAGCAGGACCCGGCCTTAGGCACAGGCTTCAGAAGACTCTTCAAATACATTCAGGGCAATAATGACAAAAGTAAGTCTTCATGGACCTGTAGTTGACGACTAAACTCAGATTTTCATGTAGTAGACAGACACTCAAGATTAGATGCATTGTTATTTCCTTACGTCAGCCCCTGTGATTGTGACATTTTCATTATACAACAGAAATACAATGGAAAATAGCATAAGCACATATGGGTGAGAAATGCGTTCCTATGCAAACCCTGTTGTGAGCTTGGACAGACACTTCCTGTTTAATGAGCTTTCTTCGGGGTCTTTCAAATGACTTTTGCAATTTTTTGTTAAAATGTTACTTTGTCCAAATTGCATGAAACTTTGTACGGCTTTCAACACTTTCTAGATCTCCCAAAAAATTTTTTTATTGATATCTGTTTGTATGTTAGCGTGAAAAAAAAAAGTCTGGACAAAATGCATCATCAGAAACAACGCAGAACACAGACAGAAATGAAGTGGCACACTTCTAACAATGCTAAAAACATTCACAATGCAAAATTATTTTTTTGACAAAAAGTAATTTTTATTTTTATTATTGTGATTTCAGCATATTTAGATATGAAGCCAAGTGGAAAAACTTGTGAAAAGATATCTTTCAGTTAGTCAAATATAGCAAATAAATCCTCCAAAAACTGCACAAATCTGAAGTAAAAACATTAATAAACAGAGTAAAATTACATGTGTTTAAATAAAAACTATTATTTTGTTACAAAATTACATTTTGTTGCCTGGGGTCTCTGGAGACCCCAAGATCATGAGTGTATACCCCTATACGAAGACCGCACAATGTAATGGTAATGTCCCGCTGGCAGTGTATCAGAGCTGCGGTACGTTAATGGAGCGTTTCATAGTGTTTGAACTTGGACTCAAATATAAAGAAATGCGGTCAGTGCTTAACTCAAGGAGTTCAGTGAAGTTTGCAATATTTTCACAGATTTGAACTTCCCGGATCAATAACTTGTGAGCTAAACGTTGTTAAAACACAAATGACACTTATTTACAATCACAGTAACGTAGTCGACAACGAGCAACCCAAATTTCCTAAAAACAAGCTTTATAATATAAATTGATCAGGTGGCTGAGAATAAGAAAGTCCGGATAAGAAACGAAGCCCGAATAAGAAATGAATATGAATAAGGAAATATGTATATGAAACGCTCCATTAACGTACCAGAGCTCTGAAACACTGCCAGCGGGACATTAAACAGGAAGTGTCTATCCGAGCTCACAACAGGCAAATATCTTTGCGAGGGACGAAAAGATTTGAAAAAAATAAAATAAAAAATTCTCCCGTCCCAAATTTTTTCCACCACCTCGTCCTTTAGGGGCTCCATAGAAATCTACTCATGCATAAAGCCAAAGGTTTTACGAGGAAATTATTTCTTGTGACTATAATAAATCACATCTCAAGGTACTTTTATAATAATAAAAAATCATGTGCCAGGTTGTTACCACAGATTCAATTGTGTTAATGATTCACCAGTTGACATTATACCTGGAAAATAGCTTTGGCACATTGAGATCAGTGCATGTTTCTGCACCTTTTCATCAAAGAAAGACCTTTGATATTGGCTTTATCTGAGCGCTTGTCCTGTACCGTCATGTGTCAGAGTGTAAGGTGGAGATGACGGCGCCAGTGAGCTGTTTGATTGACCCTGGGGCCGGACCCACTTGTGAAAGCACCTTCACTATCTCCTTCTTCATCCCTGAGGAACATCAGGCTGACCCACCCAAACCCACCGACGCAGATATTTTCATAGAGAACCGGAAAGAGTCCACGGTGTTTGTGAGGTAGGCCTATGTTTGTGGTTTTAAAATTGGAGATTAAATTTAGCTACTCTTCTGTTCAAAACTTTGGGGTCAACATGTTTAGCAGCACAGCTGTTTTCAGCACAGATGATAGTAAGAAATGTGTCTTGAGCAGCAAATCAGAATGATTTCTGAAGGATCATGAGACACTGAAGACTGGAGCAATGATGCTGAAATTTTAGCTTTGCCATCACAGAAATAACATTTTAAAATATATCAAAATAAAAAAAACTTTCATTTTAAATTAAAACAGTAAGTTTCTGAAATATTATTTATTTAAGCAAATAAATGCAGCCTTGACGAGCATAAGAGTTCTTTCAGAAGCATTTAAAGAGCATATTGCAGTTTAAAAAATCTCTAATATATAACCTTGTATGAAAATACCATATGAAAAGGTAATGGAGGATTTAAAATGTTTTAAAACGACATAAGGGCACCAATTTAGTAGATAAAGTGAGCGTTTCTTTGACTGCTCATAAAAAACGCTTTTTTTTCAACATCGCGTCATTTTACGTCACGAGAGGGAGCCTCAGCAGCGCAGAGTAGTTGGTATTCAGTAAGAGCCGTCGTGAATCGGTGGTTTCGGTAGTTTTTGTATTTTAATTTATCATCGTCATGGTAAATTACTGTGTTTGTGGAGGTTGCGAAAACTCCGGCCTGTCAGGGCATCGAGTCCACAGGTTTCCTAACAAGAAAAAGGACAGTGCTATCTTTCGTGCCTGTGTGCGGGTTGTGCAGGCGTAGAGACGGAGGAACAAAAACATGTATCAGGAATAAAAATATCTCTCTGTCTCTTGATGAGAAACCGCTCAGTTATCACGTAACGTTAGTCTGGACGGATATTAATGAGCATGTGAACAAAGCTTATTAGTTTCTGTTATTGGTAAATTTCAATACTCCTAGATTACCAATAATAGCTTTGCTATTAACTGATATACGATGGTAATAATCTGTACAATATTGTGAGCACAGTGTATATAGTTAGTGAACATGTACCTATAAGCTAACACCGGTCTCTCACCAAGAAAACTGCCCTTTCTCAGTGGCAGCGTTTCACAAAAACCTAGACTGCATGTAGAACAACGACATTACCGAACGATAACACCTCACATTTTACCAAACAAAATGCACGATGCAATATTAACTATTACACTATTAATTAAAACTCACAGTGAACAGCATTAAATACAAAAACACAACCCTTACCTTTTTGTTGCAGTGCAGATTTTATTGCATAAGTGGTATAATGTTTTGCTGACAGCACTACAGTCCTCATTTTTTTTTATTGCTGCTTCCATTCTCCTGATGGCTATTATGTTATTTCTTCGTTAAAAAAAACATCTAGGGAATATTGAATAGGCCTGTTTCTTTTAATATTTACTCAGTATCTGACAGCTAGGCTGATCAAACAGACGCGCGATTAAACTGCGGCTGCGCACACTCACTGACTCCACACATTTTTGTATAATGATACTTTTGCAATAACGTGTGTATCCTCTGACCGTTGTTCTGTCTAACATTAATCCTGGCCTGTCCCTGCTCTCATAGGGGGCATAGAAGGCTCATAATTGTATAGCTTTGGTCCGTCATACGAGTAAGTCCGAGATGTCATTGCGATCCATTGTTTCCCTGTTGTTTGAATGGTTTGAATCGACCGCTCTCCCTCCCGTTACGTCACGCCCATCTTTAGATGCGGAAGTTAAATTTTCTCACAAAAAACGACTCCAGAAGCCAATGTAGCGTATTTATAAGTAGATTTTGTTGCCATAGCTTCACCTTTGCTTGGACGTGTTATGCAGGACGTATGGAGGCTTTGCCAACAGTGAGCGCAGCCGTGAGGAGTTTCTGAAACTGGTGGAGAGCCTCAACAGGGATGGGATGAAATTCAAAGAGGCTCCGTTCTACAGAGCCGGATATGACAGCCCCTTCAAACTGACCAACCGCAGGAATGAGGTGTGGCTGATCAAAGATGACGAAGAAAAAGCCTAAGGATCTAACAGCATGTCTTGTGATCTCAATGAAGAGGAGGTCAATTGTTTGTTTGAACTTAACAATAGTGTTGTAGGTGCTTCTGTTTACTATGTACATACATGCAAGTGCCTGAATGTTTTTATATGAGAATTTAACACTGTACTGATTGTACGTACGACCAATATATTTTACAGCAGCATTAACATTTTAAATACCTACAATTAACTATGAAATCATATGAAAAGAATGTTGAGATAATTATTTTTGATTGTTTTTGTTACTAATAATGTATCATTCAAAGTACTCATGTAATGGTTGTGTAAAGCTGCAAGTACTAATTGACACTACTGAATCAGTCTCTTTTATTGTTGTGAAATATGAATACTTAATCTCATCTGCATTTTGAGCTGTTTATTTTGCATTAGATCTTGAATCTAAAAATGTAAGGGAACAATAATAGTGCTTCAAATTGACACTAGTTTTTCTGTACTTTGTACTTTTGATCTTAAAATAACTGGGACACATCGTAACTTTGGCCCTCTAGTGGTTAAAAAATAAAACGGCACATCTTGCGGAAAAACATTGTTTTGGTTATGAATGATTTGGCGCTGTTCTTATGAATGGGCGTAGTCTTAAACCACAATATAAGGACTCGTATATTGAAACAAATTATTTAAAAAATGTCAAAGATGGTTATCAACGGTTTTTTAGGGTTATCGGTTGGTTAAATATATACATTTAATTTAAATGATTAAAACAAAAAATATTTTTTGTATATTAGCCTAATAATACAAATACAGAATAATCCAAATAAAATAGTATAAACTGCTAGTACCTACTTATAAATAGAGCTAAGCAGAGGAAAATATTTTTGTACCTCATCTGATAAAGGACATAATCTGAGTCAAGCGCTAGCTAAAGAAATCATACAAGGCATACTGTCTGCATCGTCATCAGATTTATTTTCGAGGTAACGCTTGCCTGAATATCGTGTTCACACGCTCAGCACAGAAGCATATGGGAGAAACAGGGAACTTACTTCTATCTCCCAGTTGCACTTGCAGCCAAATCATAAACAATGATTCATGACCTCTTTCATGATATAACCTATTTTGCATGCATACAACGTTGGTCCAGGTCACGGTATCGAACTTTAAATGATGGTCAGTAAGACGGAAGTAGGTGTTGATGGTCCTGCAAAGCCTTTGGAGTTGATGAACGACTGTGGGTGTCATGGTGACGGTGCTAATGAGATTGTGGTTTGGGTTGGCAGCTGACAGGTGGCAGTGAATCAAAGACAGACAAGACAGATGGGCCATTTTTAAATATCACCATGTTTTATTACAGAGACAAACTCCAGAGGGTTAGCAGCTTGCTTCCTCTTTGCCATCGTTATTTATTCTGCTTTTATTTTCTGACCTGCTTTTCCATCAGTACGACAGGTGAAGGAACAGGATAGAAGTTCTGTGACTGCTGAATCTGAACTTAATGACTCTGACCACATGTCTGGAGGATGTCCCCTATGATCACACTACACTCACCAAACACCCACCTCCAGCTACAGTATATCAAACCACATTCTGGCTATTCTAAAATAAATACTCTACAAAAGGAAGCCACTCCTAGCAAAGGTTTCTAAAATGTACAAATGCTTTGAAAATAAGTTCAGGTGTTACTTAACATTTCTTTAGGTATTTACATAAAAAACATAAAACTGCACAAGAAAAAAAAAGCTTGACAGGTAAACAGGAGGGTTAGTAAAGCAGTCACTTTCACTAAATGTTAACAGAACAGAACTCAAGTCTGACTAATGTCCTCACATTTCAGCTAGTTAGAGAGAATGTCCCGTTCGGCTCTTTGGTAACCAACAATTACAAGTAAAACCGGTCATTTGTTTCAAGTAAGATGTAAGAATGAACTCTTTAAAATAACCAACACAGACAATGTTTTTTAAATGACAAATAAAAGGAGACAATGAACAGTGCAAACCTACAACCAAAAATCAAACAAACTTTTTGTTTCCACAAACAAGCCGTCATTACTCCAATCTCTTGGCCCATAATTCCTTTTCTATTCCAGACACTTCCGATGGTCTGAACAGTAAGAAAAGTCTCTTGTAGAAATTGGTCGTGTGCTCTCTGTCTTGATCTTTCAAGACCGGTGTACTAAAGATATCTGACTGAAAGGCGCTGACAGAGCTGCCTCTGTGAAGTTTGAGAAGTGACGGACCACTTTGGACCACAGCGCTGACACAATACCCATCAACTTAAACTACTACAGCCAAAACAAGCAGTCACATAGTAATTCCTTCAATACAAAATTCGTAAACAGCTTCACCAAAAACCCAGCACAAATATGACTGTTAATGCTGAAGAGTGGAAATAAAAGGCTGAACAAAATAACAGAAGTAATTGTTGGGCTTTGAAAAGATGAGTCTAGTATTGCCACTGAAAGCAGAGTTCCCTCCGAAAAGGTCAAATTTGATTAGATAAGTTAGTTTATTTTTGAAGAGCTATAGGTATAGCAGTACACCGCCTACTGCTTGAGCTAATGGCTTGTTCTACCTCGGGTCCACATGTCTTAGCCCACACTACAATATCAGGCAGCACTGCCTGGATTAGCGGGCAGCAAGACCTTCGAGAGTTCAACTCCTGGTCTTCTGCCTTCAGTCAATCTCTGGTGCCAAAAAGACATTCTGCCTTTGCCAAGGAGCCATTTCTTCTCCTAACTGCTGCTCTGCTCACATAAAGTGCTGTTAGAGTCCTGAGAGATGGGAAGAGGCATGTTTGATGAAGAAACAGGGCATGGGTTTTCACAGTCGGTGAGTTCTCCATCCCTCTCGCAAATAACTGTCATTGGGCTGCTGAGGATCCGACTGCGGGCGTTGTACTTGCTGCTGGCGGCAGAGGGCGGTGTGCGGGATCGGCCATACTTTGGCCCGATTAATGACGGGGACGTTGAGAACATTCCCTCGGTGCGCGCCCAGTCCTCAGACGCCCTTTTGTTCCGGCCTGGAGAAGAGCAGGGGCTCTCGCCCGTCGGAGATGCTGGATCGAGCGAGGAGTCGAGAGAGCGAGTCCTCTGAAAGCGCGGGTCGGTGCTGCGCAGCATCTCGGCGGCAGACATGCGGAAGCTGGTCTCGGAACGACTGCCTTTCTTCAGCAGGAGGGCCTTGAAGGTGTCACTGCTGGTCGGGGATTTGCGCAGGCTGCGCTGTATGGAGGTTGTTTGCCGTGGCAGGGAGAAAGTCGAACCGGGAGCCATTCCTGTAGGGGTGACCGGTGGGGATAGAGGACCTCGTGAACGCTCCTCTTCAGATTCCTTGCGCCCCAGGACCTTCCGCTTTGACCTGGAGACAAAAGTAAAATAACGTCAAATAAATTGTTTAGTAAAAACAGATATTAAGCTATTTAAACCAAAGTAGGGGTGCACAATATATTAGCACTGTATCTGTATTTTGAAAAAATTAAATAGCAGTTTAAGCTTATGTTAGTTAGCAGTAGGCTGCAGAGAATCCGCATATAAACAGATAAAATTTGTGTTCGACCTAAACTATTATTTAGAGAATAACAATATGTCAGAATTGCCGGCACAAATGTGTAACTAAAATCCTTCTCTTCAATTAACAACTAATCTAACTACTCCTGAAGCTGAACTTCCTGAATAAGATTCAATTCAATTTTAATGATTAATTTTTTCAGTCTTGATGAGCCTATCCCCTTCATTGATTTCTGTCCCACTTTCTCATTAAACTCCACTAGCCCCCAGCAAACCAAAACCTCACTGCAAAATTGGAAAAGCAGGAATATCTTAATGCAGGATATAAATAGCAGGAGTAAAGGGGTGGGGGATGTTTGCTTAATACAAATTCAGTCCTTTAAAAGCCAAACCAAATAGGAATACTGCAAGCATTGCAACTTTATGGAAGTGCAGACATAATGGAAGCCTAATCAACAAAGCAAACTGGGCAAAATGTCCCGCATCACTTTAACCAAGAGGGCTGTTCATTCATCCCACCAGTAGAGGGACCTTGGGTCAATGAAAGCTAGCATTTGTGCCCAGGATCAAATCAAATTCATTAGCATGGCATAACTGCTGTAGATTAGGGAGCATGGGATTATCTGCGGGATGGAGCAGAAATTCATCCCACATCTGAGATGCGCTGGGAGATTATAGAGCTAATCCCACCCTAGCATCACCACGAGAGGAATACGCCAACAGCTAATTACTTGCCAGACCGCACCTCGTATGTTGGGGGGTGTTCATGTTCAACTGGTCCAGGCTGAACGAAAGAGAAGGAAAAGGAGGATGGGAGGGATCAGGAAAGGAAAAGGAGGAAGAGAATGACAGATATGACAGAGTGTGGGAAAATGACAAAGGATGTGGAAGCAAGAATTGAAGTGTCATAGATACAATATCTAAAACAAAAAAAATCCATTGAAAACCCCCATCTAAATATTAAAAAAAATCTCTTTTTAAAAATAAAGACGTAAAAATAATAAAATGTTATATTTTAAATTTTAGTTTTAAGATTAAAATTAGAAAATAGGATTTAATTATATTCTTCATTTCTGAGGTGTATGCATAAAACAAACAAAAAACAATCTGCAGAGGTAAAATGGTAAACTTATTTTAAGATACAACAGTTTGGGAGGACCTTTTTTCTCCAGCATGAACAAGGTTCATGAAGAAATTATTAGCCAAGTCTGGTGTGAATCTGAACCAAGTTTAACATCTTTGAGATGAATTGGAACACAGACTGTGAGCCAGACCCCATCACCCAACCAGGCAAGTTATTCCAGTTCAGACTCCGTAAACTACTTAATTATGGACTTTGCTTTGTGTGCCAGAGACATTGTCCTTCTGGAACAGAAAAAGACCCCCCAAAACGGTTGCAACAAAGGATTTTAGAATGTCATGTGATGTGTGCTGTAACATTGCCTTGTCTTCACTGGAATTAATGGAATATGCACGTCTTCCACATACTGTTGATCATTTCGTTCTATAATATGTAATTTTGTTCTTCAAGTAAATAAGAAAAATAAAGTTTTATTTTTGCAGTAAAGTCCTTCAAAACACATTAGGTAAATTCTTGAGATAAATGCTGTATACATTGTGGTTGTAATCTAGCTTTTACTTTTTTATTTGATTCATCTAAAGCTCAGTGCTATGAGAGTGACATCAGCCAAACCGCAGGATTTACTGAGCACATATAGCATCTGGTGCACTGTCACACTACATCTAAACTGGTCTTCCATTTCAAGGATATCTTTTACTCTAATATCTGTGTGAGATTGCAGCAGACCAGAGCATAAGGAAGAGCAAAGCCGCACACGCACACACACACGCACACACACACACACACACACACAGTAGCAGAGGAAACCAAATCCTCTCGAATGAAATTGTGTGATGTGCTAAAGAACTTCAAAAACCTGCCCATTACACGTGACTATGGAAGAGCCTGCATACGTAATACGTCTGTGTTAACAACATAATGAATTTTAAATAATGCCCCATACGGTAAGCAACAGAGGTGCATTTTCACATGAATAACTGCAGTAAGGCTATGAGAGTTTTATGACTGAATTAGAAGAGAATGCATGTTTCTTTAACACAGCCAAATGTACATGAGCATCCAGTGAAGAAATACATCAGCCTGTGACATTTCTCAATCTGACAGACAGAGACCACAGAAGCCCTACTCTTTACAGGCTGCTTTCCTTCCACGCTCTATCTTTGATGAATGTATCTGCGATTGGATAGGACAGCCCACTTTAAAGTTATGAATTGCGGTTTATGGGAGGTGGGTAGGATGGAGTGGAAAGGAAGTAGATGAGACTGGATACCAGCAAAGTATTTGGGAATTTACCTGTGAATGGCAGCAAAGAGGTCCTCTGTGGTGCGGGGCCGTGTGGGGGTCACCATGTCCCCACAGCTGTCGCCGTTGATCCTGGGAGATTGAGTGACGTCCAACGTGCTGGACTCAAACACCTCACCTGGTAGGACATTCATATATTAAACTCATATAACAGGGGAAGTATTTAAATTTCTTTAAATAAATAATATAAAAATCTATATAAATTTCATAGTATTATTATAAGCATTGCGCTTTCAACACCAAGGTCATGGGTTTGACTCCTTGAATACAATTGAATTGATTCAATTGACTTGAATTGCAATTTAATTGAATTTATATAAAAGCGTCTGCCAGATGCATAAGTGTAATGGAAGTGTGATGATGCTTATAAACTTCAAAGGCAGAGCCTAATGACATGAAAATAAATGAACACACTGCAAACAGGACCCAGCTGACAAACAGATAATATCATTCTAAAACTCAATATTATGTCAAAATGCATAGGCATGTTTGGACAAACCTGCCTAAAAAACGAACAAACAAAAATATGCAAAGCAGAAAGGAAAATCTATGTAGATAAACACCGGTAGAGCTTGAATGGTTTTATATAAAATATCAGAAAACATCAGATTTGAAAACAGTCAATCAAAATCCTACCAAGTACCAAGTACAAGTACCAAGACACATCCTAGAGCCATCGATAAATCCAAGGACACACACATATACTTCACACTCTTAAAAACACATGAAGACAGTAAAAAGCTTTATGGTTAATATTGTCTTACATTGTTATGGTTGTATCCACCTTCCCAGAGTTCAGTTGCACTGCTCTCCTCTCATCTCACATCTGCACTTGCCTGAGACACTGAGGGTGATCTCACGTTACGCGCTCTCTTCCATACCCCTCCCTCACTTCTCTCTTCCTCTACCCACTGTGAGCTCCACCTCCCGCCCCATCCTGTTTAAACGGTTTTCCCTAAAGAATGCTGTCCCATTCTATCCTAACCCAGACTAGAAGTAAGAGGGGGAGAGTCAGTGGACACTGTAACACTGGTGACGTTGAGAGAGATGCACATTTTTTTCTTTTACTCTATGCTGTAATAATTGTATACATTTAAGAAAAACAACTATACAATTATCAATATTGTATACTGTACACATTAAATAGACACTGCTTTAATTACCATATTCAAGAGTTGTCTGTGTATAGTTGTTGTCAGTACTATTAATATTCATTATTTAGAACTTATATTATTTAGAAAATTTTAATATTTAATTTTATTTTACATTTATTGTATTACTTGCAACTTAATTTATCTGCTTATTACCTTATTTAACTGATGTTTCAGAAATATTATAGAGTTGTGTAAAATGCATTCAAAACTGGTGAGAGAATCTATAAATGAAACAATAAAAAACAAAAGGATAAGAGAGAATGATAAAACAGGAGAGCATGAGAAAAGGATGAGAGAATCAGAAGTCACAGGGACAGATGGTGGAAGGGGAGGGGTTGCTGAATGAATACAGTGAAAGACTTGGGGAAAGAGACAGAGAGCAGTAAAACTAAATCCAAAGGGCTGCTTGAGTGATGTCCAATTCTAAGCCCTGACATGGTAGAGGTAAGCAAAATCAGCCACCTCTTGCCTTAAATGCATGTATACTTGTACACAAGTTTTTTTCTTAACAATGCTGTTTTAATACAAGCTGAAGTGCTAATGTGCATCACCTTGTTCCTATTATCTCTCTTTGTGTAATTTAAAGCTTTGAATCACGTCACCCAATAGTGCCTCTGACTCTTTAAAAAGGTCTGCGTATTTAAAATTGTATGATTTTGTGTCATCTAGTTTTATAAATGATCTCCACAGAGTAAAATGGAAAAAAAAAAATCGAACTCACCACTTTCATCATCTTTAGATCCAAAAGATTCTGTGCTGCTGGTTACATCTTCATCATCTCCCTCTTCTCCATCCTTTCCTTCAATGGTACCCATGTCTGCATCAAGAATGATGGTACCAGAAGTCTGGGAGAACTCCTGAACTTCACAATTTGTGGAAGAAATGTCTCTTATCTCCTCAGGAGGTACAGAAATGCTATCCTTCTCAGTTGTCTCTTCCTGTTCTGCCATAGGTGTGGGGTCCAGACCTTCAGGCATAGTTGTAGAGATATTAACATCATTTTGAGCACTCAGCAAATCACTGACATGATCCACTGATGAAAAGGTGAGAGAAAACATGGGCTTTTTGGAAACCGCAGGAGGCTTTTTCTTGGGTGTAGTGTTTTGTGGTGTTTCTGCAGGTGATGAGAGGGCAGTCTCCAAACCATCTACTTCAGTTGTGGCCTTAACCTCGTCAAGATCTATGGACCCATTTGTGAGGCAGGATGTTGGTTCAGAAATTGATTTTACATCACAGTCAGGTTGTGCTTCAACATGGCTATCCTGGCTATGCTGGATGGAGAGTTTTTTCACTGGAGATGATGGCCTTAAATTTGGAGGTATTGAAGAAACCTGAGGAACTGTGGGATGCCGTAGTTTGAGAGGCTTCTCTGGTGTTTGGGGTCTGGCCAACTGATTAACTTCATTGTTTTTTGGCTGCTTTGCTGGCCGAAGTTGCACACTCTGCAGGGCATGGGGGGTGATCAGAGGCATGCCAACCTTACTAGGCTGCTCAGAGTTAGGCAACACTGTTCTTCTTCCTAAGTTCACTGGTTTTAGGCTACCCTTAATTTCCTTCAAACAAGTAGAAGAAGTTGTAGGTGGTGTCATGATGGGTAGCAGTTGATTTTGGGGTGGAGAATAAGCAGGGATGGGGGAACAAGCAGGCAGTGGTGGTGGTGGTGGAGGAGGGCTGAAATAACTATTGAGGCCTGACAAGGCAGGGTCTATGAACACTTCTGGAGGTGGAGGCGGTGGAAATTCGGGGGAAGAATTGATGTAAGGAGGGCACATGGATGCTTGTTGAGGGGTGGTGGTGGGTAAAGCAGGTGGCGGAGGAGGAAAAATCTGGTCTGCAGTGCACACAGGGCTGGAAGGCGCAAGGGGAGGAGGACAGGACGGAGCATTGAAAGGTATAAGAGCCACAGGAGCAGCTGGAAGAGGAGGTGGAGGAGGAATATTGTTCCTGTTGGAATCAGAGGTGTTAGAGGAAAGAGAGGTGGAAGAAGAGGATATGGATACAGATGAGAGCAAGGATGACTTTCTTTCAGGCACTCTGGGTTTGGGCTTGCTGCCTGATGGGGACATGCATCTCATAAAAGAGGGGACGGGAGTGCCAGCTGTTGGAGTGTTGGATTGACTTGAGTATCCACTTGATGGAGAAGTTAACCGATGTACCCTGTCTGGCGATGAGGTGCCTGGTCTGGCTTTTACACTTCCTTCCTGAGCAGGAGGAAGAGTAGCCTGGTTACCATTGTGGAGGCCTCTTCCATTTACCATCTCAACAACTTGTCCAGCAGAAAGTGAATTGGTGCATGGTGACTGTGTTTGATCTCCAGATGGACGAGGATAATCCATGTAGTAGCCCAGAGAGTCTGCATAATCAGAACGGAGGCTACTAGTGTCACTATGAGAAGGTGTGACATGACAGATGGAGTACACATGAGCCATCCCTGCTGCTGATACACCACTGCTGCTTGCACTGATGCTGCTCTGGCTCCTGGGACGAAGCATCCAGGGGTCCTCATAGTCGCTACAAGGACTGTGAGATGGTGAGGTGGAGGACCCTTTGCCTTTCAGCCCATTCTGAAGTGACTGTTGGAGTGTGGCAATTAGTGACTCATTGAGAAGAGAACCATTGCGAATATCTGACCCTCCAATATTGGCAGTAGGGGAGCTAGTTTTCTTAGGCTTTCGTCGTAGAGAGTCTGTGCGTGCTGGTGGAAGAGGTGGTTTCTTAGGCTTGCGTAGAGAGATGGAACGTGACAGTGAGTGGTCACTGTACAAGCTGGTTCTGTCTTCTTGCTGACCCAGGCACTCGTACATACTGTGTCTTCCTGCTCTTCCTCCTATACCATGACCATGGCCACTACCCTGGCTCCTTGACCTAAGGCCTGAATCCAGATGCATGGAAGTGTAGTAGCCATCATTGTCCATTGAGTAGAGTGAACTAGAATCTGTGCCTTTTGAGGAGCGTTCAAGGCTACTATAGAGATGATTTATAGGTGTTGAGCTGCTGGAAGTCAGTGTCCTTCTGGGCAAAACATTCTCAGGAGTGTCGTAAATCCATTGCTCGTCTGAAGACAATGTTCCTGCGGCAATGGTGCTATGGCTGTGCAAACTACTATCAGACTGGCCAGTCTCACTGCAGGTATCCTTCATGCCTGACTCTGGTGTGTGTGATCCGGTGCCTACACTAATAGAGCTCTCACTGTTGACAGCTGAGACCATCCTAAGAGGTCTAGCTTTAGTGTATGGTGACCCAGCAAGTGGGCTCTGGCCAGGGCTTGATGTGGTGTGAAGTGCAATAACCTCAGCAGAACATGACAGAGTAGCATTAGGTATAAGGGAGGTTGAGTAGGCTGCATGTGGAGAAACTACACAGGCTGGACCTGAGACAGATCCCCACTCCTTTTGAGTACCTCTTACCTCCTGAGATTTTGGCCGGGCTTGGTTACATACCCTGGGGGCATTCCTCATGTGCACCACAGTTTCATCTACTTGTAATTTTCCAATCTGCTTAGGTGCTTTTAAAGTGGAGTCTTCTTGCCTGAAAGGAGTGCTACTGTAAAGGGGCTCTGCATTTAGAGAGACCCGTGCACCTCGTGGCAAGCTGTGAAAACGTTGGATATCATTGCCAAACTGTGGTTCCATTACAACAATAGAACTTCCAGGGGAGCTCCCATCATAGACAGAAGAGATGTTCATGGCAGAAGTGGATATTCCAGCCATCTGAGCAGCAATTCCTTGGCCCTTCTGAGCTCGTATTCTCCTCACAGAGGGTGGGACAATTTTCACCTCCTCAGTTTGGCAGCCAGAATCTTTTGTTATAGATCGACGGAGAGTTGAATTCCTATTCATGACTCGCCCAAGTGTTGAATACTGTCCAGGGATAAACATGGACTGTGGCCGAAGCTCTCCTCCGCGCCCTTTAATTGCTACAGAGTAAAAAAAAAAAGAAAGGAGACAATTATGACAAGTACTACAGCTGCTTGTTTTTCTGCTTCTCTCCCCTCCATCTCTTTGTGACATCAGCTGCCAATCAGATTAACCATCTCTATTGAGAGCTAACTAATTTGATTATCTTGAGCCACATGTGGCATGTTGATGACTTCTGGAAACTTTGATTAAGGTTGATAACTTAATGGCTGGCACCATATTTGTTGTCCATTCCTGAGTGTCACTGAGAGTTTGCACTAAGTCAATGATCTTAGTAAGCAGGAGCTTGAAGGGGGACAGGCAGATGGTCTAGTAGTACCACAACACTCTCTCACACAAACCACACATCTTTATGGCCTTATGCATGGAAACACATTTCTAGAGTTTAGTTGAAAACCACAGGCTGTTAATGTATTACGCCTCCTGTAAACATAATACACACACAGCAAAGTGCAACCTTGCTAGGGCTGTCAACGAATATTTTAAATCTAATATATATTCGAATAGTTTTAAAAAACAGAATTTTGAAGGTTAAAATTAATATTCGAATCTGGAAAAACACGTCCGCTGTAGCAAAGGCGCGGCTTTGCGAGTGGGCGCGCTGCCTGAGGGGTCTGTTGTTGTCACATTTCTCGGAATTGTGTGGCACATTTTATTTAAGGTTAAACAGAAACATTACTAAAGTGTAGGCTACTGTACTGACTGAATAAATGTTGCATGAATAAGGTAGGTTAGATCCAGCAGTTTCATGCACTGCAGGCTTCCACTGGCTTGATTATTTACCATTTCATGTCAAGGAAAAGTTCCATGTTTACCACAGCACAGCTCGCTCGCAGCGTTCAATGTCGGTTCTATATACTGTAAAACTTAATGTTAATAATATTTGTTTCAATCACTGAATGAAGCCTGCTATATTTGGGACAAGAGTCACAACCTTAAATTGCTTGGACAAAACTCTTGATCAGCACTCAAAATTTGTTTATTGTTGTTGTTCATTTAAACCGTTATGCGCAGAGAGCGAGAGGGTGAGGGCGAGAGAAAGAAAGAGTGTCTGCGAGTGCGAGTGAGCGAGAGTGAGGTCTTCGGTCTTGGCCATTAGTTGATTTACTTGTTTTTGTGTAGGTAATACGTTGTCACATATGTTTAGGGGTGGGCGGTATGACCAAAATTCTGTTTTACGGTATGACTAATTTTATTTCACGGTAACAATATTTCACGATAAAGTTATTTATATATGTAGTTATTCTCGAAAAATCGACAAAAAGGGCTTTGCATAATAAATGAACCCAAATACTTTAGAACTGAAAAGTACTTTTTCTATTTATTTTATTTGGTAAATTATTTCATTGGTTAACTATTTTGATAGCTAAATATAGTATTTTTCTATTTCTTTTATTTGGTAAATTATTTGTTTGGTTAACTATTTTGATAGCTAAATATAGTAAACAAAATACACTCATCAACTTTTAGATAAACTGTCCCCAACTGACTGAAATTAAATACAACTCATAGGTGCAATTAAAATTTTATATATTTTTTATATTGTAATTAAATTGTAATTGTAATTAAAATGTTTATAAAATATTTTTTATAATTTAGATGATTTCTTTAACATCTTTAAAGAGCTTGACACTATTTATCCCCCACACCCATCTGTTCTTGTAAAGGCCTCATTAAAAGCATATCTACAAATAGCAAATACAAAGACTGATAAAGAATGCCCTTTCCACAATCCCCATAATCTGGCATGAGCACAAACAGATATGGCATTTTAACAGTATGCTAGTGTTATTGAAAATTATATGAAATTTCCTGATATACTTCCGCATAACAGGGGGAAAAAAAATCCTACGAGGACTATCTGCACTATTTTTTACTTATACTACATCTATTTTAACTCTCCCCTCCCCCTCCATTACTCTCCTGATAAAATATAAGTGTTTTGCCAGAAGAATCTGGATAGGGGATTATGCAATGGCTTCAGTTGGCTACAAAGCAAAATGTGGCATGCCATCTCCAACAATGGCTCCAAATATGAGCACTCACATACACTAACAGGAAGCAAACTAAATAGAATCAGGGACCATGACCCAGGGGAGTGGTGAGAAATGGAATGCGGGATGCAGCTGTTGGATGCTGAGATTATATAACGGAGCGTTGAGAGTATGCATGCAAGAAATCCACATTTAAAGCATGAGAGATTCTGTAATGATTAGCAAATCAATATATGATTTGAAAATTGACATATAAGACAGTAATTCTGAATTTATTTTGATTTGGGAAGTCAAAGAGCTCAGATTAGGATGATCCTAAGACTTCTAAAATCAATGCACAGAAAATGCATTGAGATGGGAAAGAGAGGCAGGGTCATGACAACTACAGTACTACATGAAGACGACTACAGTACTACATGAAGATGACTACACATCTAAATGGAAACAGGTGAGGCAGGAGCAGCAGCACAGAAAGCTGGCAAAGCCATACCATACCTAGTTCCTGTTGGACGCTGTCAGGCACCCCTGAAATAGTTTTTCTTCGCTTAACCTTCTTGGGCCGGCGGACCAGAGTGTCAGTGTTTATTAGGGAGCGGCGGATGCTGGCCTGCCTGTCAAACGTCTCCCCTGGAGACCAGTTGACAAAGGCAGACAGGCAAAAGGGCCAGTTAGTAACATACATGCATCACACATGCAGAGCACACACACATACAGATACTGTACCAGTAAACTTTCATGCAGAGGCACACACATTCTGCATAAGCGAAATAATGTGAAAACCAGGCCATAATTAGAAAAAAGACAAAGACAAAACTCCATTCATATCTACACTCATTCCTGTTTTAAGTGTGTCTGTGTTTAAGTATGTCTGAGTCAAGAAAGCAAGTAGCTATATGTTACAAAATACAGAAGTTCCAGAAACAGCTATTAAAACCACCCATCTTGTTCCAATATTAAACATTAATATTGGGTGCTATGACTGATTTAAGTAATTCAGTTGACAATATATGCAAATACTGTGTTTGACTTTGCCTGGCAATATGGTGGTTACGGCTCTGATCTCTTTGATCTGTTGTACACTAAGAGGAATTCTATCAAAATACAATGATCTTCCTCTTTACGAAGTATATGAAGAGGAAACCCCTGGTTTGAAATATATCATTAGAAACAGTATTTTATATAAAAGGACTTTTGTGCTGCAAGATGTGCTGTAGCACAGCAAAAGCAAGGGAACCCCAGAGACTGGGCACTGTTGACTAAGCCTCAGCACGCTGGGATGCCTGACTAAGTCACGGAGCTGACAGACTGAATTAGTGTGTGGTGTGTATTTGTGTGTGCTTTATAGTATAATACAGCTTCTTCCTGAGTCACAGTAAAGTTCGGAATTATTTAAAGGGATTGGACATAGAGAGCTTATTCTGTCAGAAGAAGACTAGTAGGAAAGACTGTTCTTTTGGATTAGGTGTTCATAGTGATGCACAGCTGAATTTATGCATCGGCAGGGAGACTGAATGCTCAAACAGATGACTCTCAAAGGTCAAAGAGATAGAAGGAAATGACAGAACTGTTAATATGAGAACTGTTAATACACTCAGACACATTCATGTTAGATCTAGCCATGTGGTTATACATCCAGAGCAGGCGGTATGTAGTGATCATGCATGCAGTGCTCAAATGTTAGGTACAGACAAATAAGTTAGGAATGATTTATGAGGAATTACAAATAAATTCCAGATTTTAATGAAATATCCACATGAAAGTAATGTAACGTAACACAGAGACCAACAATATGAATTTTAGACTGACAAACATAGGGACTCACTCATCGGAGACACAACGTGAAAGTGACATTTTGTAACGTTTCTACAGTGCTGGCATGTTTGACTGACAGTTGATGGGATATATTTCTTACCTGTGACATCGATTGGGACAATATCTGTGAGAACAGCCTTAGCCTGCTGCCTCATCTTCTCTTCTGGAGTGGGCAGGGGTGGGGTTTTGGACCATGACATTTGTCCATCAACCTCAACCCCCTCCTCCTGTGTGGGACTTTGTGCTCTCATTTGGCATGAGTCTTTCTCTTCCTCTCCTGAAGATGCTGTAGACTGAAAAGATATGAAAATACAGTGAGTTTCATGACTACAGTAAGTTTATAGAGATAAGTAAACAGAAAGTTCAGTAGTAGTAAACTAGTAGGGCATTAATATTCAGAATCAGAGCTGCTACACGCCTTATTTCTCTTTAGCTTTAGTCAAGGGTTGTTTAAGGATTGTTTGCCCCAACTTATAGGAGCTCCAGGAGTATACAGAGTGGTTTCACGGACAACTGACCACCAAACCACACACACATAAACACACTGAGAAACTAGAATAGAGACAATAAGAATAGAGAAAGGGAGCAGAGAGAGGGGGAAAACCAGCGAGGCGTTAAAACTCTGTTCACGCATTGTGATTCTGAAATGGGAACGCCGTTCGCAGAGTTACAAGTGAACCATCTGAAGTTTCAATCCAACACCTGGGCCTCCCAAACAAACCGAATATAATTAAACCACTAGACTACATTTAATTATACATCCAGGTCACTACCAATAGTCAAAAACCTATTCACAACTGTCTGAGGTATTGTTTGTTGTTACAACATTTTATTACCTGTCCTGCCTCTGTCAGAGTGGATTGACTTTCAGTGTAAAATAAAAGAGTATGCCGAATACATCACATTTTACAAGTGGCCAATTCTTATTAAATATGCTTGAAAGGCAGCTTACCTTGATTTGCACACAAAAAATGAAGACAACTTAAGAATAACGCTAGTTTCTTTGTTCTGAAAATAAAACACTTCTTTGTAACCCCAAAGTTCTTTAAAAAGTTATAAACGGCCAATTACACTATAAACAATATATTCCAGTGTTACTATTGCCTTGATTAAAACAACAACAAAAAAACGAAAATAAAAAACTGTGATTTTTCTGAATATTTTGTTTAGTGTTGTCTAAAGTACCGAAATGTGAAGATACCAGCATGTCCCTCCAGCATTTCGAGCGCAGTTGAAAAGACTATTAAACAACTTTGATTCGCACGCGCTCAACATATATGTATCTGATTGGCCATTGTGTTCACGCGCTCAACACATATGTCTGTGATTGGCTGATTCTGATAGACGCGCTTCACTGAGCGCTTACACACAAGAGTGTTTGAAAGCAGGCGTCTATCAGCGGATCACCAATATATCCGCTGATAGACGCCTGCTTTCAAACGCCCCCGTGGGCTGTAACTGTAAGGGACATATGTATATCCTAACCATACTACATCACAACATAACATATGTTGAGCGCGTGAACACAATGGCGAATCAGAGAAGTTTAAGAATCCGTTCAACAGCGCTCAAAATGCTAGAGGAAAATGCTGGTATCGTCACATTGTTGTACCCAACTGGAATGTGATTTTGTTATATACTGTCACTTTAGCCTGCTTCAATAATTTTTTTAATGAATATTTTCTATTTCTAGAATTTTTTCTACTTAAAATTTTAAACCAAAAATAAAATAAAGCAGCAAAATCTTTTCCAAGCAACAAACTAATTTTGTTTCATGATCTTCAGCCAGAATCTTAAAGGTAAAATTGTTTTTTTAATGATATAACAAAAAGAAGAGAAAGAATAGAAAAGAATAGGAAAGAGGAACAGAATAATAAGGTCAGTCCAGCACTGTAACCTGAGTTAACCTCATCCCAGTGGGCTGGGAAAGCAGGTCTAGGGTGGTGAAAGAGGTTAAAAGGGCATGGGATCCTTTAGGGTGGGCCAGGGGCGGCAGGAGGACAAAAGGACCCCCGAATCTTTGCTTTTACTGTGTCTGACCTTTCCAGGGCCCCTAAACGCAGTGTGATGTGGAGCAATAAAGAAAGGATGGAGAATGAGGGCATAGTGTACTATAAGACTGGTGTGCTATAAACAAAACCGCATGATTTCTTGCTAAAAAACATTTATGATTGTCCTATTGAATTCGTTCAGTAAAATCCCCTTTCTTTCAAACCTGTCTTCGATGCTCATAAGCTAAACAGCAGCTTTCTAAATCACAATATCTCAGTAAATAACTATTTTAACACATTGTGAATAATAGTTTCATTAGAGTGTCATTCTCTTGAGGTTCAGCTCTCATAATGGGGCCACACATGACTGACAACATTAATGAAGCCAGCAGAGATACAGAAGAACTGAGGCGGGAACTCCACAGAGGAACATGTGATTCAGTACCCAGAAGCCCATCTGCAGGCACACACTCTCTCCAGCAGAGGGCAGACAAATCCCGCAGGCTGCTACAGTCAGCTTTCTGATTTGATAACAGATCACTCTTTTTATTAATTAATTATTTTATGGCCAATAACCAATATGGTGGCAAATGTTGTAAATCTATTCTAATAAAAAGATTCCTTTAGAGTACATGAATTCATCTTTATATAAAAAGGCATCAAAAATGTTTTAGCACATTTAAAAAGCTTGGTATAGGAAAAAGAGTATAAGGGAAAAAAAAATATATAAAGTGCTAAATAATAATAATCATTATTATTATTATATTTAATATGCAGATATATAATTATATGATTATTATTAAATATTATTCAATAAGTTTAAAATATCAAATGTCAACGTCAATAACCAAAACAACACACAAAATATGGTCTACACATGGTCTCTGATATTTTGTAAAATAGGCCTACCTTTTTATCAGCGTCATCACCTTCGATGTCCTCATCCTCATGTTGCGAGTTTGAGGAGCCTGAGAAGGTGGGTCCCTGTGAGTAGTACTGTGAGCTGCGGAAACCATCTTTCCTCAGTTTATCACATTCTGTGGGAACAGAGCAGAAACATCAGGACCAGCCCGAAAGGAAGTTTTTAGGAACTTTCAAACATGAATTGAAGTATAGAAGCAGATTTAGCTCCCTCTTGTGGTTTGAGATAGAAATGACCATTTGTAGGTCTTCATGAAAATGACCAATGATGCAACTTGTCTGATCCAACTAATTATAATATAATTCAATTCAAGTTAATGTTTAGCACCTTTACAAAAAATATTCTGGATGAGAGAGAACAAGAGATTAGAAAAGAGTAGTAGACTCAGATCTGTTCTGCTCTGTGTGTGTGTGTGTGTGTGTGTGTGTGTGTGTGTGTGTGTGTGTGTGTGTGTGTGTGTGTGACAGACTGCATCAGGCTGACTTTCTAAGCTAACTGTTGCAGATGGCAGCTCCATCCCCTTGGCACACATCCCACAATCCCTTCAGTCATTCAGTCAAGTGAATCCAGCAGTCTGCTGACAAAAAAATAATGCTCATCTGCTTTCATTATTTCCGCATGTTTGTTTTATGACACTTCACTGCAGCTGTGTGATGCACTCCATTAAATAGCTAAAGTGTGCAATTTCTGTGCCGCTGAAGGCAACAAACCTAATTGCAAAAATATTTGTTTTGCAAAGTTTTCACAAACCATTCCCTTATCCGCCAATGGTCATAAAAAATTCTAAAATTCTTTGTCGGGCTGGCCGAGATGCTCAAACAGAGCCATAGTGTTTACACTTTTGGAGAAATCAGAGTGGCTTAGTTAATGGCTGTATTTGCATATCAAACTGAAATAGAAAAATATTTAACATAAAATTGCACTCCTCAGCTTTAAAAATGCTAGAGATGGGCAAAAAGAATCAAACCACATATTTGCACAAGAGTAATGCACATAGGAAAATAAATCAAGAGTCTAAAATGACTGAAACAGCCAGATAGTTCAAATGTCTTCCTCTAATTCTCCGAAACCACTATTTATTTTGTTTGCTAATCCTTTACGGTTTCCTTCAACACTTATTCGTCAGCTAAGGCTTTAAATAGAGACAAGCCGGTTTACAAACGCTTTTTAACCTGTCGTTAAACATTCAAGACACCTGTGAACTTCTTCTGATCTACATGTGCCTAGTGTTGTTTGTCTTGGCAGAATACGCCTGTTTCTAAGCACTAAGAGAGTTTTTTTTCTAACCAAAGAGAGACTGCCAGGAAAGAAAAGACATAACAAGTGAGTGGGAAGTATAAACAGCATTGGGAAAAGTGTTTGATGGTACAGCTCTACCTTTCCCCATGTCCTCTAGTCTTCCTCTCTGCCATCTGAAGGCTTGAGGTCTCTAATAGAGTAATATGACCTACACACCTGTGCCTGTATAATTAATCAGGCATCACATCAGCCACCTGTACTGTTAGATCAGACTTGAGAATCTGCTAATTGAACCTTGATCTGTACCGCTCTGAGCTGTACTATTAAATCCACCCCTGGATGTCACTAACAGGCCGCTTCACAGGTGTCCAGTATGCACTTTAGAATAACGAGTGACATCATGGGCACGTCCACCTGCTGCCCGGTGTGTTTGTTCCCATAGCAATGCTGATCTCATGAGAACTGCTGCGGGTTTGAGGTTGATTCTGGTGTGTGTGGCTCATACCTCTGAGAGCTGTTTTCAAGTTAACTTTGGCCTGGCGGTGCAGGTCTTCCACGCAGGCTGGTCTGGAGCCCGGCAGAAAGACGTTCTCCTGCTGGTGCCATGGAGCCGTGTAGTGCACAGTCCACTTTTTCTCTTCATCCAGATTAGATACAGCTAAAAAGAAAGACACTTAAAATTATTATTATCCCATAATAAACATTTAAAAATGACCTACATGTAGCTGTTTATTCTAGCAAAACTCATTGAACTCAACATGCACGTTTTGCCAAATGCAATAGCCGCCAAATGTGTCCATTTGTGGACTCACCGTGAGTCAAAAAAGAGCCAAAAGGACTCTTTTTGTTTTAAACTCTGTTTAAAGTCAGAGTCAGTGAACCCAAAAAGCTGGAACCAAAGAGTGACCCAAAGTGAACAGGAAGGCCAGTAAACTACCTAGCAGAGGTGCAAATGAGCCATGGGGAATGTTGAAGGAAAGACCCCTGGAGCTGGAATCCCCAGCTGTCCCGACAGCAAACAAACAAGAACAACAGGCTAGTGGTTATAACGTGAGAGGAAGGGAAAGTAGAGGAGCAGAGGTGGGGGTTCTCTCACAGGTGCGAGGAGCTCTGTCCACAGGTGGCACTGGGCCATTAGGCCGTGATGGCCCATCATGTGAGAGCTGCCAGACTGTCAAGTGGAGCCCACGGGAGGCCTTTGTCTTCATTCATGAGGCATCAGGACATTCAATATAGAAGTGATTTCTTACTCCCTCTTCAGAGAGACTAACACATGATGATGTGTGACTGCAAATGAATCTATCAAGGGCTTCTGTGCACAGCTTCAGGTATCACTCAGGCCAAATGCCATTGCGAGAATTTCAAATTGAATTTAAAATAAATAAATAGATTTATATTGTGCAATACACTACCATGAAAAAAGTTTGGTAAATGGAAAAATGTTTTTTTTTAAAGTCCCTTATGCACAACAAAGCTGCATTTATTCAATCAAAAATTAAAATAAAATATTATAAAAATAACTTTTCTATTTACAAATTTCTCTCTCTCAATATGTATAAAGAGACAGTGATGATGTCAACATACAGTTGTTTGGATCTAAAGTACAATGTGAAAACAATATGGGCAGGAGGAAGATGGTGGGACTCAAACCAAGTGTGAAAACAAAACATGTTCTTTTATTCCTTCTCCAGGTTTATCTCTGTTTATTAACCACAACACTGGGTCTTTGAACTTATTGTTCAAATCAATGCTGGGCTTCAAAGGGACACTTTCTGCTCAAAGGCATCATCTGTGAATGTGCAGACATCAGGCGGGACAAAGCAGTCAAACACATGGGAGGATGCAGAGGGCATTAAGTACTGTAGAAAAACACGTTACAAATACAGCCGTTTGTAAACTGAACGACAATGATCATCAAGTGCTGAATCTCTCTGTTTAGGACATAAATGAACTGCTTAAAGTCTGTGAGAGCCACCAAACATCAAGCTTCCAAAGTGAAAACAAATCACAGTCTTATCCCTAGAAAGTGTCCACAATTGGAAATATTGATGCATTGAGTTTTCATTCAATCCTAGGGTTAGTACCTAAATGTTATGCAATCATGGCTTCATTGGTATGGTAACAACTAAACAGGTCAATAATCTACCAACCAGCCAACACTGTCACATAACCAGACCAACACAGAATCTGTGCAAACAGAATTCCACAGAACTGGAAGGTAGTGTGCGTGTTGTAGTGACCCTAAATAAAATTACTGAAATAATGACTGTTTTTTAAAAGTGTTCTTGAAAACATCACTGCAAAAAAAGATACTCAAGAAAATGTGTTGATTCTATCAAGAGCACCATTTGCAGGATGACAAAACCAGATGCACAAACAGCATTGAACAATCTTACTCTCAGTAGGAGAGATAAAAGTGAGCAAGCTCTTTGAAGTGCCAACAGTAAATATCAGATGATTCTAGAATGGGCAATACACACACACTCGCACTCAGATAGCCCGGTCCCCAACCCATTAAACCTGTCTGTGTGCTCTTGGGGAGTGAGGAGAGCGGCAGCAGGAACAAAACCTGCATTGTGCCCAACATCAATCTCAACATCAGCCTGAGCCCAGCACTCAGAATCAGCCTATTGAAAACTCCCATAATCCCTCTGGTCCTGCTCGTACCCGCACAAAACACACACACTTTGCAGTTACCACCACGTGTAGCACTGAAATAAAATGAGCTCATCCACCAAATTTCAGCTCAAAAGATAAATGATCATAATTAAAAATGAATGACAATTTAATTTAATTTATTATTATTTTATCAACAAATAATATTATAATCTGTTAATTGTGCTCAGTACTCCTGAGATATCAGACAAAAAATATTTATGAAAAATCTTGTTTTTTAAGGCTTGCCTTTTGAATTATTTTATTCCAATGAACTAAAGGTTACATAGTAGATCAACCAGTTTCTGGTTCAAGTGCAAATTGTATACATCCATTATTCAAAAGAGCTGATAATAAATTCTGATTAATCCAGTTAAGACATAAAACATTTTATAATTACAGTATTCTAAAAACATTGAATATCATAAAGTTGTAATATTCCTTTCTATTTTTCTTGATTTGTAATGTTACATACTATTTCTATACTATAAATTCTATGCTATTTTATCTAAAGAATATTTTTTATTACATCAATTAACAATGTTATTAAAATATAAGTGTTATTAAAGATTAACTAAGTGAAAACGAGATGTAAAAATAGGAGGGAATTGAGAATACACATTTTGACCAATACAGATTTTTTTTTTAAACTATAAGAAAAACTAAACTATTATTGGCTGATAACTGATATAGCACTAATATACTGGACATGCCTAATGTAAATATTTGAAAATAGTGTAGGTATAAAAAAAGATGTAAACATACTATTGTTCATACATGGTCATTCTCTGGTCATCATATGCAACATCAAGGTGTTAACAGGTTTGTTTTAGGTTTTCCATTAAGTGTCCAGGAAATGACTCATCAGTCCATGTTGAAATACAGATTTACAGCTCTATATGAACTCTGAACTTACACACCTAACAATCAAAGACCTGGCACTTTCAATGAAATTCCTTCAAATTAAAAGAAACCACAAGCTGAGAGATTAACAAAACACATAGCTATTCAAACAAGTTCAGAAGACTAACTAGAAACCCGTCTGATCTCCATCAGCACTGAAAAAGAGTTCTTACCCTTCCGTTTGAAGTATTTAATGACTGACTTGAGTGAAGTCCCAATGAACACCATTATTCCAGAGTGTGTGAGGCGGGTGGACCCTGTGTAGAATTGTGACGGCCTCCCAGTACCGGGAGCGCTGGACGACTAGTGTGTGTCGATAAGCCGGTGTCCTTTTGCCAACAAGTCAGTATGTGCCTCTCCCCATTTGATCAATGCTTATGGCCTCAACAATGAGCTCCTCCTACTCATACACACACACACACCCTCAACCCAACCCTGGGAAACACCTCCTCCTCCCTTACACACACACACACACACACACACACACACACACACACACACACACACACACACACACACACACACACACACACACACACACACACACACACACACACACACACACACACACACACACACACACACACACACACACACACACACACACACACACACACACACACACTCTCTCCCTGGGGCTTGGAAGGAGGGGTGTAGTATATGCCCCTCTGTTCGTCTGTGCTTCGGTTACCAAGGAGTTCTCCTATGATAAGCTCATCCGGGGCATCCGCCCAGCTTCTACTCTAATACAAGCTCATAGGCAACAAAAATCACAAATGAGATATCTTTAATAATTGTTTCTTCAATTGTTTCTTCTATGCCACAACAAGCTGAAATTGAGATTTTTGTTAAAATATCTGATTTTTCTTCTATGAAAAAGATGCATGAATGTTTATACGTGTCTCCTCTAGAGCCAAAGATGATTTCTCAATAGCGTCTCAAAATGTGTTCAGATTTGCTTGGCTTGGGGTTCATCTTATGCTCACCAAGTCTAGATTAATTTGATTACTCATTACTCCAGTCTTCAGTGTCATATGATCCTTCAGAAATTCTAATATGCTCATTTGGTGAACAAGAAAGTTTTTATCATTATTATTATGAACCTTTCTTATTATGAAAGTTAAACAGAAGTTTAGTATAATAGTATTTTTTGCAAAAAAGTCTTTATTGTCACTTTTGATCAATTTGATTTATCATCGCTGAATAAATCAAATAGCCGTATAAATTGCATATCTGAATAATATTGAATATCTGATATATAGATACATAGTCCCCCAACGGTGGCCCTGTCAACAAATATGTTCATTTTCATTTCTCTTAAGACGTTTCAGCAGAATCATCTGATATTTTAAGAATAAATAAGAACTTAGTTAAGTCTCCTGAGCAGTGAAAGAAGAACCTCTGCTCTGAGCAATAAAACTCTCACTTCGGACCCTGATGCTTTCCTTTCATCTGTTGTAACCAGGCGTGTTCATTCTTTCGGCATTCACATATGTGCGCATCCGTCTCGTTTTCGCTGGAAGACAGAAGGAACGGGTCTCCCACTGATAAGCCGGCTTGCCGTGTCAGCACACAGCCACTAAATCTAGACCACTGGAATATAGATCACACACACACAATCTGCCTCATTGTCTACATGCACGCACACGCACACGCACGCGCACACGCACACACACACACACACACACACACACACACACACACACACACACACACACACACACACACACACACACACACACACACACCATGACCCTGTTTCTTTTCATTATGAGGGGGTGCAGAGGGATCTGAATGGAAGGGGGATGAAGGGTGGGTGAATTTGGACCTGAATGGAGTTGCAAATGATTACTAAACTAGAGGAGGTAATGCAATGCATTGAACACCCCTCCCCCCTAAAATATCCCAATCACACCCACAACAAGCCAAACTCACACTTCCAGGCCATTCCTGATCTTTACTTGCTTATATTTGCTGGTTAAAATGTTTTTTTTTTAATTATTTTGTATGTGTAACAAGTGAATCTAGAAGAGGAAACAAGTATGTGCTGCTCTCTTTTACTCACTGCCAAGTTCACACAGTAAGGCTTTTCTCTGCATACAGCCCATATCCGGCCTCTTCCTCTCGAGCCTATTCTCTCTGCACGTGCATTTGTGTGTATTCCAGACTCGCTGTTTCCATGCTGTCTGGCGCATGTACAGTATCAGGATTATGTAGCTCACGCCGGCTGCAGTAATTAACACGGTATTGTTCTGGTCTCACTCCACAGATGGCTCAACATCTCGGTCTGTCACTGCAGGATTACAGTCATTTTAGACTGCTTATCTGTGTGTGTGTTTATTTATAAGTACAGTGTGACATAACTCATGGCTATTCACTTTAACAGAAATGGCAAATGTATGAAAATTGCACAAAAGTTTGTTTCTTGCATGCAGATGTGAGGCATGTTCGCTAAGTGTCAGAAATCTATTCATGAGATTCTGGGGTGAAGTTGAACAGCCAATCAGAGTGCTTGAATCTCTCACACTTTTCACACTTGGTCTGGGCTCTCTGCATCCGACAGATCCACATTCTGTGTGTATATTTGTAATGGAGCAGTTGTCATATCCCTCCCTCTTCACACGCACACACACGTATGCTTTCTCAAACCATTTCCTGCAATTGTGAAAGGTGAAAATCATCATCACAGGAAAAAACTCAAAATGGACCATTATACAGAAAGGTAAAAAAATAAATGTATTTATTTTAACCTCGACATAAACCAAAAGTTTTAATATTTTGAAAAATTTAAAACAAAAATAATTATAGAAAATAAATTTGCATTCTGGATTCAGCACTATTTTAGGCTACTAGTCATATATGCAAATTTGTGACTATCTACATTTTTCAATTCAACTCTATATAATAATAAATAAAAAAATCTAATTTAAACCTGGGCATAAATCAAAAGTTTTAAGATTATGATACATTTAAAACAAAAGTAATAAGTTTGCATAATATGCTAATTTTGCATTTTGATTTTATTCATTTTGAGGAATACTGAATCTGTTTTTGTGCAAGTGAGATGAATAATGCTTTTTCACATTTAGTCTAGAATTACAATAACCGTCATGTTCAACGCCACTGCAACTTACTCCCAATTTCTCCAATCATGCATGGGGACAGGAGAGGTGAAAGTTGATAAACGGGAAAAAAAGTAACTTGCGTTACTTGTTTGAAAAAGTAACTTTATTATTTTGTTGTAAATTTAAATGCAATACATTACTTTTGCTAGTTACTAGAAACTTGCGTTACTTGCGTAACACTGTTCATCTCTTATCTTGCCCTTCTCTCTATTTCTCTGTCCTCTCAAAAACTTCTATCCTTTCTATCAATTTTCTATCCTCCCCCATTTCTCATTCACTCTCCTGCCATTACTTTTGGTGCTTATTTTTCCTCTTCTTTCCCCTTAAACCCTGTCCTGTGGGCTTGTTGGTCTGA
Organism: Meda fulgida; assembly: GCA_030578275.1. Classification (NCBI taxonomy): domain Eukaryota; kingdom Metazoa; phylum Chordata; class Actinopteri; order Cypriniformes; family Leuciscidae; genus Meda; species Meda fulgida. The sequence continues at coordinate 12,954,701 of CM060635.1, forward strand.
TCTTAAAAGCATTTGTCTGATTTATCTTAGAAGAAGAGAAACAGAGTGTGTGGCAGGTACGGGGAGACCTCATGCCAGCACTGAACCTGTTCAGAGTGTTTGTTCAGTTTACTGAGGTCAGCTCTCACATTCTGAACACAAACACAGCTGTCACTGATACTCTGCTACAACTACTACAAATATTCTGCATTTTCAACCTGCAGTTAGGTAGTTTGGAGCAAAGAGAGAAAGTTGGGGTCTTATGTTTTTGCAGGCTATGAAACCTTATTTGATCCACAAATAAGTGTCATGGTATGATAACTAATCCTTTGAACTTTAAGGAGGAAAACAGAATTAATGACACACTGCAGCATCAGGATTTCAGAGAAGTTAGAGATTAAGCAGAAGAACACATGCACATAAATCCATATTGCAGGTTAGCTAGAAAGATTGTTTTCTTCTCTTCAAGGTCAGTCTTAATGACAGGGCACTTTCCCACACACCTCTGACACTCAATCAAACAACTCTCAAGAGACTAACAGTTATACACATTCATTTCTCTCATTTCTAACTTTTGTCTACCTTCTTTTAATGACTGACCTGCAACTTCAGCAATCACTGGGCCACTGTAGAAAGAAAGCAAGAGAAAGAGCTAGAGAAACACAGTGAGATGCACATGCTCAGATCACGACACGGACGACCATATTTACTCGCAGTGTATATCTGTTCTAGAGAATAATTGTAATGTTCAATAAAGGGATTCTCATCCAAAAAAAGATTCTGTGAAGCTTGATGTAAGCATGTTGTGAGCGTGCAAGAAGTGAAGGTTGTTTATGCAGATTATTTGTGGATGTGGATTATTTCTGCGAAAATTATTTGTTTATGACTGTAAGTAAATACTGAGAGAATTATTTATAATTATTTTTGGGTGGAGCACCACTTTAATGCATTTTTTTCTATTTTATTAATATTTTTGTATTTTTTAGTTCATTATAATACTACAGTATATATGGTATGTATATATACATATATATATACACACACACACACATACATACACTATTTATTTGAATAATAAATAATATAATAAATGTAAATGAAAATGTAATTTAAATTTTAAATAATTAAAATTATATATTAATTATTATTATTACCATTCCTGGCACTCTCTCTGTATTTAATTTTTCCTGTTTTATTTGATAGCATACTGTATTATATAAGGTTAACAATGAAATAATTTACTATTAGTATTAATACTTTGGCAAAAAAATACGTAAAATAATATAGTACTTTAAAATATTTTGAATTTAAATATAGGGAGAACATGACTATGAAGACACAATAAAAATATAATAAAATAAAAATAAATAAAATTCAGTAGTCACAGTAGAGGCCTGGAGCTGATGAGGTCATCAACGTGAGTCAAGAGGAATCTTTTGTCAATGCAAAACATGCGCACACACTCCATGTAATTCTGCTTTTGCTTCAGACCCCAAACACTTTGTATTTACCCATAACAAATCACTCAGTCCCTCACTATGAGACACAGTAGCAGTAAAACACTTATCAACTGTCTACTGCCACATATGAGACAAGAGAAATCTGCATAAAAACAAACATAGCCTACTTGGTTCTGAAAGAAGGGCAATAAAAGGCTGCAGGGTTGGAAAGCGATTGAAATCAGGCCTGGGCTTATTAGCATTTAGTTGGATTTGCAGATAAGGCTTGTTAACAGAGGAATGGTCTGCTAGGACGACAAAAACATCCAGACAACACTCGAGCGTTTGACACTCCACCGATCCCGCGCGAAGTTTCCTCAAGCCAGTTGTGGTCATGCAGGAGTAGCAATGTATTGTGTTGTGTCCTGAAAAGGAGACTAAAGCCATGTCTGGCCGTAGCGTGTCTGCAAGAGAGTATGTGTGTGTATAAAAGGTCAAGCATTGTGTTGAATAATAGGCTTGGGCCTCTCAGTGAAGGCATTCCCCGCTATTGTATCGTCAACGAGAACAAACTTATAATGAACATCTAATGGTTAAAGCTAGACTGAATAAAGCACACATAACGTACAAGCTAACTTGTGAGGAGAACCTTCAATAGACAACAAAAGCCATCCAAACTGATAAGATGAATAAAGTTCTGACAGAAAAGGAGGGAGAAAAACCAGAGATGCACAAAGAAAAGAAAAATGATTCTCTTTGAAGTGGAGTCGTTCAGAAAGCCACACCTTGGTGAGAACACACAAAAGCTGAGCATGACAGAGAGATGCAATAAAACAAAATTCAAAGGGGGGAAGATCAGAAAGGAGGGGAAAGCATTAGCTGTTGCGAATAATGAGTCGGCTTCTTTATGAATAAAAAATCACAGAAAATGTATTCAGATCACTAGTTAGTGTGGGGAAACTCCCGAGAAACTCAGAGGAATTGGGCAAAAGTGCAATTTTCTCCCACAACTTCACAAGAGTCGCTCTGAGGAAAGACCTTATATGAATGTTCATATAAAATGATCAAAAAAGTTTTCAAAAAGTGTAAGAAGAAAAAATATGATCATTAACCAGATTAAATAAATATATAATTAAATTATACTACCAGAAAACAACTTGCTTGTTGTATCTGCACATATTAAACTGGGATAGAGGAAATTATTTTATCAGAAAAAATAAAACGATTCCAATGATTACTAATAATAACAACCAAATGTAGTCCTACTATTGTGTGAATTTTTTATTTATTTATTTTTGCTTTCACTAATGTCCAATCAGCTTCCTGCACCCAAGGAACAGTTATATTTGGCCTCTGTTTCTGATTTCTTGTATAAAAGAGAATAACCAACCTGGCTGGCTATAAATAAGACCAACAACAGTCTGTTTTCAAATATAATCATCAAAGAATACTGCATTTTTTTTATTATGGTTTCCAGAAAAATATGAAGCGGCACAACAGTTTTTAACGTATAATAATAAGACATTTTTCGTGATCACCAAATCAGCATATTAGAATGATTTCTGAAGGATCATGTAACACTGAAGACTGGAGTAATGATGCTGACAATTCAGCTTTGCATCTCAGCAATAAATTACATTTTAAAATATATGTAAATAGAAAACATTTATTTACAATTTTTGTAATATTTCATAATATTTTATTACTGTTTTTGTTGTATTTATTTGACCAAATATGCAGCCTTGTTTGAGCATAAGAGACTTCTTTCAAAAGTATTAAAACATCTTACTGACCCAAAACTTTATCATGTTATATATACGAGTATATAATGTTAAATGGAGAGAAATGGGTTATTCCCTTTTAATAGTATTGAAACAGAAAGGCACAAATAAATTTCAGTCAGCCCTTAAATCTCCCCACAAAACAGACAGAATTACGGCTCTCACCATGTCTGAACAAAACTGCCTTAGTGCCCAAACAAATGGCTCTAACGGATCTAACTCCTCAGAGAGAAACTCGCTGAAAAGACTTTGTGTGAGGGGGACACATTAACAGCTACCCGCCTGGTGTCCTGTAAAAAAGCAACTTACTGGCCATTGCACGCCTGTTTGTGTTCAGAAAATTATACATTTTTCGGTTTTCTTTGATTAACAGAAAGTTAAAAAGAACAGCATTTATTTGAAATAGAATGTGCTCCCACTTTTGATCAATTCAATGCATACTTGTTGAATAAAAGTATTAATTTCTTTGAAACAAATCTTACTGACCTCAAACTTTTGAGTAGTCGTGTATATGTTTTGGTGTTCCTGGAGCTCAACTGGTAGAGCATAGGTTTGACTCCCTGGGACCACACATACTAATAAAAATGCATACTTGGAATACAAATATGTTTAAAAACATCTGTCAAATGCATAAACATGTATAGCATTTGTGCACGTGCCTGTGGACCCCATGTACAGCAGCTGTCTGAGGGGAGCCATTACTGAAGAAAAGCTTCAGTTTCAGCACTAGTCTCATGGCACCTTATCAGCTGAAGATGTTCCATTGCGATGACCTGCCAAAGTATACAAAGCTCTCTGTTCCACTAATGCACAGAGTACAGAGAATTAGATAAGGCAGAATGCATGGAAACAAGTGAACCTCACACACACTGGGGCGTCCTCAGGACACATCAGATATGCGCACACACCTCCATCTAACTGCCATTTGGATTTGAGCGACAGGTCAAATAATTTGGAATGCAGTCTTTGTCTCAAGCCTTTAGGTGGAGATGCTGGCTGTAAAAGGTCATGGGGATAGTATGTCAATTTGATGCTTCAAAGACTGTGTGCTTGTCTCATCATATGATCAACCTCTAATGCGGCTCATTGAATTCATCAGGGTGGACAAGTCGCGTGTTCTGTCTAGTCCTGATTACATTAAAGATTGAGACAAAGACTGTACTGCAAATGCACATGTGATATTTGTTTTGATATGTGAGACAAATTCAATAACATATTGAAGATCAAGACTATTACTTGAAATAAAAGTGCATTTGAAAAAGATGTCTGGCTGATAGTAATTTAAATTTTACAGTAGGATCAAGTAATTAACCAGTGTGCATTACAACTGATATACAGTATACATAACATTGTCAAATGTTTTTGAAAGAAGTCTCTTATGCTCACCAAGGCTGTATATCAAAAATACAGTAAAACAGATATATTGTGAAATATAATTCCTCGTATACTGATTTGATGTTTAAAAAATATTTCTTATGATCAGGGATGCACCGAAATGAAAATTCTAGGCCAAAACCGAAAATTAAATTAAAAATCAATTAATCAATGAAACTTATCAACACTCAAATAGTTCAAACTGAGTTGAAGTTTTGTTCATGCATCAACAGAATACAGCACAGACTTTAGATTCAGATTTTAGATTCAAGAAACTATATCAGCTGAACAGAGTCAAAACGTGCCATCGGAGAAGTGGCAATTAAACATCTGCTTCAGCCGGAAAATTTTATGATCAATTTTGAAAACAGTTGTGATGCTTTATATATTTTTTGGAATATTATACATTTTTCAGTTTTCTTTTATTAATAGAAAGTTTAAAAGAACAGCATTTATTTGAAATAGAAATCTTTTGTAAGAATATAAATGTCTACTATCAATTTTGAACCATTTAAGCATCCTTGCTGAATAAAAGTACTCATTTAATTTATAAAAACCTTACTGACCCCAACATTTTGAATGGTAGTGTATATTTAAGAATAAAAGGGCGCCTTAAGTTTTCACTTTCAGGTTTGTCAGTATTAGCTGCAGCATATTAATGGATCGTCAGGGATTGGTAAGGTCCAAGTCTGCATTAATGTAATGGAGAAGGTGAATTTAACCTACTTCGCTCCACAATGGCCAATGCTCATCCAACCTAGCAAATGTTGCTCAGCCAATCAGCACTGACCCTATAAGGGTGAGACGAAATTGAAGAGCGTAAAAAGCAATGAGCTGTGGAATGACTAGGCCTAGGAGACACTAAGCAGCATGGAGCTAGATTTCCCATAGAGCTCGTAATCATGATGAGGAGGATCTGTGATTCCAATGTACTGGAGCAAAATGACCCATATTTGCCACCATAGGCAGGAACCGGTAGTCGATGGAGAGAAATGGTGCATGATTAAGTCAGTCTGCATCCGGAGTTCAAACTTCATCAGATTCTGGACAAACCCCGGGATTTGATGAACAACAAAAGAAATTTGCCAGGAGTAACAGAGCTCTTATAGGACACTTCAAACTGATAAAACTTTGCAAAAACGAACAAGCAGGGAGAAAAAGAGGAATATAACAGCCAATTAGTCAAATGCAACCGTGTGAGGGATTTGCAACATTATTTTAGTCAGATTTCCACTGAGACTTCAGCCTCAGGGAAAAAATGAAGTCACTGTTGCTGTGGAAACAGGACATGACGATACCGGGATGCACCAACGGGACAGCAATCTATCCCTTTTGTCATTAACATGAGAGATCAGAGATTCTGAGAGTAAATATGCTGCATTACTAACACACACAGACAGACACATTCACACACACACAGATAGAGCCAGTTATGTATATAGAGGAAAATTGGGAGTGATAACGATTACGGACCAGTCCATAGAGACTCTTAATGGAAGCATGAGGATGTGAAAATTAACAGGCTTTTAATAAGTAAGACACACGTGACAGCTGCCGTGATAGTGCTGCAGCTTTTCACTCCACATTAAAACACATAGTGCTTAATTATCCATTGTTAAAATTTAGGCTAATTTACAGACAAGGCTATCACTTAGCCATCTCGAAGCAGAGAAAATATTCAAATAGGTATCTTTGAGGACACCTAGATTGGGAAAGACTCATTTCGTTAAGTGGCAAATAGACCCTAAAGTGCAAGCTCAAGGGTGAGGGGTTGTGTAAAGGGGGTTTGTACATCCAGTAATCCTATCCCACAAACCTGTCCTCCCTCTCTGAATAATGCAGGGAAGGATGAAAGAAGAGGCTCGAAAAATCACTCAAATCTTTCCCTCCTCCTCCTCCTCTCCTGTGTCCTATCAATATGATGAAGCACCAGAGATGTTAAAAGAGAGTTCATTTCATATAGATCCTAAGACCACCTTTATAACCTGCCTCTCCCTCTGAGGACTCCCAAAGGAGTCTGGGTAATTCACTGATCAAATATTGAACTTTAAAACACTTCTGGGATTACCTTTGAGAAGGCCCACATATTTCTCTTTAACAACTAAAGCAACTCTCTGTATCCATATAGGTGTACATCTTTGCAACACCGAATGCAAACAGTGTTATGTTTTTGTTTTTTTTATTTGTTAGTTGGTAGTTAGTTGTCTAATTATAATAATTTCTTCACTGAATTCAGTACATAGTTGAAGAAGCATTTAAAGTACTAAAAATAAAACAAATAAAAACAACTTTTAATTAAAGCTATATAGAACATATATAAAACAGATATTTATTTAATATAATTTATTTAATAAAAAAAATACAAAAGTACATAAAATTACTAAATCTTAAATTAAAGATAATTCAAAATATTAATAAACTGTATTAGTATATAAATAAACTACTAAAAAAAACACTGAATAATACATTATGGACAATGTCAATGACAATGCAAATAATAAAGTTAATGTTACGTTTAAAATGTTTGCAATAAGCCTTTCCAACGACAGAGGTGTCGAGAGGACTGTGAAACACTGTATAATCAGCGCCATCTAGTGGGTACAATAGGTTTGAACAAAACTTTCAGTTGACTTTCACTCTCCTCTAAATGGCTCATTCTGTAAGTCAAGTTTCCAGCGCAGTCACTCTGTGTTCATTTCATGTTCGGCATATAAGAACAAGACTTGTTTGTGCAGACCAAGCAGCATTAAGGGAGCAACATTTAATAGGGCTCAAGTAGCATCCCATCTTCTGTTCACATCTTTGACACTCTCATCCTTCTATTCTCAATCTCTTCATTCATCTTTTATTTCATAATAACTCTCTGAGGAGCCACATAGTTCTGACTCTGGCCAGTGATAGAATGGTGGAAATCTCTCCTCCATATTCTCCATCATTACAGGACCACAACTCTCTCATCAGGTCAGAGCCAAACAATTAGAGGCTGTTATGAACCGTATCATTTAGACTTGCATTCAAAAATCCCACCCTGTAGTGTTTTTCTATATGTAATTCTCTATATGCAATTCCACAGTAAGATCAAAGGTCTTTGCATGGTTGGACTAAAGCTTGGACTAAAACACTAAGTTTATAGACCATATCATGTTCCTCTGTGCCATTTTTTTTTAAATCACAGTATTTATCAGAGTTAATGAGACCTAATTAAAGATTGGGCTCAAGCTAAATCAGCTGCTGTTGATTCACCTGTCCACTTCAAGATCACAAACACCTGCTGCGTCCAAATCCTGTTACTGAGGTGTGTGTGTGTCTTCCACACATGACATATCAATTGGAGACTTTTTACTGTAATACAACCTAACCTAGAGCTGAATGGAAAGTGAAAAGTGAATAATGGAAGACTGAATCAGATACACTGACAAATCAGTGCAAAAAAGAACAGGTTTGTTTTCCATGGCCATGGGGGCTGGCCTGGCATTCTCTGTATAAATGATCCAAAATAATTCACTTCAATTATCTCTAATGGTGGGTGAAAGTAGCCTGTCCCCGCCTTTTAACCCCTGTTGACCTTTCGTCTAATGTCATTTAGCACATTTAAGACATACGGCTTTTGCGAACCGATCAATTAATGTGGCGCCTGTCAGACCTCATGCTCTGAATCTGAGCCCTCTGCTTAGAGATGACCTGCAACCTAATTACCTGACACCCTGCTCGTGTGTGTGGGAGATGACTAACAGACCTGAAATAAGATACAGGTAGAGATGGATACAACAGTGTGGTTCAGTGTTTGTATCTGTAGAGAAACAACACTGATCAGGGCTAAACAATAAGGAGTTTGGCTGCTGGCATGGGCACTGGCCCATTTAGTATGTATGTATATATGTATAATATATATATATATATATATATATATATATATATATATATATATATATATATATATATATATATATTAGTGCTGTCAAACGATTAAAATATTTAATAGCATAATTAAATCGCGATTAATCACACATTTTTATCTATTCTAAATGTCTCTTGATTTCTTTTTGTCCCATTATTTTTTCTAATTTTAATGCTCTTATCAACATGGAAAAGTGGATCGGCTTTCTTTGTGCAAATGTTTTTTATTGAAAACAACATTGGCATATAACTTACTGTGTTCAATTTCACACTAACATTCTCACTTGGAGCAAATAATCTCTCACACAATGTAACGCTGTCCATCAATAAAAGGGTGAAAGAAATACTGAGGTCCTGATATTGACGAGGGGGCGGAAAATTCGCATCAGCTGTGTGTGTGTGTGTGTGTGTGTGTGTGTGCTTGGCCATCATCAAGTGGTATTTCAGACTGGACGTGCTGCGATGATGATAGCTCAGTTCACAACGACAACACACACAGATCACTTTGGTCTCGTCAATGGAACCATTTGGCAACTTTTTAAAAGTAAACTTTCCATTCAGAATCTTGTTGGCATCCATTTCGGTGTCTCGCGCTAGTCATCCACTCAAAACGTAACGTTAACTAAACAAGTGTGTGCGGCGTGCCTGTTGTTTTGTTTCCGGTCTAGCTGGATCCGCTTGCGGTTTCAAAGCGTCCTCGCGTGGCGCAAGCCATTGAAATTAATGGGTTTCATAGCGCAACGCCCCTCATGCCACGTCCTGTGGCAAAAGCATGTGAAAAAACGACAAACTTTGCTAGGCCAAAAAGACCATTAATCGCACGATAAAAAATTTGACGCCGTTAAAATGGGTTTGCGTTAGCGCCGTTAATAACACGTTTAACTGACAGCCCTAATATATATATATATATATATAAAATATGTTTTTACAATTTACAAAAAGTAATTTTTTCGGCTTTTCATCTAGGAATTATATGGCTGCAATGTAACTCCATACAAGCAATTAATTCATAAACATTTGCTGCAAAACATTACTGTTTTTTTCCCAACCAGATCTAACAGATATTTTTAATATGACCACAAATCAGTCTCACAATTTTTACACAATGATTTTGAATTAACAACAACGTTTACAAGGCATAAAAATGTGATCAATAAACGTAGGATAACAGTACTGACACATTTTGATGTGATTTTCCAATCACTTTTTAAGATTTTATTAATACCCACGACTTTTTCTATGCCTGGAAATCACTTTAACTCTAAATCCATAATTTGTTTCTTCTCCCTCTTTCTACTCCGCAAACACCTGATGTCCAGCACTAAATAAAACTAGTCTTAACCCTCAATCCCCTAAAGCGATTAATCCACCAACCAAAACTTAATTACAGCTGCCATGATGGAACAGCAGGCCCAATTAGTACCTAAACTAAACCAAACAAGCCAGAAAGACTCAGTTAGACCCAGTCTTATCATGATGGAGAGGCACTAATGTGACAGAAGTGTATGCAGAGCAGGAGTGAGACATTTTTTAATCACACACACACACACACACACACACACACACACACACACACACACACACACACACACACACACACACACACACACACACACACACACACACAATTACATTCCAGTCTCAACATTACCCTGTCACCCTCAACCAACACACAATACGAAGAGCCACATGAAGATGCTCTCTAAAAGTTAATTAATTTAGGACCCATTACAGATGCAATGCATGTGACTGGAGAGCCTGGCCTGTGATGAATAGACCACTCAAACATTTAGATTTAATATTCACATCTGATTCACAATTGAAAGGGTTAGTTCACCCAAAAATATCCATATCGGTGCCATTTCTTTATACATAAAAAAAACAAACATAAAAAACATGGATTCACTGAAAACTATGAAATAGAGTATCAAAGAGACTTAGGGGCAGGCTCTTTTGACTTGGCCACCATCTTCAAAAACCCTAGGAACATCCAGAAGACCCTAGCTAGCAATGCCCCTGCAACCGAAGTCTTACGGGTTTGCAACGACATGAGGGTAAGTAATTAAGAAGATAATTTTTGGGTGAACTAACCCTTGAACTGACATATTGAGGCAAACCACAGGTGTATGTGAGTAGTTGCAGTAGCTAGGGTCTTGTGGATATTCCTAGGGTTTTTGAAGATGGTGGCCAAGTCAAAAGGCCCTTAAGTCTCTGATACTTTATTTCATAGTTCTCAATGTAAATCCATGTTTTCTTTTTGTTTTGTGTTTTTAAGAAATGGCACAGATATGGACATTTTAATAGACACGTACACACACACACACACACGCACGAATATAAAATAATTTTTTTTGAAACATATTATACATAAATGTATATATACACACAATGTAAAATTGTGTGTGCCATGAATACCAAAATGCCTTTGTGCAATGGAAACATTTTATTTTACTTGTGTTCAACAATCTAGTATTAATATATGTAGGGTGAGGTCCCACCATTACTTCACTACAATTTATTTATTAGCCCATTTATAAGGCTATTGAAGTGATACCCATAGATGTTTCTTAATTGTTAGTGGTGACCTGTCGTTTTGCCCTGTTTATTGTCCAATGTATAAAAATCAAAAGTATGATTGGTTAAAAAAAAAAATCTCTCACCTCAACAAGTCATACAATTTTAGGTATCATTCAGGGCCATAGACACAGTGTTTAATACTTGGGGTTAGAGTTTGTTGTAACCCTAAGTATGTAAGTACCACTAACAATTAAGAAACTCTTGTCATCTAAAAACAAAAGCAGCAGACTTCCACAATGATTGACAGCTCTCAGTCCTCCTCAAAAAACAAAGGACACTGACCTCACACAGTGACACTTCTTTACAGTTGAGTAGCTCCACCCCTACTCTTAATGACGGAGGGAAACATATGTTGAAAGAGGTGGGGGTGGGAGAAAGACAGAAAGAGAGAAAGGCAATGGGACAGAAAGAGAGGGAGATGAAAAGAGGAAAGAAGTACGAGAATCCACCTGTCTTTAAGGAATGGTAACATAAGCAATGAGCTTTCTTTTGTCCCAGTCCTGCCATCAGCAGGGGTTATATGTGCATGCCTGAGGGGATTCGACGATTAACAAAGTGCCTTTGTCATGCTGCAGAACTGAACTGTAAGAGTTAGTTAGGCAGGGTAAAGACGAAGCCCTTTGTATTCACAATTCACAGCAAGGGGCTAAGGCTACCCACAATTCCTCACTGAGATTAAGGATACAAGGACCTCTGCAAACAATAGCAACGGACCAAAATAACTTTGGCCTCCTTAAGCAGGGGTCTGATGGTCATCAGGGCAGTCAGTCATCCTTAATCTGCCGCTGGGACCAGGATGAGCACGCTAATGATGCCAATACATGCTCTTATATTGTAGTCTCAAACGATGCTTAACGGACAAATGCTGGATAAATCCAGGTACTCATTTACCATCATAATCATCCTCTAGGAACTGGATGATGACTATAATATTAAATCGGTGGCCTAGATACTCCTAGTACCTCTGTAATAGAGCTGGGCGATATGGCCCAAACAATTATCACAATTAAAATGTTCAAATCAGTTGATATCGATAATTATCACGATAAATGTCAAATATTTATTTTAAGTTCAAAGGTAGATTTTTGATGCTGAGTGAAAGTTGTAGAAACCAGACAGTTAATTGTGACACTTTATTGTTAGAACATGACAAACACAGGAGAACATCTCACAGATCTGAGGTAGAATAATCTTCGGGACAGTTTGCAGTGCAGGCTGCAATATTAATAATATTATGTGTTTTCTCTCTTAGAAAAACACATTTGACAGAAGCATGAGTTGACAGTAGCAGTAGCTTGAGTTAGGATGCAGATGTACATTTATGTTCATTAACAAAAACATTTACATTGTAAAAATGTAAACAACCTCATAAGGTCAAATTTAAATATTCTGTCTGTTTGAGATAGGATTCTACTTTTTTTTTACACCTCATTACCATGGTAAAATGTAACTAAATGGTTTTTGTTATGAAAAACCATAGACTCATTTTTTTTGTATAAATACAAATCCTATAGCTTAGCAAAAAATTCTATAATCATATTCCATTACTCCTTTAATACATGTCTACATATAATGAAATTCAATATGAATATACCACATTTCTGCCATAATACCATGGTGCAGTTCAGGGGTGGACTGGCCATCTGGAGCACCGAGAGTTTTCCCGGTGAGACGCTGTACAATGTGGGCCGACCAGTTAGTGTTACTACAGTAAAGCCATGGTAAATGATGGTGATTTGTAGATTGAAAAGCCTTCTAACTGGATCGTTCATGGCACAATGTTTTTCCTGTTTGTCATTGCGGTTTTATCTGGTTTAACTAGTTTGAATCACTGAGACAATAGTGTTCTTCACCGAATTTGAGTGCTTCCCACTGGATCTCATTAGTGGTCTTGTGATCGAGACCGATCAGCGAGTAAACTCACGCTGCGCTGCCGTTTGAGCCAAGCAGATAAATGGTCAGTGTGGCGCTAAAATAGTGCTGTTTCGTTCTGCTTTTATCATTTTATCACACTTTTGTTATAACTGTATCAAGGAAAATGATATTGCGCTAATTATCGGTAGCGTTTTATCACCCAGCCCTACTCTAACACTTTATGGACACTAGTATTTTGCTTTGACTATCTACTGTACATGTTCTGTAGTCTCTTAGATTCTCCAGGGTATCCATCGTCTATGATTTTCTCATCGCTTCTGCCAACAATGCATTTTGGCTCCGATTTCCAACTCCTTTGAGAAATGGATTATTCACTCATTATTCAGTGTCTGCTCCTGCCAGTTTCTGTCAGTCTCCTGAGAGGATATACAGAACAATTGACCAACCACTGGCCACACTGCTTGAGCTCGACTTAGCAGAGATCTGTGAAACACCTGCTCAGCGTCTTATACTGTAACCCTACTTCATCCATGACAAGTGTCACAGAGCAATACAAGATTCAGAGAAAGAAAGAAAAATAACTGCCAAAAGAGAAGCAAGAGAGGAAAGAGAAACAGAGTGTAAGTTTACACCTTATATACTAAGACTGTTAATTCAGCAGGGCATGACAGTAGTATGCTAAACACAAAGCAGAGCTGATCTATGGAGCTTCTTGAGCTGTCACAATACATTAGCTCAGACCATCGGCTTTACAGACACTGAGCACCTTTCTTGAGAAGAAACAATTAGGCCACAACAGCCCGTGCAGTAAATATTTTAAAATTAAATGGATATTTTTTAATTTGTTAAATAATTTATTAAAAAATGAAATACAAGCAGTCTAAAGTAAACATGAGACGAGTACTATTGTCTGTGCAAAAGTTTTCGCAATAAGGGGGATGCTATGCAGCCTACATAGATTGCTAGGGTCCCTAAGGTGGGTAATAGGTGGATGCTTAATGGCCCAAGTTAAAAGTCAAGTCAAAAATCTTTATATCTGCATGAAAATAAAATTAGAGCTAATTTCTGTTTTCTAAATGCATGTTATTGACCTTATTGTGAGCAATTCAACCGTGCATGTTTAATTTTTAAAGAACGTTTTGACCTCAAGTTGTTATGTTTTATCAACGAAAGACTTCTCTCAGGTGATGTATGCAGGACTAATCTGCTTAAACCCCCGCCTGCAAGCTTGCGTTCATCTGACTACACTTTTGAGTGCAATGCTCACGTCTCAAAATTCAATCAACAACCGATACATAGAACCAAACCCTACATTTTTTCCTTTTCAGTAATCTGTTACACTTGGATTTATGCTACAAGAAAAGATCGCTACATCCGTTTCATTGTGACTTTAATGCGAGTCTATGGGATTTGATCATATTATCATTCACTATGCAGAAAACAGTCATAACGTATTGTGTTGAAGCTAATATGTATGGCTCAAAGCTTTTTTTCTAACAAATATTATTTTTTCTGTAGTCACTGGCATATCCATTTATCTCTATACAGTTTCAATCTTACAGTATGTCTTAAACCTCCCTTAAAGCCTTTTGTTGTCCTTTTTATATGCATTATAAAGTATCTCTATCTTTTATATCACACCTTCTCCTCCCTCTTCAAACTGAAGCCCATTCACACTCATTCATTGTTCCCCTCTTCACCTCTCCGTTCCGTTTCCTCCCCTTCCCTGGTTTCATCAGATAATAATTGACTCAGTGAGGTGATGGGGACGCTGTATCTGGGTCAGTTCTGTCCCCTCCATCAAAATCAGGAAAGATCAGTCAGCTGTTTCCTATTGTCAGGGGTTCTCATGGGCATCTGGGTCAGATCTCTTCTGTTTCTTATCATTCTACTATATCTGAGCATCTGATATGACTCATTATAGACAATCAATACATGCAAACATATGTTTAAAGAGCCTATCTAGACAACTAAACACTATGCATGATTAAAGACTCTTCGAAATGGGCTTCAACAGCTACACCATGAATACATCCACATCTATCAGCCTCTCACCTTTTGCACTTGACTTTTCCTGCACACTTCAAACTATAACCTTTAGAGTCGCTCATTGATCGCATATATCGGTAAATCATGAATGGCCAACCGTCCATATGTGTGATGCTATGAAAGATCAATAAATGAAGCTAACCTTATTAAGGACAGGAAGAGAAGGGGCCCCATGGGGTCAAGCCAAAGATATTCAGTCACATCTCTAAAGGTCAAAGGTCACAAAGTCTTAACAGAACAATATGTGCGCCGATTGGCTTATACGCCTCAGACAAAGCAGTCACACCAAAGACGATGACAGCAGACGCGGCATGTTCTGACACAAGCAAGCACAGCCGCTAAAAGCAAAGTAAATTGTGTTTGCAAAGAATTTTAAAAGTTCAGGGAAAGTGCTGCCTAATCAGTTTTTGTATTCACATTTCTCAGAATATCTTCTTTCATGTTCCACAAAAGAAAGAAGGTCATACAAGATTGGAACATCATATGTGGATGAGATCTCTTTAAATAACCTTTTCAACACATATTTAGTGCTGTCAAGTTGTCATTGGACTGTTATTTGGACGTTTCCATTCATATCAAACTAAACTAGCTACTAAATTCTCTAGAATGACACTAGCCAACCTATTACAACATTCAAAACCATACAAACATTGCCTTATACTCACAGGGAAAGCAAGATAGAGAGTTCCTTTTGCAACAGGACTGAGAGCGTGTGAGTGTGTCCCCTTGTGATCCTTTGCCCTCCACTCTTAGCATTGGTTTAGGGGTCCACAGTGATTCGGGTCTCTGATGGACCTTCGAGGCCAGCAGTCTGCGTCTGATGCCGCACTCGCTCCTGCTGCTGGGGGTCTGGGTTGGATCCAGGGCCGAAGACTGGAGCTGTGAGGGTGGAGTGTTGCCCATCTTGCAGGTGCAAAGATTGGCATCCCGCTCTTGGAAGCAGCAGTCCACTACATGCACGATAGAGAGGTGTTGAGCATATGTCAGCATGCTGAAGGATCCTCAGGCCCAGAGCTGTCCTGGGGGCGGTCCTAGATTTGACCCCCTCCCTCTCACCCAATCCCTTCATCCGGCAACTTCAGATCTGTCCCCTGTACTCCTGTCTTCAGTCCTGGAGGGGGAGGGGGGCAGTGGGCGGGGCTTGATCTTTGCTGAATTGAATTGATTTGCGCAAACAAAAGCCGCAATCTGCAGTGTCAGATTACACACAGGGTTGCATATTTAAAACAAGTAAAAAAAAAATTTAAAAAAAAATTCTCTGCTACTCTGTAATTTCATCAACATCAAGAAGTCGCAATTTAGAAAGTTTAAAATATTAGATGGTCATAATTAAAAATGTATATATATATATATATATATATATATATATATATATATATATATTGTTAAAAAAAAAAAAAAAGGAAATTGATGTTTGTTTTTGTAACCTTTTTAAATGTTCTTATATGTTTAGAACTGCTTAGTAAATATTAAGGGAACACTTTCCAATGAAGTCCCATTGGTTAATGCATTTGTAGGTCACGTTTGCTCTGATCACTTAATAATATTAACAGATAAAATTGTAGTTTTACTGATGTATTAGTAAATTAACATTAAAATTAAATGCTTTAGAAGTATTTTGTAATATGGTTAACTAATTAACAAATGGAACCTTACTGCAAAGTGTTAATTATCTTATTAAAGTGATATATAAAAAAATAATATATAATACAATATAAAATAATAAAACAATATTAAAATTAAATAATAAAACAAGCAAAAAAGTTCTCTACTATACAGGGACTCACAGTTTAGAAAGTTTCAGATGTCGGAGAACTGATGTTTCAAGCAATGGCGGTTAGAGAAAAAAAACATTAATAAACTAGAAAACATCTCAAGATGTTAACATAGAAATCTTCATGTGTTACTTTTTGGGGATCTGATATAGGGTTATGTGAGAAACCGCAGTTGTGAAGCTATTGCTGATCTCTCCACCTCTCTTGATGCAAATGAGGACGCACCATCATCCTCTTTATCCCACCATCGTTTTGGTCAGTGTTTGGCTCCTCTTGCTCATCTCGGTTAATCTCTTAACCCAGATTATCAGACAGACACACACAGTCACACAGATGCCCTCATGTTACAGGTAATTAAGCCTAAATGCAAAAGCACAAGCACCTCGCCAGCACAGAAACAGGTTGATGTCTGTTGGCTTTAAGGTAAACGTCAAACACAGAGATAGCCTTCCACTGAATTACATATTCTCTATACCAGATTAAGTCTAAATCGCACATTAAACCACAGGATCCTTATAAAACAGCTACCAAAGCGATATTCTTTCTTAAAACAGAGGCATAACTTCTATAAAAATAAATCTTTTCCTTAAAAAAAGAAAAAAAGAGCCATTTCCTTAGTCAAGTTACATTTCCAGTCAGAGACTCATCAGAAAACCTAGCCAAAGAAAAAAACAATCAGGCTTCCTGTACTATCAGAAGTGATTGAGTTCACTGCTATACATTCCTACTGAGTGTTGTTTAATATGAGCGTTTAATCACGTGTGCTAATCTAAATACAATCTGATTAAAGTGAATTGTGTTGGGTGCTGCTAAACTGCTGAAATTGCGTAGCTCTGACAATCACAGCTTAGTGAACAGGACTGTTTACAAAGAGAAAAGCAGCGCCATCTAGCGGTGGATGGGTTATTAAACTGCATTACAGTTGGGCAACAATAACCTGGTGAACCATTCAAGTATTAATACACACAACATATTGTTATACTTAGCCAAACATCTGGCACAAACTGAAACTAACCCACATACCCTACCCTCATCCTCTTTCCTTTCAACAGTTACAGAATTGTCACAACAAAAGTTTAAGATCTACAGAAATTCTAAGAAAATATCAGACGTTCTTCAGAAACCATGTGATACTACAAAAGTATTTGACTGTCATGTGGCATCTGAAGTAACAGCACTTAGCATGCTGTAAAATGACCAGCAAGGAATGTGGCAGACCGTAAGCGTGAGAACTCCTCGTGGGGGTCAAAGTGTAGGCGATGTCAACCTGGGAGTCACAACCTCTCATATACCAGAAGCACAGGTGTCTGTAGTATAACAGGATCGAGGAGGTCATGGAGGGTAATAAACAAAACAGAATCAAGGTTAACAAGAAGTTGCCAAACAACAACAACAACAACAACAACAACAACAACACACTAACTCAGTGTTTTATTTTTGCAACCTTGTTAAATGTTCTCATATGCGAAGAACTTAATTAATCTTATTCAATTAAAAGTAAAAATAATATAAAATAAGAACAATAAATAATAAAAAAATATATAAAATATGAACTAAAATATTATAAAGACAACTTTGTTTGTTTGAAAACTATTTTAACTAAAAATAAAAATAAAGACATGAGTATAAAAGAACAAAAACTAAATTGATCTGATACTATAGATGTCCCTGTGAACAAAATTCTGAACGATAATTCTGATACGACAAAATTTCCAAATCCTGATTTTGATAATACTAGTGTATTTGGTCAAAAATAACCACCCGATTAGACAAGAAGCCAGATGTCTGATTTACGTACAACGACTACAGTTTTTCTGATCATCTATTAGGGTTCCCTGTCATGTACTTTTCCAGAGATACAAAATAAACAAAACACTATTAATAAAATAAATAAAAAATATTCATTAATAATTCAAACTAAATCGGACCAACTACCGGCGGGGTGCATGTGACCGTGTGTCTAATGTTGTTTTGCTTCACATGGCTGCTATAATTGTCTTACATGTCTTAGCACTAGTTTATAGATAGGTTAACTCTGAACTTAGGGGTTATGTAGGTCTCCGATGCATCGCTACAGGGTCTCAGTTATGTATCTAAACAATGAACAACTCGCATACATGGCTAAAGTTCACAAACAAACTCTCTACACACATATCCTCAGTGTCACATCATCAGTATGAACACTAAATCTGGTTTAACTGGCTTGAGCAAGTGCCAGTTAGATCTGAAATCTACATTTCCCAATCAAAATTCTGTTCCTTCATTTTGCAGTCGAATAGAAAGCCAAATATCTATTTAGTAAATCAATTTGGCCAGACCACAGTTTCAAACTTCAAAAAAAAGAGAAAGAAATCCAGTAAATTGGCATGGAGGCAGCATCTTGGGTCAAATCAAAGGTTATGCAAGAAACAAACCTGTGTCTTTCTCTAATGAGGCAGATTTACTGCTTGATCTGCTCTTCCATCTGAAAATTCACTCATCGTTAAACGTCTGTAGAAGTAGGGCAACATTTAGGTAGATGAGTTCAGAAATCCATTTATCGTTGCATGCCAGAAAATTGGTGTATGCCAGAAAGAAAGAAAAAAAACATCAATAGCCAAGTAAAATGCAAATAAGGTAAAAAATTATAAATAATGAGTTGCAGTATGATGTAGTAATATATTATTATCATTTTTTTAATTTTCAAGTAATTTTCAGGGATATATATCTATCTACTTAATAATTAAAAATACTTTGATATAGGCTTAATCCTATATCTCATGACTACATTAATTCAAAGTGACAAAAGAACAATAGAACAACTATTCAAACTGATCATTTGATGTAGAAAAATATAAATTTAATAACATACAAAAGTATTCCGCAAGTTTTTTTTTCTTTAGGTGAAAAGCAGACGCAACATAATGCAAAAGGGAAGTTTGCCATACAAATGATCTACAACTGCTCTAAAAAAAACCCATTTACATCTGACTTAATGATGCTTAAAATATCATACAGAGGGAGAAAGAAAAACAAAGAGAGCGCCAGGGAACAAGAAAACGTGAGGTATCTGCGTGAACACATTTTGATGTCCACAGCACACGGGCCAGAACTATGCCACGACACATGTCTGCAGCAACTGTGCCTTCAACAGCTGACTAGCACACACACAACATTTAAAACAATCATTTACACAGATCCAACAAACTCCAACAAACAACAAAACCACAAACAATATGTAATTGAATTCTTATACTGCGATATATCAACATGAAAATAAAAAGGGCAAATTGTTACAGAAAAAGGAAAGGAAAAGGGACAAACAAAGGAAACAGAAAGAGAGGAAATCCCAAAGCAAGAAGAGATTTTACAAACAATAAAAAAGACCCTCCTTCCCTTTTAATATCAAGCAAAGATTCCCCTACTGTCAATCATTCTCTTAAACACACACAAACACACACACACACGCAAGCACGCACGCACGCACGCGCACACACACACGTGGACACAACAAAATACAGCATGCATGCAGACACACATACAAATGTCCCACCTTCGAGGCATGACATGGCTCCGGCTCTATGTCCATTAGAGATTCCTGGAGATATCAATCCCACACCCGCAAGCGAGCCCATATCCAGATACACATGCGGGCCTGCTCACAGGGAACATACTGTATGCACACTCACTGACACACTCTCTCTCTCTCTCTCTCTCTCTCTCTCTCTCTCTCTCTCTCTCTCTCTCTCTCTCTCTCTCTCTCTCTCTCTCTCTCTCTCTCTCTCTCTCTCTCTCTCTCTCTCTCTCTCTCTCTCTCTCTCTCTCTCTCTCTCTCTCTCTCTCTCTCTCTCTCTCTCTCTCTCTCTCTCTCTCTCTCTCTCTCTCTCTCTCTCTCTCTCTCTCTCTCTCTCTCTCTCTCTCTCTCTCTCTCTCTCTCTCTCTCTCTCTCTCTCTCTCTCTCTCTATCTCTCTCTCTCCAGCTCTCTCGTTCTCACACCACAAACACTCCCCCTTTCCCTTCATCTCTTCCTTGTTTATCTCACTCCCTTGCCTTTTTCTCGGTCTTTCTCTGCATTTTCCACTTTCAAAGACATGTATGGACACGCAGGGCACATTGTTGTTTAAAAAAAAATAACCGTAACTGTTGCGCCACATCTGAACACGTGCCCTGACAATAGTATGCGAAAAGCAGTATGTCAAACAGTACTATGTCTGCAGTATTTAGGGTGAGGTATTGACACAGATATTACAAATCGAGTTGATTCTGATTCACAATTTGATTCAAAATTCTTTGGGATATTTTTTTAGAACCTGTGATACTTTTTTTTCAGGGTTCATTGATGAATAAATAGTTAAAAAGAACAGCATTTATTCAAAATATAACTCTTTTCTAACAAAATAAGTCTTTACTATCACTTTTTATAAATTGAACACATCCCTGCTGTTCTTTTTAAAAACTTTTTATTCATCAAAGAATCCTGAAAAAAGTATCACAGATTATAAAAAATATATTAAGCAGCACAAGATTCATAATAAATCAGAATATTAAAATTATTTCTGAAGGATCATATCATTTGAAGACTGGAGTAATGGCTGATGAAAACTAAATTATGTTATAATTAATATAATATTATGCTGCTACTCCAATTTATTGTTGAAATATAAACATTTAAATGGTGGCTGACATAAAAACTTATGACAGATTTATTCAATCATAAGACATCACTAACAGTTGATTTCTTTCAACATCCCTTCCGAGGTTCAATCATGTTTTTTGTGTTATTATAACTAGTAAAGAGGAAGAGATGATCATGTGCGCTTCATGCAGCCGCTTGCACTGACAGTGATCTGTCACGCTACATTAAAGAGTGCCAAAATTACATTTGAACATGAAAGATTGGACTTTTTTTCTTATCAGAAGCGTGATTATAATAGTGATTATTGGATTGGAATTGTAATAATGTTTAATGAACTTTATTCACGCATAAGAAGATTAACAGCAGCATAAAAAGATCAATCTGTGGACTTCGAAATTGATATCAGATCATCAAAATGAGAAATACTGTCAACCCAGCAATATTCATAAAAACAGTATTCATAGAACAGTATGCAAAAAAATAAATAAATACCCTGATGACCTACTTTCTAAGTCTCCAATATATATTTTACCATCCTGAGGTCGTAAAAGAGAAAAAAATGTCATTCATGTCCTGTTAAAAGCAAATACAAACACTCTATAGCAGTGTCAGTTACTCACATACACAAGCGCGTGTGTGCATTTGTAACTGTTTTTGGACAGTCAGCAGTTCCAGGACAGAGGAGGGCTCAGGCTTACCCCCTTTTTGAACTGTGCTCTGATAAACCACAATCACTTAATCCCTCGTAACACTGTGTTGCTGTGTTATCAAACCCAGCAACAGCTTAACAGCTGTCCTGGCTAGCCCTTTCAGCATCAACCCCCTTCACAGACAGTCCTGTTTGTTTGCGATTGTGTGCCAAATACATGTGGTTTTATGGAGATCTTTCACTGTTCTAAGCTATGTGATTACATGTGTGTGCCACATTCAGCTTAACTGCTCATTTATGGATGGATGGAGCTTAGTCATTTACAGGAGCGGACTCTATAAGGTTCGATCACTATCATCATCATTAAGAAGAGCAGAGGGTCCAAAAGGAAATGACATCAGGTGGACTCAAAACAAATTAGTGAGGACAGAAATGGTACCTATAAGGGTTCATTGATTTCCAATAGAAGAGTCAAATGACCTACACAGAACAGACAACAACAAAAAAACGCTGACATGGTTTGGGACAGAGACAACTGATGAGCTAAGAAAAAGGAGTCTCATTCGGGGGGAAAAAGTATGTTCACTTGCATTTAGGATTAAATTTATACATGAGGTTTAGCAGAAACTTCTCTCCAATGGTAAGAATTGACAGTACAAAGTCTAATGTTGAAAGCAGCTAATGAGCTAAATAGTGACAAACAGCGATATAAACCACTTGGTAGGTGACAACAAAAGAGTTTGGCAAGAGGAAAAATCAATGCTCACTAAAAGCCCAAAGCCCCAAACACACCGCAAACAGTTCCAATAAGTCCTACAGGCATGAGTGAGAAATGTTTGTATGTGTATCTGTGGAACTGTAAGAGGCCATGAATAAATATGTCATTTGTCACCGTGACGATCTTGTTCATGCTTGCATGTTATATTTTGGTATGTTATTCAATTACATGCTCTATTAATAGTTTGTTTTGATGTGTGCCAGTAGCACATATACACCCTATTGTAAAAGACTGGGTCAACATTATCAATTGTAATACTAGCTATTGTAAACTAGCTAACAAAAATCTTCCTTAAGTGTAGAAATTTACATACAAAGAAATTTTAAGACAAAACAACAATTTCTGCACCACATTAAACGGTAATGGGTAAACCCAACTCGGAAATGTAGGTATTTTACAATTTGTTACTAATATATCAATATATTACAAATTACAATTTGGGGGTCGGTTCAAGTCAGCAAGTAATTTTTATGATATTTCCAATAGTATGTGAAAGAAGCAAAAATTAGCACATTGAAGAAGGGGCACAGTTATGATGTTTAGCTGGCTCTTAAACAAAATACAAAAGCAATGCACATTAAAATGCACCACCAATTAAGAATTAATTAAGAATTACTGTCATTTACTGGGGTTCACTTACCTGAGTGTCACATCAGCAGCCCATCACAAACAGCACATAGGAACAAAAGAGAAAGAAAAAAAGGTAGATTTAAATGCTGTAGTCCAATGGAGCCATCAAAGTCATCTTGTATTAATAACGAGTGACATTCACATCATCTAATTAATAATCTTAACTCGACAAGCAATAACAGATTGTTGTGATGATGTCATCAGACAATACTTTGGAAGGGGCAAAACCAAGGAAACGAAGTAGTAAATAACTTTTCGTATTCTATGGCGGTTTCCTCCAGCTCCAAGGCAAATAATCATGTTTTAACAGAGTAGTAAATGAGTTTGCACTCTAAACGAATGTGAGAAGATATAAAGATCGCATACCACAAAATAATGGCAAGAAACACGTGCGCACCAAACAAACAGACAACGTGACCAATGTAATCCGATTGACTAAAACGTGTGTTCAACTTGAAGCAGCGCTGTGGAGGCCGATCAGTGTTTGACATTACTGCGAGAGTGATTAGAGAGCAGATGGCTGCGTATGCTTTCACATCGTTCTCGCGGTACTTTGATGTCATAAATGCGCAGCGCCGCTGAAATTCGAACACACCTAATGACTCTTTTGAGCTGGTTCTTTAATGAATCGTTTAAAGACTACTAACCCTCCACGCCATCACGTCGCTGTCGATCACGAAACAAGAATGAGATCGCACTGAGAGAATTATCTTATTATTATTATCTAAATTGTTTTATTAATAATTATTAAGAAATTATTATTTTCATTATTAGTATAGATTCAATGTATACGTGTGTATTTGTTGTACCCAAAAAAATTAACAATGGCATATTGACATACCTAAACACATCAACTTTACAAACAACTTCATAAAAATAACGTAACTAATCTGAAAAAGACTTTAGCCATTGTTTCAGCTTTGTAGAGAAAACTGTGAGTTCTGGCTGCAACTTTAGATCTACAGGCATGGTGTTCCATAGATGTGCATCTTTCACTGAAAAGGATGATTGACGCACAGCGTGTGTCAGGTTTGACATGCGTAAACCAATGGTGTAAACATAATCATAGATGACGAGCCACGGGTTTTTCATTAAAAGAAAGAACGAAGTTTACAACCGGAGAGTCGGTCGAACTAAAAGGGAAAAAATAATAATAATTGGGTCGTCCTAAATTGACAGGGTCGGTCGGGTTACGGCAAACAATAATATTTTTAAGGATGGCCTGAGACATTTGTCTCGAGCAGACATGTGAGCCTGTCCCAGGGAGAATCAGGACAGCCACACAAACAATCAGTCAACTCACTGCCATAGTAACCGACAAAAACATCCTGACACCGGGCAACCCGCACTCTGAAATTATGGGTCAACTACAAGGGCCTGACAGCCCAAAATTATAGGATGCATTTAAATAAAGAGTGCCGGAGCAGCAGTTAGGGCAGTTTAATTAGGCCTGCATGTACCAGCATAGTTGCCAAAAGAATAAATATATGTTTTAAATTTAGAAGTTTGTACCCTTGTTAACATCAGGATTGTAATGTAATATAGACTTGAAATTTAGGGGCTTTTGGAGAAATTTCCTGTATTGTTTTCTGCTATGGAAAAGGAGTGTATTTCCTGCCTCAGGGAAAACACTGGGCATGCATGTGGGTCTGCACGCATATGTGCATGTCATGAGTTTAAAGTCGCCATTAAATCAGAATTGACAATTCTTATTTTTTATTGAATACTGCAGTATTTATTATAAATGATTTATCTGTGCACCTCATTGTTTTTTAAAAAAAACGTGCCCTTGTAATCCTTAATCAAAATAGCTTCCCTCCTTCTTGCAACAGCTCTTTTCTGATGACGTGTTTTCCGGCCTGAGGTTGGGACAACCTGTCACTCAGATGAGATCGCTATAAGTGGCAAACAAGAACATTCCAACAATCCAATCAATTCCCGGTGGACAAAATCAAGTCCCGCTCTACATTTTTTCTTGTTCAAGAAGCCATTTCACATGGATATAGGGATAGGGATCACAAGAGGGAATATTGCAACTTCCATTTCATGCTGACTTTAAATGGAATATACATGCATATTATAGAAAAAGGCACACATTTTGATTTGCTATTCATTTAAATGGTACAGTGTGACCAAAAATAAGTTTAATTCATTTTTTATATTTTTATTTTTCCAATTTAAAAATGTAGGCCTACTCTCTACATTAATATGACTTCATACAAATGGCATGCATAATAAATATAGAATATTTAGGAAAATACTGCTTAAAATGCTTTTAATGGAATAGGGAATGTCACAATCTATCACTGCTTATCAAATTATGCCAATTGCTGAAAAGGGAGTGTCATTTGATAGAAAAAATCTGATTTATGACTTTACACAAAATGATTCAAACTCTGAAGAAATAAAGACTACTATACATGCACCGGTATTTGTAAACCAACATTGATAAAGCATCACTATGCTCTAGATGGAACAAAAATGAATAAGCAAATCTGTTCTACAAAATGTGATTGTCAAAAGTCATGACAAATAGAGGAGCGTGGGAGTTAACAGAGTCAGCAGTGGCAGCGGAGGAAAGACTCGTCACCCCTACAGTAACTTTACTCTACCCTGATAGAATAACCAGCTTAGAGTTACAGCTCCGCTCCAAAGCCACACGCACACACTAAAACTGGTCAACCAATAAACACCAAATCTACAGGGATATCAGGGTGGAGTTTCTGCTTTCATGAGGAGTGGCAGATTTGTCATTAGATTTACAAAGCAAAGTATGTGCCACTGGACATTTAGGCCAACACAAAGAGATATGCATGAGATTGACGTTCTTTTCATCAGCTTTTGAAAATCAGTTTCACCCTGTAAAGATTAACACCTGAAAGTTGTAATTGACTAATTTTTGTTTTCATACAAACTTCATATTTTAACACATAAAGAACCAATTATATTCACAATTCTCAGCTAAAAACACCGGTATCCAAGTAATTTTGCTTTACTTACCTCAACTCAACTTTCATGCAGATGTTATTTTAATTTAAAAGGTAATTAAATATAAATAAATAAATAAAAGGTAATTCAGTCCATTAATTGAAAGAGCATTATTAAGACATTCAGTATTAGGGGGTGAACAGCTGTGTCTGACGGAGCGACTACAGCTTTCCCCTTGTTTCCGCGCACACACACAGTTGACATCGGCTCTTACACCCAAATCGCCACCAGTCTGTGACATCACCCATTTACACAGGCGTGTAAGTCGCTATATCCGTTTTTTTAGCACTCTCTTCCAATTTCTGAACTCAAAGCCCTCCGGTCAACTGTCTCCAGTCCAGCCCTACACCCCTCACTTAACCTGTCGATAAGGAAGACGTGTTAACGGCTCAAACGAAGACAAACCCACAATAAAAAAGACAGTGACCTCAGTTCTCCCTCATTGTAAACAACGTACTCTCCTACTTCCTGCAAGAACAATAAATCCAAAGACAATAGATGAATCTTTTAGCTGTTAAGCCAGACATCCCATGGAGCAAATTGATCACTACTTTATTAAGAAAATATCTAAATGAACCTTTTAAGCTTCAAGTATATTTATAAAAAGGCCATTAAGTGTATACTGTGCTTATATAAATAAAAAAATGCAATTAATATGTTTATTTTAATATATTTACTATAAATCTATTTAATATTTTAATATAAATAAACAAATAAATAAATAAACAATTTATTTCCCAACATTCTCAGTCCTAAGAATAAAACAATTACAAGTAGGTATTCCAAATGAAACTGAAGTGCTCTAATGCATTTAAAACCTAAATATTTTATAATTATTATTCATGTAGATTTTACTGACATTAATATAGACTACCAAAACTAAAAAAAGGTGATTAAAACAGCAAAAAGGGATCTAAAATAACACTTTCCTTATACATTATAGTGTATACCCCTTTTTTTTTTCTACCTTATTCTACTAATTTAACATGACATTAAAGAGGAGACCTCAGGAGCCTTTCTTATCTCTGACCACAAAATACACATGCTCACACGAATGCCATGAAACCGTGTATCCTCACCTGTGTAGTGCTGGGGTTCATACACCCAGTCATCACCATCTTCATCCACTCCATGTGGAGTTTGGGAGTGTCTATGGAGGTTGTTCTGACTGTGGAACAGTTTACGGGTCTGCTGTGACAGCGAGGACACACTCAGCCAGCTGAGAGCACGAGAGATCGGGGCGGCCTTCTCTGTCTTGTCTCTGTCCCTCCTAAAAGACCCAGAACGCTTGTCCCTCATCATACCCTCTTAAAAATTAAGCAAAAAGGTTGAGGTCACTTAAAAACTCAAGAGTTAAGCCACAACGAACTGTTTCTCACACGTCTGGAATCAAAAGTAGAGCTACATCACAAAGAAAATTGGGGTTTTAATCCATGAGGCTCCTGCGGAATAAAAGAAAATCTGTTGTCCAAAAAAAAGCTTCACAAATTGAACTCAAGCTTCTACCAAACGTAGAAATTCACTGGTCCACATCCACAGGTGTCGTTGCAACGTGGATGACAACTTTCGGTCTTTTTTGTTCGCTAGATAGAAAAAAAAATCCGATGTGAGTCCTGGAAATCCCAACATGAGTGCTGCAATCACAAGCAGTAATTAACTCAAGCAGCAGGCTGGAAAATCGCTAGTCTTCCCCCAACTGAAGCCTGAAGTCCACCAAGAAGACTGGGTCCGGTTTAAAAGCCACATCACTGTGACAATAATACTTTTTTTTGGGAGGGGGGTGAAAACCTTCAAAACTCAAGTTGCAGCGGAAGAAAATCAGGCTCAAGAAGGTTTAACATTTAGCATTAGTACTTTTAAATGCTCCTATTATCACAAGCCAGTGATCATCTTACACCCATGTGACATTGCGTCTAAAAACACCTGGATTGAAGACTTGCCCAGCATAAAGTTCATAAAGGATGATGGATGAGCTCGCATGTCCTTTTCCTTTTTCATTAGCCGGTAACAAGATCAGGTGCGTCTGTAGCTGTGTACCATGTTATCTCCCTGCTGCTGAGGACAGCCACCACCGGATACTCTTCCTGACTTTCCAACGTCACAGCACTCACTACGCGAGGGTGTTTGTCGCTCACCTGGGACTTCAACACACATGGGCGATGCAATCACATTAGCTGAAGTCAGTCTTGCAGAGTGCCAGACCAGGCGTTCCCCTGATCTCTGGGTGACAGTTGTCCTGAGAAAGCACCCACATACACTGACTGTAGGATTGAAAGTTTAGGATTACAAACAACTAGAGCGCTGGTGAAATATGACCTTAAACCAGCCCCCAACCTCTCCCTCTGATCTTTGCCCCTCCCCTCCAGTTGCACGGCAACCACGGAAGGGCGACTGGACTCTCCACTTCTCTTCCTCCTCTGGGTTTCCCTCCCTCTCGTACTATCCTCTAAGGCAGAGGCTTTCAAACTGGTGTGTAGAGAAAACATATTTTACAAAACGTATCCTACCACTAAGAAAAAAAAACGCAGTTTTAAGTTTTTTAAATACATTTTTAACACACACATTTATTATATTTTATATTAAAATATCATTTCATAATATCGAAATGTATATTTTTCACACACATAAGCTTATGCATACAAATATACAGCTTTCTTTATATTTTAATTACTATATAACATATTACTAAATAATTTTACTTTATATTGTCCCCTTCCAAGACGATCATTATCTTTGGGCGTCCTTCCCATTAGAAATCCAAGTCTGTCAAAGAAGTCTGATCCTGGGTCGAAGCTGACTTGCCTTACCGACTAAAGACTTAAGGGCCAGCACATCCACTGACCCATACACAATATTAAGGACCAGCAGTTCAGCCAGCTAGACCTGCCTAGACCAGAATATCCAGCTAACCACACACAAACTATGCCAGCGACGTGTGAAGGAGGAAAACACTGGAATGAAAGCAAAAGAGGTGTGTGTAGGCAAACACACAAACATTAACACACAGCCCACAGGCAGAGGAAAATGAGGGGCTGAGAGATGTGCAGGTAGACTACTTAAATAATACCATAGAATTAGGATGGTTCATGTCTAAAAAATGAGGTAATTCCATGGTATTTTTTGTTAGCTGTTTTTGTATTTTCTGGAAGTCCAAGATCTGAATTTATGAGCATGTAAACCAGCATGTTGTTTGTGTAAATGTATCTAATCAAAGAGAAAATCTCTATTTGCAAAAGACTGACCAGTGTCCGTCCAACTTCAAAACACGTCTACATGGTAAAATCAATCAGGTTGTTTGACTTTCACATTGGGAATAGCAAACAAATTCAGGCCGTAAATACAGTGTGTATAATTAATGATTAAACTTTCACCCCCGCAGCAGCCTGCGACACAGAGGTCTTATTGTTCTAGAAAACCTCCACACATCCACATCTAATAACAAACAGCTCCACTCTCATAAAACACAGATAGATGATCCAACCTTTATCCTCAGCACTGCAATCAACGGCCCTCCACGCCGTAAATTATTCACCAGGGCCAATCGCCCAACTGCTGAGATAAAACATACAATCAATCTGGAATCTTTTGTAAAATTATAAATGTCTTTACTGTCATTCGAAAAAAAAAAATCTTTACAAAATAAATATATTATTGACATCCTTTTGAACAGTAGTGAACACATAAAACGTCCATAGTGAACACATAAAACTTCCTAGTTAATAACATACAAAGTTAGCTCTATCGCCCCCTTGAGTACAATGCTTTTTACTGCCACAATAAAGCAAGAATGCATGCCAGCATATAGGCCTACAACTTGAGTATGCTTCTGGCCTTATTGTCCGTTACAACATCCAATCAGCAACAGGCTTCTGCTTTGGAGTTAAAATGAGACAGATGCTACACATGTTTTGCTTGTTGCAGGAACACATAGTGAACCTCTGACACGCTCGTGGCATACTGCTGTTGACACGGCAGGTCAGAGAGGAAACCTGAGCAGAGTTCTGAAGGAAGACATGACATGAGTCTGTGCACGTGATCAGTACCCCAAAAATAGGGGGAAGGGGTATATTTTTCTCCACCACTTCAACACCTTCACACGCTCAGACCAGACCAACAGGTAAAGGTTTCACATTCGCAAAAACCTTGACCTGTTTGGCTTGGCTAGCACTCAATATAATTCAACAGTATGGACTTGCCAACAGTTTTTTTTTTATTGTCAAAAAATAAACAAGTAAAAAAATGCAATAAGACTACAAATCACTTAATTAAACGCATCTAAAAGTGTGTCTCGGATTTATATTCATTCTGTTACCAGACAACAACATTTTCCACCACATTTTGCTTGGAGATCTTTGTTTACTAAATGAAGGGGTTTCCAAATTGGCAGGACACTTGGGAGCGGTTTTAATTAAGCGCTTACCAAGATGCCAAGGGAAGGATTTTATTTTGCTCTGTCCCCACATTTATGAGTTGGGTTTATTTGTCCTTGTGAGAATGAAGAGTGTCTGTACGACTATATAAATTCTGTGTGCGTGTGAATTTGCAATTCAGTAGGCTTGGAGAATATTGCAAAATATTTTTTATTTTCAATGTGGCCTGAATTGCAGAATTTGTACTTGTGTGTGGGAAAGAAAGATAAAATCAGGAAGAAGCACTGAAGCAGGCAGAGAAGGAGAGGAGAACAGTTAGAAGCCATTAAAGAAAAGTTGAGCTATTGCTCTCATCACTTCTTTCTCTGCGCCTATTCACAGAGAGATCATGAGTTGACCCATAACTAACAGAACCTTCTGGGTGACCTCTGACCTTTAGCTCCCATGAACCTGAGAAGCTGGCCATCACCTCCAGAACAAGGTCCCGCAAATACTTGTTGACCCATGGTGACCTCCTTAACACATTCCTTTTTCTTTGGTATGCTCCACAGGAATGAAAGGAGCAATTCTGATCTATCATCTTCATCGTAAAAACGCTCCGTCTCCGCACGCATCAAAATCTCTGCTCTGGGTAATACGATCAATACTCTTTTCTACTGATCAATAAAATGCCCCTCGGTCAATATCCGTAAACAAGACACTAAATTGTAATCTAACAGCATATTATAATGTCATGCACACCCATTCAAACTTAGGACAACCTAAAGATTTTTAATTAATAGTATTTTTTATATTTTAGAAGTAAAATAATCAAATTTATTAAACAAAACAAGTTTTTTTTTTACATATGATATATTTGTCTGCAATGCTAATTTCAAGCATTTAAGCATATCAAAAGATCATAGAACCATAAATTCAGTTGAGTGTGTCCATACTTCTGACTTGTAAATGGACTGAATTTATATAGCGCTTTCACAGACCCAATGGCCACCAAAGCTTTACATTTCACACACTCATTCATACACTCATACACATTCATACACCCATTCACACACTCATTCATACACTGACGGCGGTGTCAGCCATACAAGGCGCCATCCAGCTCATCAGGAGCAGCTGGGGTTAGGTGTCTTGCTCATGGACACCTCGACACTTGGTCAGGTGGAACCGGCGATTGAATCACCAACCTTCCGGTTTGTAGAAGACCTACATGAACCACTGAGCTTTACCGGTAATGTAATAATGTTTCAGCGTGAAATAATTGAGACTTTGCAGTATATTTTGTCACTCATAAATAAGCATAGCATGTGAGTCCATTATAGACTTTATGTAGCCCCGCCCCATATTAGCTCTGTGCTTGTTGTGTTCGGTCATCCGGTTTATTTCCACAGGATGAAGGTAAGATCTTAAGAATTTATGAATGAACCGCTCATATTAAAATCTTCCCGGTCTCTTGACATTTGTAATGACATCAGCTACAAACATTACAATGCTCATGATAACTTTCATTAATTCTAGAATAAGTAAACCTATTTCACAGGCTAATTCCTCTTCGATAACGATGCTAAAGAAATATACAGAACTACCGCACAAACATTATTCTAAAGATGGCTGTGCGCTTGTTTCTCTGGCGCTTAAAGTCTATAAAAAAAACAAAATACAAATCAATTGTGTATCTGATGCTCCAAATATTTTTGAGCATGTATTGATGCAGGAGATCCCTTTATTCAGCAAGCAAAAGTGACAGTATAAACATTTATGATGTTACAAAAGATTTTTATTTCAGATAAATGCTGTTCTTTTGAACTTCCTATTCATCCAAGAATACCGAAAAAAGTATCATGTTTTCCACCAAAATGTTAACCATCACAACTTTGTCTTGAACACCAAATCACTTGAATGATTACAGTTATTTAAAATTGTAAGAAAATGTCACATTATTACTGTTTACGGTATTTTTGATACACTAAATGCAACCTTGGTGAGCATTGGAGACTTCTTTCAAAATATATATTTAAAAAACATCTTACTAACCTCAAACTTTGGAATGGCAGTGTATGTGCCACACAAGTGTGGTCTGTCAGTTTTCAATAAACTTTATTCCCAATGTTATAATTCCTAGCGTAAGAGCCACTATTAAGGTCTCTTCTCAGACTATAACATGTCATTTTGTCCATGAGGAAAATGGGTTTATGTGTTCACAATAACAATGGCTGCATGCAGGTACTCCACAGGATGTGTCTGTGAGCGTGTTTTTCCCCAAGCACGTCTGTGTGCGCGTGTCGTGAAACCAAAACCCATAAAACACCCCAAAAAAGATTGTTTTTATTGTTTCTGAGTCACTCTGTCCTATGAATCAAGTCAATGTGGAAACCAGTGGTATATTTAGACAAATGTTATTGTCATTAAAGGAATAGCTCACCCAAAAATGAAAATTCGGTCATCATTTACTCACCCCCATGTAAGTCTTTGGCAATGTGACTATTTCTTCAAAAGTACATATAAAAATATATATTTAGAAATGTTGGTAACTAAACAGTTTTGGTGACTACTAACTTACAATGTATGAACAAAAAAAAAAAATCTTCTTTTGGGTGAACTATCAGTCAACAATTCTCTCTCCACGGCCCAAAAACTCTTTCACCTAGTTCATAACTGGTAGAAAGAATCATCCCTGGGATGACCGTTGTATCTCTCCTGAGAGGGTGTCAAACAAGCACAGGGCCCACAGGAGGAAGTTTCATGGAAACAGAGCTCAAAGTGTCTGCTGAGGACAAGAATCATGTTTCCAATGCTTTCTACTTATACCAGGCTATAACAAAAAAAGAGAGCAAGATATAGAATAGTATCTTCAGAACCATTAGATAATTTAAGCTGAAACTCTACATCTGTTTCTCTTAAACACAATAAATGTTTTTTCAATAGAATAATAATTCAATAATTTGGTAAGACTTTACAATACGATTCCATTTGTTTAGCTGTATTAGTTAAGCACAAACCCTGAAAAATGCGTTTATTAATGTTAATTTCAACATTTTCTGATGCAAAAGTTGCATCTGTTAATATTATTTCATGGACTTACAATGAATAGCTAATTGTAAAGTCTTACTAATCATTTAAATATGTCCATCCATTTTTTCG
Source organism: Meda fulgida (assembly GCA_030578275.1). NCBI lineage: Eukaryota > Metazoa > Chordata > Actinopteri > Cypriniformes > Leuciscidae > Meda > Meda fulgida. Next base: position 12,988,619 of record CM060635.1, read on the forward strand.
TTATTGACCACTAGGGTGCGGTGCAACGTTTCAAATGCTGCCTTTAGTATGTAGACTCTGGGCCAAAAGGAAACAGCTCTTTCCTCTAAACTACAGACTAAATTAAGCATAAAAGACTCAGCCAGCTGCCAAATGGGAGAAAATATGCATTATCTTATGCCATGACGAATAATATTTTGCATCCAACTTTAACATGAATGTTACTGATAATTGTCAATTAATTACATTAAGAATTTACTTGGTCAATTAATTTAAGTCAAACTGAAAATGCCAATGAGCTTTTTTTCCAAAAGAACTCCAATAAAACCTATTACAAAGAGCCCAAACATGTTAAAGCTCAAAGTAAGGCAGGTGTTGACCCCTCACCCCTGAACGGTGACCCCAGCATGCAGCTGACTCCAACCTGCACTCAGCACTCCTCAGCACACAATTTGGGGTGGAGGATGTTGACGTTTCAGTGAATAGAAACAAAAGCCATCTAAAACCAGTCAGATGGCCTGATAGAGTCAGCTCTAAAACACGAGAGCCTTTATCAGGGAGCTTAAACTCCCTAATGACTAATGCACGCAGACAAACACAATACAGACCTTGTGTACACACACTCACGTTGGCTCACAATGAAACAACCTAGGTGACATGCAAGCTTAAAGCACAGGAACAGAGTGAAACTGACACAAATAAAGAAATTGATATATAGTAAAAAATGCCATTTAAACAAGCTACAGAAAAAAGGCACAAAAATGTAAAAATATGAAAGAACATAATTAGACTGTGTCATGTATATACTTTAAATAAGCAAAACCTCAAAGTTTGGGGTCAGTAAGATTTTGTAATGTGTATGAAAGAGGTCTCTTATGCTCACCAAGGCTTCATTTATTTGAACAAAAATCTTTTTCAATATATTTTCAGCAGCCATTACTCCAGTCTTCAGTGTCACATGATCCATCAAAAATCTTTCTAATATGCTGATTCGGTGCCCAAGAAACGTTCATATTATAATCAATAGCTATGTTTCCATCCAAAGTTGCGAATTCATCTCGCGCTTCATCTTCTTTTTGGTTTTCATTTGTGTTCCAAAGATAAACAAATGTCTTACAGGTTTGGAACGACATGAAGGTGAGTAATTGATGACAGAATTTTCATTTTTTGGGTGAACCCTTTAAATTATGTGCAAAATTGGAAAAACATGCAAGTAAAGCAGCGTTTCCATGCCATGTGTTCAAAAGAACAAAATTCATTATACCATTATACCAAATCATTATGATGACAGACTTTGGCAAAAAAATCATTTCAAAATGATCAAACCAACATTTGATCCGCTGGTTAGTCCAGTTATCCAATCACATCCACTGTTGAGGCAGTCACATGAGGGATACATTTGGTAAATGTGTTTCCATCAAAGTTTATTCGCATTCTTATTGTATAAAAATGTATCCACCTCAATTGAGTGCATATGTTTTTTACTGCTCACTTTTAGAATTTATGCTCCTCTTGGTCTTTCCATCCAGCGTTTATGCAATATCCCAAAATGCACATAAAAATATGGATGGAAACATAGCTATAGTTGAGAACAGTTGTGCTTCTTTGATGAACAAAAAGTTTATTTATTTAAAAAAAAAAAAATGGCAACAAAAGTATTTACTGTCGCATTTGATAAATTTAATACATTTGCTGTATAAAAGTATTCATTTATTTTATTTTATTTTTTATTAAAAAAAAATGTCAAGAAAAAATTTCTGTGGACAAATGCACAAAAAGGTCAAGTTGCGGACTGGGTCAGTATATAGTACTTTATTATGTCCATTTAAATAAAAAAAACAATGTATGTGTCTATGGCATGTCCTGATCTAGATTGTTATGTAAACGTGCGTTTGTGTGCGTGTATGATGGAGTGATGTGACGTGGGGGTGATGTCTAGATTCCATCTGCTCTTCAGGCCATCCTGTCGGCAACCCTTTCCCCTTCCTGTAAGTGTGTGTCATGTCACAACAGACAGAGTGGTTTTGATTACGTTTGTCACTGGTGGGATTGACTGCTAAAGGGAGGGAGAGAATGACAGGAAGGAAAGGAAAAAGAGAAGTGTCGTCAGGCCAGAAGGGCTGCTCAGCTCCTTGTTCCTCCCTCCTATCTTGCCATCCTGGAAAAAAGAGGAAGCTGTATAGGCTACTGTGAGAGTGGTCTCGCATAGCCAGAGCTTCAGACTGACGGCAGAAGGTCTGGACTCTATCACAGCTTTCATTGGCTGAGACTACTGTAAGAGTGATTGTATGTGATCCTCCACATATTCTCAGTATGTTATGCCTATAAAGGTCAAAGGAACCCTAGATACCGTTCGAGATATCAGCTTCAAAGGTCTTACAACATAGGGCCTTTGAGTGCATGCCTGTGTGATTTTTTTTCGTTCAGTTCCCAACAACTACTATTACGGCACTAATGTATTACAACATAAATCATGCCCCGTATAGCTGGAAAAATGACTCATTAGCAGAAGTCATCTGCTCTACCCTAAGCCACGATTTTAGTCACAGTGACAGCTGGCGTGTAGGTGTGTTTTAAAGGGATGTGTGGTAACTATTGTTGCCATGTTCGCATGCTTTGTGCGAGTTTTTAAAAGCATGTTGTTAAACAAGTTTTAAAATGAGAAGACACCAGGTTTGTGACAGTGCATGTTTGTTGAATTCATAATAAATAGAACAAGTACAGCTCATGTTAAATTCATAAATATTCACCATAAAAATGTAAAAATGTTAACTTTTTGTGGTAACATCTATATTAACTGGTTTTGTGCAAGTCATGAATATTATTTAATATGATTGAATCAATTTGACTTCATCAGACCAAATATATTTTGAAACAGGGCTGAATTTTTAAAGGGTTTTAAAGGGTTGGATCAAGTGGAAACCACTGCATAAAATACACATACACTTTCTAAAGTGTTGGAGGACAAAAATACTATACATTTATTGAGAATTTTAGATTGGCTTGAACATATTGTACACCATATGATTGATTCAACCACAACTCCAGAAATGGTTAGTTTTAGCATAAACACTTTCAGATATCAATGATCTCTCTCTCTCCGTCTTTCTCTCATGCTAACAAAAATACTGTAAATGTCACTCATGTTTTGTTGTATGGGAATGCAGCCAGCCATGCAAATGAATGTGTTCATAACCATGACGTATGAATATGTGCGTGTGTGTTTGCATTGCTGGAACCGCTTTTTTATACTCTGAGGAGTACAGGATCATCGCAGTGAGCTCACAGGACTGGAATGAGAACAGGACAGCAGATCTGCTCCGCAAACACCAACAGTAATAATAACTGATCTAAACTGAGCAAATACAACCTTAAATCAATTCAGTCCAACATTAAATTAACAAGAACAGGTCTGATCTTCTGATTACATGGTAATTTACCAAAGAATATGTGAATGAATATTACAACAAAAATGATATACTGTATATATTTTTAGTTGGCAAACATATTTAACACTTAAAGTTGCTTATTTAAAAAATAAAAAGTCTTTATTTTCAACAATAAATTTGTTGGGTCTTAATATAGAATATATTTGTGTTTTTAGTGTTTTTCTTGAAATATGAGCATTCTTTAAAATACATATAATAAAAAATAATGCTATTATATAAATATATACAAAATATTCATACAATAATACTTATTATTATAATAGCCTACTTGAACTTGAAAAATAAAAACTTTTGATTATTCTTGGTGGTGTTTATCTGAATAATTGAGATTTCCAGTTCCTTGATAAAGAATACTGTGTTGTATAAGCACGCAAAATCTTTTTCATGAGTGAGGACTTTTCCAACTTCTTTTGGTCAGCCACAAAATCTCTCATTTGTCTTAATGTTTGTGCGACGGCTAAAAAGAGAGTGAAAGCTGGGCTTATCTAATGCTGTTGGATTAGCATACTAAGAGACCTGGCGAGGAGAATTAAACTGGCGAGGGCTCCACACGTCCCATTGATCTGTTGACAGCCAATCTGGCAACCCGCCACAAACCTCAACGGTTCTCCGGAGAGGAGAATCACCAGTGTGGTGCCTGGAAGTGCCAGATTCACTCTGTTACTTACTGTTAAATTGTCCTTTGGTGGCATCAAATCTTTGAAAAGCATTCAAGTTTGAGCAAGTTAGTAAAAGTTCAGTTGAGTACGAGTAAGTAAAGAAAATATCCTCAAGATTTGTGATTTGTGAGACTTACACCGTGTCCCAACTACACGAGACGCCGCAACATGCGAGGTTTTTGTCCTAAAAAGCCGCGACGGCGACACGAGGCGATTCTATTTTAGAAACGTTTTCTATTTTTCAGCGACGTTGTGCTGGAACAACAAACACAAAGTGTGGCAATGATAATCTCAGGTACTTTTTATGTGCTTTATTTTTTTGTTCATCTTGATTTCTCACAACTTGTGTGCTGTTCTGGGCGAGACGGAGTTAACTGTGGCACTAATAGAGACTCACGAACACACATAGGCTAATGTGTAGCCATGCACAGGCCAACGGCCCAAGTCAGGATTTTCTTTAAATAATACATTAAATTTCATATCGTATACCATCAGAACACTTGTAATAAACGGGTTGTGTCGCATGGGATTAGGGATGCACCGAAATGAAAATTCTTGGCCGAAGCCGAATAATAATGAAATGCTTGGCCGAAGGCCGAATACCGAACGCGGTGTTTCACAAAAAAGTTAACGGAGACGGAGACAGAAAGCACACCCTGTTTATTTTCTTTATTTTACAAAAGCACAGTTTTGTTCCGATTGTAAGTGGACACAAGTAGACATTTAACAGTTTTTTTTTTCATATTTCTTAAGTCTGCATTTAAGTGACCATAAATGACGGAGTATTTAAGTCTATTTTACTACTATGTGAAAAAAATCCAGCAAAACGCAGCGGCGCGTTTGTCAACTAGAGGGTTTAAAGACGATTTAGTGCAAGTAAGGGTACAACGTCTGCCGCAGACACATCAGATGAGCTTCTCTTTTGTTATCTGCTCAAAGGGGGCATGTTGGCTGCATTTATAATGCGCACGCATCTCACTCTACGCTGGTTACTATTTGATCGCGTGATCAAAAACGTCATTGCTCGGTCAAATTTATTCGGTCTTTTTACTTATTCGGCCCAACACCGAAAGTGCTTTTTTTTGCTATTTTCGGCCGAAAAATTACGGTTGCCGAACATTCGATGCATCCCTACATGGGATTATTCTGTTATTCTTTCGCTTCTTTTTTTAAAAGGTTTTGCTGGTCGCTATTCACTTCCATTATTTGGACGAGCATGAGCGGGACATTTTTTTTTAATTCTCTTTTTGTGGTCCATAAAAAGAAAGAAGGACAAACGGGTGAGTAATTAATGACTTAATTTTCATTTTGGGTGAACTATCACTTTAAGAAATGTGAAGGTATTATTACTTAGAACGGTACAAATTTAAGTAGAATGAAATACAAAGAGAAGAGCAAAAAAGCCTGGTGACCTGAAAGGCTCATTTCTTCAGCAGTGAGACTGAAACTGAGGTGATTAATCTAACTGAAGGAGAGAGGAAAAGAGAAGCACAGAGTGTGAGTAAGAGCCGCTGAAGTGTGAGGGACAGTGGCCTCAAGCTAATCTACAGCCGTCTCCTTTCTGTTTAAATAAACCAAGTTGAAGTGCAGGAGATCTTTACAACTCTCTCCCACCTTCCTTTGTAAGCAAACCATACGCTCTCGCTCTCCGCGGGCCCATTACTGTCTGATTTAAGAGGAGGTGAGAGAAAGAGGGGTCAAAAGAGAGGCAGAGAGAAAGTCAGCCTGTGTTATGCTGATCAGGCAGACGCATGGCGGAGAGCCGTCTGTTACCGTGACAATGGGGCTGGCGCTCTGCCCTCTGCAGCGGGAAGCATGCAAAACTCACACAAGCACAGACACATCCAGCTGTCAGACACAACCGACACACGCCGATGAAGACGACAGCAGAACTTGAGTGACAGAGGGCCACTGAGATTTTAATGAGGGATGCGGCCTTGACCCTTATGTGAGAATGACCCATGTCAGTCTGTGGCCCGTCATAAAGAGATTCATAAAAGGCCTCATGACAGACCAATTTACACTTTATTATTGCTTCAAAAATGGGCTATAAACTTCTGGTGATGCCTATTTTAAAAACCTAAAAACTGTTGAAGCTGGTCATGCATGTCTGTTTGCATCAAACCATTAACATTATCCGTTCTAAATAATCTATTCTCTCTGTCTTTTTCATAGTAAAATAGAGGCTGGGCGATAAAACGGTATAGGTATTTATCGACGGTACACCATTGTCGGTAACAATATAAAAAATGTTCAATATAGCACTCAATATTTTCATTCAAATGCGCACGACCAGCCCAACATCAAATGGCAAGCGCATTGAAGGCGGAACGAAACTGCGCTATTATTTAGTGCTTCACGGACCGTTTATTAGTTTGGACCATCGATGTCAGTCCAGCGCCAGCCGATCTTGATCAAGCGACACTGTTACTACAGAGCGCTAAGAGATCCAGTACAGAAAGCATTTGAATTCGCCACAGAAGAAATAAGATCTAGTGAGAAGCTTTTCAATTTCTCTGTTATTAACGGATCAAACAGCGCTGACGTGAAAACCAGGAGAAACATTCTGCCATGAATGAACTAATTATAGGCTTTAAGTCCACAGATCTGCAACATTCACCATGGATTTAATGTAGTAACACTAACTGTAAGTTAACCATGGAAGTTTGGCAGGAATAATAAGATGCTTTCAAGTACGTCAAACATCTTTTTCCAGCACTTCAAAACTCAAATATTATCATATTTAAATGTTATTTTCAATGTGATGACCAAAACATTATTTGTTCATCCTTCAAATATTACCCACATTTATAAAACTAAAAGTTTCAAGATGTTAATCTTTTTTTTATCTTAATATAAGACATGAAGAAGATATTTTTGTTTACATTTTATTTTTGACAGCTAAAACTAATATAATTTGTTGTTTGCCTTAATAATGTGCATAAATAAAATAAAAAACAGTGGTTTAAATTCAAATTTTTCAACTTGTCTTTTAAAAAAAAGATTATAAAAAATAATTATCGATACTGAACAATATGAAACATATTGTGATCATTTTTTTTAGCTATATCGCACAGCCCTAGTACAATAAGGTGAATTATTTTCCATGCTTTTCCCCCCCCATGTCCTTCCTTCACTGACACTCTCACCTTTACATGGTCTCTTTGTTTTACTTTGAAGAAGAGAAGAATATAAATGGCAGTATCCACGAAGAAGACATGAAGAAAAGGGGTCTGAAACACTTAAAAAAAAATAATAATTCAACAAATGGTCAGTGAATGGAGGTGGTTAACCTTTTTAACCTCCTGTGATCCAACGAAATATGCAGTTTTATTTTTGCATGATTTTTTAAGGAAATTTGACAGCCTGTTACTAAAATGATGTTTATAACAGGCTTATTTAAATATCAGCCTTTTCTGATTTCTTGACTTTATAGCTTTAAACTTTAAATAAACATTTAATAATAACAATTAAACAGACAAAATTTATATAATGAAAAAAAACCCTGCTACAATGAAGGGGTTGCAGAAGGCTGGAAGTTTTTTTATTTTAATTTTTAGTTTGAGTTAGTTTGAGACCAATTTTATTAAGCAAATATTCATAAATGTATATTTACCAAAATGTTTGATATTTATTTATTTAACATGATTTGTGCAAAAAAATTGACGAAATGGAATAAGATGATTTACTTGTCTTTCTGCCAAATGATATATTACTTCTGATGGTCACAATTATAAGAAATTGTTCAGGAGATTTGTTTTAAAAACAATAACATATTTGTGGAAAGTGCCATATCTAGCTGAAAACAGCAAAGGCCACATGATCACAGTTGTCAGAACAGATTTATATCACAATACGAGACAAGTTGTTGGCATGTGTGCTTGATTAAGAGAAGATGTTCACACGCAGTAGATTTTGAACAACTTACTAGACTCAAAACAAAAAGGGAACATCACTATGGAGTAAGATGCAGTGCAAAGCAAGGTGACGAGAATAAAAAGACAGACAGCTCTACAGAGTACGTGTAGTGGAATGTTTTCTAGTCATTCGGCATATCTCCTCTCACAGACTGATAAGATACACAGACAGAGAGAGTCAACCAAATAGAGCTAAAGAGAAAAACAAGGAGACAGAAGTTGTGACAGAAAGAGCAGAATCCATACCAGTTAGGCCATACATACTGAAAGACCACATATAAATGTTAATCAAACTTCCAAAAAAAAAACCCAAAAAACAACAATTTAGCTTTTAACCATTTCCCATCGTCTTTTGTAACTTTTAGGATTAATCAGGCTATATGGGTTTCTTACTGCATCTTTAAGATTATATGTAAACTATAGATTAACAAAACTTGTATGGGACAGGATTTGTGTGGACCTTCTCTCTCTCCTGGGCCCAGAACAACATTCCTTGTGTTAGTGCCTCCCTTGCAATGGAATCCTGTTTTCCATGATATATCCCTTTTAGACATTCAAACACAGATAGCTTCAGGCAGTCAGGTCCTTATCTGTCTACAGGTGTGAAGAGACCATTGAGAAAGTTGCATGCCTCATAAAATCTCTCTCACAAAGCTGTTCATAGTAGCGTTGTTTTAACTTTTCTAAATCTTAATTTGATGCTACTTTGTTAAACCTATGAAAGAAAAGAAAATGACAATCTCATGATTAAAAAAAATGGCTTGAATGTAACCCTCTACGCGCAAATCAGTTTTTATTGTATTTTTAATTAAATGAATGCGGTTTTGGTGAGCATAAAAACATTAAAAGCAATCTTTCCAACCCCAAACTTTTGAACGGTAGTATACATATATCATGCCATATAATATACATGATATATACAGTCGTGCTCAGAATTAATGGTACCCCTGGTAAATATGATAAAAAATGGCTGGAAAAAATAAATATGCATCATTTATCCTTTTGATCTTTCATTCAAAATATTGGCAAAAATCTAAACTTTCATTGAAGTAAAAGAATAGAAAGTGGGGGGGAAATCACATTATGAAATAAATGTTTATCTCCAAAACACGTTGGCCACAATTATTGGTACCCTTTTATTAAATACTTTTTGCAATCTCCTTTTGCCAAGATAACAGCTCTGAGTTTTACCCTATAATGCCTGATGAGTTCGGAGAACACCTGACAAGAGATCAGAGACCATTCCGTCTTACAGAATCTCTCCAGATCCTTCAGATTCACAGATCCATGTTGGTGCTTCTCTTCAGTTCACTCCACTCATCAGGTCTGGGACGGTCATGGCAGAAGCTTCATTTTGTGCTACTTAACACATTTTTGTGTTGATTTTGATGTTTGTTTTGGATCGTTGTCCTGATGGAAGATCCAACCACGGCACATTATACGATTTCTAGCAGAGGCTGTCAGGTTTAGATTTTTTATCTGTTGGTATTTGATAGAATCCACGATGCCATGCATGTATCTGAACAAGAAGTCCAGGACCTCCAGCAGAAAAATATGACCACAACATTAAAGATGGTATATTAAATTGTACACATGGGGTACTTTTTATCCTTGTGTGCACCAAACCCATCTTGCATGTTTGCTGCCAAAAAGCTATTTTTTAGTTTCATCTGACCACAGAACCCTGTGCTGTTTGAAGGTCCAGTCATGTCTGACAACTGAATTTGCTGGGGTTTGTTTTTGGATGAGCAAGGAGGATTTTTCTTGAAAACCTCCCAAACAACATGTGGTGATGTAGGGGTTGTTCAAATTTTTTTTTAATAGGCTTTCTGAACCCAAGACTCAACTAATCTCTGCAATTCTCCATCTGTGATCTTTGGAGAGTCTTTGGCCACTCAAACTTTCATCCTCACCATGCATTAAGACAATATAGACACACGTCCACTTCCTGGCAGATTTGTAACATCTTTAGTTGATTGGAAGTGCTTAATTATTGCCCTGATGGTCAAAATGGGGATTTTCAATGCTTTAGCTATTTTCTTACAGCCACTTTCTATTTTGTGATGCTCAACAATCTTTTGATGCACATCAGAACTATATTCTTTGGTTTTACTCATTGTAATGGATGATTACGGGAATTTGGCCTTTGTGTTTCCCCATATTTAAACTCTTGTAAAACAAGAAGTCATGGCTGGACACTTTCATGTTCCTAGTCACCCTGGTGTGCAAAAAAAGGTAAATATGAATGGGAATATACTTAAGAGATATTTTACTCGTAAACAATTCTAGGGGTACCAATAATTGTGGCCAACTTGTTTTGGAGAAAAACATTTATTTCATAATGTGATTTCCCCTCCACTGTCAATTATTTTACTTCAATGAAAGGTTCGATTTTTGCCAATTTTTTTAATGAAATATCAAAAGGATAAACGATGCAGAATTACTTTTTTACAGCCATTTTTCATCATATTTACCAGGGGTACCATTAATTCTGAGCACGACTGTATATATATATCATGTATATATGGCATGATATATGTATACTACCATATATATATATATATAAAAAAAATATATATATATATATATATATATGATTTCATTATGTATGCACATAGTGGTTTGTTGGCCTTACTGATAGGACAGGGAGTATATAAATGACAGAAGCAGCAGTCTCCCTTTCCAATACTTCAGTTCCCTTTGGACAGTAAAGAAGATAAATAGACAGTTTGAAAATAAGGAATGAGAAAGGTGGAGGAAAGGAGAGTGAGAGCGAAACTATGGACAGAGATGGATAGTTTTCTCTCTCCTAAGGCAAGAACAAGGAGTAATAATATGAACAGTAATATATGAGAGTTAATAACCCATGAGACGAAACACTGATAGAATGAAACAAGCCTGAAGGTTTTCTCACACAGACACACACACATAGGGGCGCAAGCTTCACTTTCCCATAATGACCTCATACCTGGATCGTTTCACACTCAACCTCACATTTCCTCACAGGTGGGCTGCTCTAATAATTAGATTGGCTGATTAAACTCCAATAAAGACTCCTTTAAAGACTCATCTCACACACAGAGACATTCATCTCACACACAAATGAACTTCAATGCAGTGCCATGTACCATCACCGACAGTGTTTTTCCCCATGAATGGCCCAACCCCGAGGACATTGTTCAATTCTAAAGCCAGTTTCTAGAACATTCCCATCCTTCTGCTCTGCCCCGCTCCCAGGTATAGCACCAGGGTGTAAATCATCTGGCCCAGTTTTATGGAGAGCCACAAAGAGCAGGCCTCATCATGCACTGTGTGACCCGTGAGGTCCCATTTCCTGTTTTACACTCACACAGAGCTGTGGATCATGTGATGCATGTTAGTAGAGCCAAACTTTCATTAAATCACTCCATCAGTCTCCATCTTTCTCTCTGTGGTTGCTCTGACACAAAAACTTCATCAGCATCAGTGTACACGACCTGCCCATTAAAACTATTATGTCTTATTGAATTGTAAAGTTAAAAAAAGACAAATTAATGACACTGGTAAAGGTGAAGGTGTGTATTTTTTCCTAATTTAGATACCATTCCATCTTAAAATGAATGTTCCAACAATAAGTTGACCTTGGACTTCCATCTTTAAGACACCATGTAATGGATTGATGGGAGCAGGTTTCATTTATGTACTTCTATTGACTATAAAAAAAATGTAGGCAGGACATACAGAAGGGCCTTTTTGGAAATAGCCAATAATTGTTAACAGTACGTCACACTCATGCGTATGATGTGATAGTGTCAAAAGTAGTATATATTAGGGGGCACATCATTCTCATCGTAGAAAGTATATGACTGGACAAAATGAGTGAATGCAAAATGAGTTATCAATATGTTGTTCTTGTTCCAGGAGGACAATGTCTCAATTTTAAATATGTACATATATCTGCTAAAAGTCAGCATTTAGAATTACACTTATAGATGGCCTCAAAGCTAACAAACATGGACTTCTAGTCATAAAAGTAAACTTAACAAATGTTTTTATTTCATGGGGTCTTAAGAATGGAAGGTTTTGTATTTGGTTGATATATATTGAATATTGAATCAATATAATGAATAAAGACTATAAGACTCACCTGCAGAAGGAACAATTCACAGAGAGTCAGGAACAGCAGCATTGAGGGAGAAAAGAGACAAAAGAGACTCATTAGCCAAGTAAAAGAAATTAAGAAAAAAACCTGATTTATCAATTAACTCTACACACGTCTCCCTTGTGTTATTTGAGCGTGCATATTGTTCTCTCAAGCTAATAAGTGAGTGCCCTTTTTAAAACCATTTTACAACTATTATGTTCATTGTTATTTTATAAGGCCATGTCTAAATAGTAAGTACATATGTAATCATTTAGTCCCCATTAACAAATGTTTCTCAAGTGATCCAATCGTAAGTGGTCACTAGAAACAGATCGCCGTTTACACCGGTACTACCATGCATCTCCTGTGACCACTTATGATCGTGTCAGGAAGGGTCTCTTAATTTATGACTATATACATTAAATGTTGAAAATGTATATCCTATTGATTTTGTCCTCCACAGTATTTTCTTAAGTTTATTTAACTTAATTATCTTAATTTTAGGGCTCTACGTAAATATTCCGATAAATTATTCAGTATCATGTAATTTATCTAATTCACATTTTTATTTGTGTAGCAGCTTTACAAATTACAGCAGACAGAACCCAGAATCAGTTTCTTTATGCAAACATAATTTATTTTAAAATAGTTACTTAAAATAATACATCTAAATAAACAAACAGATAAATAAATAAAAGTTGTATGTCAGTTAGTTTTACAATTGATCTTGTGTCAATTCTGCACCAATTAAAAAGAAATTAAATTCAAGCAAATCTAACACTTTTTTGGAGACACAGCTGGACATGCAAACCTGATAATGAACACTGGCAAAACGCTCATGTGTGTGTGAAGTAAACATAGGGAATGCAGTTGGAGGAGGGGTATCTATCCTGTGTGTGTGGCCTGGTAAACCCTAAATAATAGGGGACAAAATGTCCCCACAAAGTTGGCAATACCCAAAATCCTTGTCCTTGTGCGGACATTTTTTGGTCCCCATGGGGAAAACTTAAAAAAAAAAGCGTATAAATCATACTAAGTTTTGTTTTTTGAAAATTTTAAAATGCAGAACGTTTTCTGTGATGGGTATGTTTAGGGGTAGGGTTAGTGTAAGGGGATAGAGGATACAGTTTGTACAATATAAAAATCATTATGTCTTTAAAACATAAAAAACAGGTCCTTCTCAAAAAATTAGCATATTGTGATAAAGTTCATTATTTTCCATAATGTAATGATAAAAATTAAACTTTCATATATTTTAGATTCATTGCACACCAACTGAAATATTTCAGGTCTTTTATTGTTTTAATACTGATGATTTTGGCATACAGCTCATGAAAACCCCAAATTCCTATCTCAAAATATTAGCATATCATGAAAAGGTTCTCTAAACGAGCTATTAGCCTAATCATCTTAATCAACTAATTAACTCTAAAGACCTGCAAAAGATTTCTGAGGCTTTAAAAAACTTCCAGCCTGTTTCATTACTCGTTTAGAGAACCATCATTGACACCCTCAAGCAAGAGGTTAAGACACAAAGAAATTTCTGAACAAATAGGCTGTTCCCAGAGTGCTGTATCAAGGCACCTCAGTGGGAAGTCTGTGGGAAGGAAAAAGTGTGGCAAAAAACGCTGCACAACGAGAAGAGGTGACCGGACCCTGAGGAAGATTGTGGAGAAGGACCGATTCCAGACCTTGGGGGACCTGCGGAAGCAGTGGACTGAGTCTGGAGTAGAAACATCCAGAGCCACCGTACACAGGCGTGTGCAGGAAATGGGCTACAGGTGCCGCAATCCCCAGGTCAAGCCACTTTTGAACCAGAAACAGCGGCAGAAGCGCCTGACCTGGGCTACAGAGAAGCAGCACTGGACAACAAAGTACTTTTTCCGGATGAAAGCAAATTTTGCATGTCATTCGGAAATCAAGGTACCAGAGTCTGGAGGAAGACTGGGGAGAAGGAAATGCCAAAATGCCTGAAGTCCAGTGTCAAGTACCCACAGTCAGTGATGGTCTGGGGTGCCATGTCAGCTGCTGGTGTTGGTCCACTGTGTTTTATCAAGGGCAGGGTCAATGCAGCTAGCTATCAGGAGATTTTGGAGCACTTCATGCTTCATCCTGCTGAAAAGCTTTATGGAGATGAAGATTTCATTTTTCAGCACGACCTGGCACCTGCTCACAGTGCCAAAACCACTGGTAAATGGTTTACTGACCGTGGTATTACTGTGCTCAATTGGCCTGGCAACTCTCCTGACCTGAATCCCCATAGAGAATCTGTGGGATATTGTGAAGAGAAAGTTGAGAGACGCAAGACCCAACAACTCTGGATGAGCTTAAGGCCGCTATCGAAGCATCCTGGGCCTCCATAACAACTCATCAGTGCCACAGGCTGATTGCCTCCATGCCACGGCGCATTGAAGCAGCCATTTCTGCAAAAGGATTCCCGACCAAGTATTGAGTGCATAACTGAACATAATTATTTGAAGGTTGGCTTTTTTTTGTATTAAAAACACTTATTTTATTGGTCGGATGAAATATGCTAATTTTTTGAGACAGGAATTTGGGGTTTTCATGAGCTGTATGCCAAAATCATCAGTATTAAAACAATAAAAGACCTGAAATATTTCAGTTGGTGTGCAATTAATCTAAAATATATGAAAGTTTAATTTTTATCATTACATTATGGAAAATAATGCACTTTATCACAATATGCTAATTTTTTGAGAAGGACCTGTATGTGTGTGTGTGTGCGTGTCCGTGCGTTTAAAGATGAGTAAAACCTCTAGAAGCAGTTTATTGACACAAAAGACACTTCACACCGCTCCAAAGCTGCCCGGCAATTCTGCCTAACTGTTGTTAAAGGCCTACAGTATAGTACATGGGTCAGGAAAACAAATTTCACTAACATATATCTCTATCCACCTCTCTAACACACACACAAAAGAAATTGTTAGTGATAGTCAAACCATTTTTATGTGATCTATATTACATTAAATACAATTTGCTCCAGAGCGAACAGTAGCACTACTCTGTATTTCACAGAACTGCACAATGAGGTGTCAGCTGTCAATCAAGAGTCAGGGGAGGAGTCATGGACAAAGAAGAGTCAGTGAGATGCATAGATCCACTTCTACAGGACAGCATGAACAACTGTATAAAATTATATAAATAACAGATTGCAATATATAACAATAGCTTCAAAGAGTTAATAATAATGGGAAAAAAAACATTTAAAAATGTCACCTAATATCAGTTTGGGCACAATCAGACCAAATGCAATACATACAACAATATAAGTGCACTATGCAGAAATAATATGTAGACATAGACAGATACTTTCACTTTAATATAAATAAAAAGGATAACAACAATCTATAGTGTAACAATCTACACTTTTTCTTATAAGTAAATCACTCACAAAATAACACACAAAGTACTCACTTAGTTATAACCCATGATAAACAAAACAAACTCCCTCACAGTGGCAGTACCTGAGTAGGGGCTTCTCCTCTTCCTGTAACCCCAGAAACTGATCCCTTTGACAGGCATGACCGTGTCCGTTTATTCTCCCTGAGCTCCACAAACACTCCCACTTCTCCACTCCACTGCTCCAAACACACATAAATACACACACCTCCTCTACATTTCCACACTACAGCACACGTGTTGTAAACGCGCACACCCCCCCCAATGCAAAGGGCCCGCCTCGCACTGGGAGAGGATTTGGGGGGGGTTCACAGAAGCCTGACCGGAATGACCCCTGCCAGGCAGGTTGCCAGGGAGATAACGCACCATCTGAAGAGGCTTGCGGTTGCTAGGCGAGCAACGCTTAAACATCAACGGGTGAAGAGGGTGATGGAGCTCATAATGTAATTTGTCTCAAACAAACCAACAAAAGAAAATCTAGTGGTTTGGAGAGGCTCCTTCGGGAAGATGCATGGGGACACTTGGCTCTCAAAAAAAACCCACTGGATCTTGCCATTTAGCAAAGATTTTCAGCTAATTGCATGGATAGAGGAATTAGTAGGGATATACAAATTGTTCTGTGCTATATCAATTAAGGTTTCTGCGTCACACACCAGCTCAGACACTTGACCACTCTAAAAAATAAATGTTCCAAAAAGTAGTATTTTGGGTTACCCAAAGAACTTTTATAGTGAACAGTTCTTTAAAAAAAATCTTAGTATGAAGAGAATGTTAATAATCTGAAGAAGAACCATTTCTTCCAGTATAAAAAACCTTTGGTGTAATGCAGATTCCATGGATTAAAGGTTCTTAATGGAAGAATAGATGCCAATAAAGAAACTCACTGGTCTTTCACCAACCTTTACTTTTAGAATCATCTTCTTATAGACATAAACAATGGTTAGTAAAGGTAGGTAACAGTGACTTGAACCCACAACCAGGCCCATATGAAATCTGTGCACAGGACTCCATGGAAAGCTCCGGAGATTTTTAAATACTCCTTTTAAAATAGCCCTACACTTCACCCATCACTTGCAGGTGATAATTTCATTATTTTTTTCGCTACCCATAGAAAAAGCACAGTATTTTTGTAATGTTTAAATAATCCCAAATAATTCTAGATTTTCCTTAATATTAAACATAAAAAGAATCATAGCAAATGGGGGGGGGGGGGGGGGGGGGGGTCTGGTAGGATTGACCCTGGCCAGACTCGAAACCAGGTACCCAAGGGTTATTTTACTTATTTCAACAGCTTTAATGTCAATACATTTTTATTTTCTACATGCAAATCCCCTATTATTTTCCCAAACTAGCCAATGTGACTCTTGTGAGTCAATACTTTAATTACTTGCTCCAAAAAGACTCTTGAGTTGGATTTCTATTTGTCATGAGAACAGTGCATGAAAGAATAATATTGAGTGCAGAACTATGTTTAAAATAGAGACACGATTTGGGGAATATAAAAAGTGTTGCCACATGCTGGATGGCATCAACTCTCACATAGTCCTGAGTGCCTGTGGTCTCATTATGGCCAACGGCAGCATGGGAAGACTCCACATCTCATTCCATCACTGCCCGCAAAGCAACAAGGGGTTCCACTGTGAGATAGTTTGTTTATGGGTTTACTACTGATGACTACCTTGAGGCTGATGGGAAACTGATGCACAATGAGAAAAGGTTACATATAGTTAACAAATAAAGTCTCTCTAAGAAGTTGATACAAATCAAATTCGTAAATAGGACTGTGCCGGTCAACTTGACAACTGTGACATCCGTGGGCCAGACATCCACACAACCAAAACTTTTTAGAGCGTTCCACTTTAAAGCGGAATCTAACTTTTATTAAACATTGAAAATAACGTGTGGCATTTAATTATTTGTTTGCAAGGTTATTATATGACTAGAACAATACAATAGCCCAAAAACCATCAGACACATCTGACAGATTGTTTACTCTAAATGAATGTCAAGCAGAACAGGCACCTGCTATAATTTAAGAAATATTAAACCGATGCCTCGACACGATAAGAAGCAGGAGACTGGAACAATGATAGAATTAACTGAAGTCAAGTGGGTCAAGTGTCAATTACATGTCATAGATGGGACAGGGGCCAAACAACTGTTCCTCGAACTACTGAGAACACAAACTACATATTTAGCTTTGGCATCAGTGGTGACATGAGACTCTCAGACGCTGATATGTGTGTGCGATCTCAAGAGGATCAGTAACATGTCTGACCCTCCGACTGGTACTCCTTGTTTTTGCACAAAGGAATTCAGTGTAAGAATAAAAGTTGGGGAGGACGAATGAAAGAGGCACAGAGAAGTGCACACAGTGGATGAACCTCACCCCAATTTAAACCAACAAGCACCAAATTCAAACTTCCTTCTTCACATTTCAAAGCGGGGTATAATTTCAAACATGGGTGTGGGCTTGAATGATGTAAATATAGACCCACTCCAACTCCAGCGCTATGCTGCTCTGGCATGGCCAGCCCTCATCAGTCCTGGGTCAACCCTGAGCAGAGAATATGGCGTGGAAGTGTCTCAAATTAGCTTATTGCTCCCTGTATACCCATCATCCTTAATGCCATGGAATGAGAAGCTTTTTATAGAACGAATACAGAAAGGAAGTGCATGTACAAAATGAGTCCAAAAACCGTTCTGGGACAGAGGTGAGAGATCAATAGCATCCATTAAATATGATGGGAGCACAGAGAGTAAGTGACGTGGGCTGGGTCCCTGTTAGGGCTGAACGATATTCTGTTTTAACATCGACATCGCGATGTGCGAGTGGCCGGAACATGCGATGTGAAGGGTAGTAGCACAGTAGCACCAGCGGGAGATATTACATGCGCTTCATGAGGCACGCGCGCCGCGGTCTCTTGCTCCTTCTGCCATGCACGCGCTGCGCGGTTTGGAGCACAGTCTCTGTCTCGTGGGCGCGCTCGCTCTAGATTCCGCAGATTTTAACTAATTCGTGGGCATCAGCCGCTATCAATATGCGAGAGACTTGGGATGTCTGTATTTCTATACTGAAATAATATCGGCATTATAATTATTGATTTTTCATATTTTGGTGCCCCCTCAGCTCTTGGTGCCCTACGCACAGCGCGTGATGCACGTGGTGGGCGCGACGGCGCAGACAGGCGGTATGGTGTCAAGCTCCTGTTTAAATGCGTTCTGCTTTTCTGTTTACAGAAATGTTCTAATTTTGGAATAAAATATTAAGTGACCTTTTTGTCACTTGTAATGAAGCTTGCTTATTAGTGAAATTATTAACATCATGGAATGGTAATTATTGACTTTAGCCTGGAGTTATGGCTCTCAATATCGCAATATCCATCGTTGGGGGAAAAAATATCGCAATGTAATTTTTAAGTGATTAATATCACAATGTAATTTTTTTTTTTTCCAGTATCGTGCAGCCCTAGTCCCTGTCCTTCAGGACCATGTGACAGTTTTAATGACAGATAATTGGATAATTTTCTTTACTGCTCTTTGCATATTTGAATGTCACTGAGTGCGAAAACATGTACAATTAGATATCCTCAAGAATCTAACAACATTGTTACAAGTTGTATTTCCCTTTATTTTTTCACACATCACATATTTCACGGTTGAGCAAAATATGAGCAAAACTGTTTGGTGTGAAATCGTAGCTGTAATAAAAATATATAAATAATTTACACACAATAAATATTAAAAATGCTAATGATAATTTAAACATTGTTTAGGTTTTCATAGTTTTAAACAATTCATATTTTATGATGGATTTTCATTTCTTCAGATTAAAAGTCTAGGTCTGGGATAAAGAGTATATATACCATGATGGTTAACGCATATTAATATGAATGGGAGAAAATGTATAAGAAAAAGTCCCGCCTTCTAAATAAATGAGCCAATCACCAATTGTGAAGTCATTGTGTCACTGCAGCTTCCAGTTCTGATGGGTTCCAGGTGGATCTGTGAGACCGCATCCTCCTCCTTGTTACAGAACCCTGAGCAGCACACGTGGAATCACTCTGGGTCAGAATCACTCAGACCTGTCCCCACCACCAGCACGCCTGCATCGCTGTCTCTGTACAGAGGCGCCTTCAGTAGGAGGGGTGGTGGGGTCGGGACTCGGGACCCACTTCGGCACCACATGAAAGACAGACTGGGTGTGCCACCATATGCTTCTCAGAAAGAGGGGGGATGGAGGGAGGGTGAGAAAGAAAAAGGGACGAGAGGAAGGTGCTGATGCACCACTTAGAGGGATTTGGGTTCTACAGGCAACTACACTTAAGACTCTCAATTTTGACATTACAATACTAAAATTATATACACAGATTACATGCATTTAAAAACAACAAGAGATGTACATTGATTAATAATTTATAATAAAACACTGAAATATTCCATCAAAATAAAAAACAAAACAAAAACAAGAATTGCACATTTTGATTTTATGGTGACTTTAGAGGGGGAAATGGGCCTTAGTGGGCCCCATGTCTGAGGTACAGAGAAAAGCAGCTGTTTTAGTTAACACCACACACTCGCAAGAACACACACACCTCCTCACGCTCTCCGAGGCCAATTAAGACACGTTGTTATGTTGTTAGTGAGTGCTTACAATAAACTCCCCAACTCCCCCTCTTTGTCACACACACACACACACACACACACACATACACCCCAGCAAACCACACACACACTCACACAAAAATGTTACAGTTGAGGTGTCTGTATAAAAGAGGATGTTTGCATTTTTTAATTACTTAAAGGGTTAGTTCGCCCAAAATAAATTTCATCATTGACTCACCCTCTTCAGTGGTGTTTAAAAGAAGGTATTTTGAGAAATGGTCACCATCATTCTTTGGTTACCAACATTCATAAAAATCGTCTTTTGTGTTCCACAGAAGAAAGAAAGTAATACAGGTTTGGAACGATATGAGGGTGAGTAAATGGTGACAATTTTCTTTTTGGGTGAACTTTCCCTTTAAATTTAAGACTTTATTTAAAAATGCAAATTTAAAGAAATTAAGACAACCGAATCAGTCATATGTAAATTGACATGAATAAAAACAAGGATATGAGGGATAGAAATACAGCCAGTTAAATGGGCTTAGGCAAAAATAATCTTTCTATAATGTCCAGTGAATGAAAATGAAAAACATCATATGTTTGAAAATTAGACGTCAAAACTGCACGGCCTATTAAACAGAATATCTATCTCTAAAAACCTTGTTTTCATATGCGTCAAACAGTCATTAACATCAGAAGTTTGTTTTAGCATCTCTCTTCATTGATCTCCATTTAAAAGTATTTCAGCATATAAATCACACATGTACATGAAATCTAGTTAGATGTTTTACAAAGTGACTGTTTTGTTTTTTCCCTATAGTTTAATGCCATAGCTCTAATAAGATATTCAAGACAACTTTCAGAATATGTAAGATTTAATATGTTATAATAGATAATATTTTAAGAATGTGTAGATAAGAATAGGAAAAGGGATAAGGAAAATGTAAATAAGCAATTGAAAGTATAGGGAGAACACAAAAAAGGAGTGAGAGAAATATATAAACCTTTTTCCTCTCTAGACTGACATTTAAATCGGACACTATAAAGGCTATTGAACTACCTCCCTGTCAGGAGGACAAAGACTTCAGAAGCTCCAGACCAGGAGTCCCAGCAGACCAATGATCCCCCAGAAACCACAGCCCTTCATGGGCTGATTAACCCCACTCATCCCCCTACTCTCCAGCTGCAGACACTGCTGTGATTATAGACGAACGAGAGAGAGAGAGAGAGAGAGAGAGAGAGAGAGAGAGAGAGAGAGAGGGCTGAAGCAGGCTAACTGGGGTCAGGCTACAGGCGAGCCTCAGAATGGCTACGTTGAGGTTTATTTGATGTTCATCCACTCAACAGACGAGTGTGTGAATAAAAGATGAAGAGACAAGAGAGACACAGAAAGAGGAAGAGGAGGGATGGGGATTGTGGTGGGGTTTTCAGAAGAGATGAAAAAGATTAAAAGATATGTTGTCGACTAAGCGATTTGTATTTTTTTTATCCGTGTTGGGAGTAATTATCTAAAAGTTGCAGTACTATTAAAGGGATAGTTCACACTAAAAAAAGGTATTCTTACATTATTTATTCACCCTCATGTTATTTCCAAACCTGTATGACTTTCTTTCTTCTGTGGAACACAAAGAAATATTTTGAAAAATGTCTCAGTGTTTTGTTTTTTTCTTACAATGGGAATCAATGGGCTTTAATGTTGTTTGGACTCCAGCATTCATTAAAATACCTTTGTGTTTCACAGAAGAAAGTCATCATGAGATGTGTGTTAAAGGGTTGGTTCACCCAAAACTGAAAATTACATCATCATTTACTCACCCTCATGTTGTTCGAAACTCGTAAGACTTTCATTCATCTTCAGAACACAAATGAAGATATTTGATGAAATCTGAGAGCCCCCTTTTGTCCCTCCATTGGCAGCCTAGATACAACTGAAACTTTGATGCTTCAAAAAGTTCATAAAGAGATTGTAAAACTAATCCATATGAATTGAGTGGCTTAGTTTACATTTTCTGAAGAGACACAATCACTTTATATGACGAACAGATTCAATTTATGCTTTTACTCACATATAAAAATTGATCAGCGAACATAAACAGAAGCTCAACCGAACATAGATGACGCGTTCAGTTGTATAGGCTGTCAATGGAGACAACAGAAAGCTCTCCGATTTCATAAAAAATATCTTAATTTGTGTTCAGGAGATGACCTAAAGTCTTATGGGCTTGGAACGACATGAGGGTGAGTAATTAAGGACAGAATTTAAATTTTTGGGTGTACTAACCTTTTAACTTGGCAAGTATCTTCTCCAACAATGAAACTTATTTCCATACACACTGCACGCACACACACACACACACACACACACACACACTTCCAAGGGCAGAATTCCACACATAGATGCACACGTTCAGGAGGAATCCTAAAGCGATTAAGCAGGTGAAAGACGAGACATGTCCCAATTCAAAACAAAAAGAGAGCCCCGCCCAGCAGCAACAGCAAACTGAGATCAAATCCCTTTCCCAACGTTTAAAACACTCCCTAGTGGTGTTTGCATGTGGATTAAATTCGTCATGATTCATTGGAAGGTGCATGATACACCCTCAACTGCTGTTCTCAGGTCTGCTGGATTATTGGAGAATACAAGAAAAGCATATAGGTTTCCTGCTCAGTCTACAGTTTCTTATTAATACTCTAGACATGATATACATTACACTGTGTGTGGTAAGATTATGAACTACTCTCTAAACCATGATTCATTCTTGAGTGAATGTAATAGTGATACTGCTGTTTAAACTAGGTTTGAGCTTTCATAAATAAAGCTACCGCTTTCGGAAGTGGAATAACAATGACTGTCACACACCCCCAATTCAAGGCATGCATACAATGCGATCAAATAGGGATGGGTGATATAGCTAAAATATCTTGATATTTATTGTTGATGTTCAAAATAAATATCTCTATAAATATTTTTTTCTTTTTAATTATTTCAACCGAACAGAAATTATTGAAAATTGTATTCTTATTGTATAATGTAAGAAGTAACAAATTAAAAGTCTGGTTTCTAAATCAAGAAAAAAAAAAACAATGCAGGTATTCCGGAAAACGAAATAGCAGCGCGGGACACACAAATTGGATCTGTACAGTTGGGATACACAGTCAATAAATCAGATCAGATTCCATTCGGATAAACAAATAATAGAGACCTAGAGCCCGGAGGGCCATTAAAAACACCACAGAACGTCTGTGAAACTTCTGCTCCTACCAATCATAAAGTCCTATTTGGTTTCAAAGGTATCAAATAAAAAGTCTGACAACCTTGGTCAACTCATAAAACATGCTAACAGTTTTCATTATAAAATAATATAATATAAAGTCTGTACTATGTAAGGAAAAATCCACGGCTAGGTGTACAAGTGTGCATTACACAATTTTTATGCACAACGTGGAGGCAAAGAACCACCCAGTGGAAGTACTTTAAAATCATGAAATACCATGGTCACTAACCCTAACCCTAACACTAAAAAGTAAAAGCTGTTATTGATTGAATTTAGCAGGAAGGGTTAAAATGACAGAACGACACATTAGATCTAGCATTATGCATACTTAAAATCACATAGATAAAAGAGTGTGGTAAGATTACATTTATTTGTTTGAATTATAACATTTATTTGAACAGATTCTCGACAGATAATATCTGTGCATTATCTCTCTACTAACAATGAAGCTGTGAGTTTAATTACACGTAATTTAATCAACACGATAGACGGTGATCAAACCTTGATGTGATCAGCCAACTGTCACCAACACATAACATTTCTTCGGCCTGAGACCAAAGAAACTAACCACAAAGGAAAGCAACATAATGCTTTGTGTGTCCCGGTCATGTTTCATAAAGTATCAGAGCTCATCTGCAGAGGAAGTGAGTTTGCGAGGGATTTTCCATGTTTGTGAGAGTGTCAGAGGTCCGTCTCTCTGCAGGATGAGATGTTGTGCTACAGAGAAAGCAGTATTTTATGAGGACGGATGAGTCCGGTCTGTTCTGTCTACAAGTGCTGAGGAGTGTATCAATGCATTCCTCTGCTGTCTGCTAATCCATCTCAAACAGCAGCAAGCATCTTTTCAGTCAGTGTGGGAAATGAACAAACCACTCTATGTTTGGGGAGTCAGATGAAGATGGATAAGTTTGAGATTTGCCCTGCAGCTGAACATATTTTTATGAATGCTGTTCACATCAAAAGCAAAACTGAGCTACTGGTCAAATCACATCAGAAGACCAGTGTAGTCCTTTACACTGCTATGGTATTAACAAAAAGTACAATCAATAAGGCATCATGTCGAGAGATGAGGCAATTTAAATTACATTGTTATGATAGTTTAATTATAAAATATATTTGAGACTATAATAGACCAGTGGTATTCAAATGGCAGATGAGAAAACGAAAATGCTGCAAATACAATTATTTTTCATCATACAGAAGACTCCGACCGTTTAATTACACCAGGTTTGTGACGTATAACGTGTAGCGCCTTAAGACTTTGTTTTTTTCCATACATTTATTCATTTTTAATCAGCATTCAGTATATAAAGAGAATTTCATGAAGAATCATAATTTGCAAAATTATTTAGAGATGACAAGGGAAGAAATTACTTGCTAATTTTGTTTTGTCCACATGATGAGATTTTTGATTATTAGATTATGTACGTTTGTTTTTAGTATTTTATTTTTTTGTGTAAAATATAAAAATGGTCTTTTCTTAAGAGGTAAACCCTGCATCCCCAGTATGTTTCTCAGTCCCAATGCCTTCTACGCCATACACGTAGGTGTCTAAATGTAAAAATAATAATAATAACCTGAAAAAACATCTGATCTTACCTTTTTATAGTCATATTCAGTTGTGAGAAATATTATAAATAAATGTATATATAAGTTCTTTGGCTCGCAAGGCCCAAAATTATCATATTTTCTCTATTTTGTGTGTTTAGGATTTTTTCTTTTATAAAGTACTACTACAGACCGAATAGAAATGACAATGTTCCAAAAAAGTATCTTTTAAGTATTTATTATTATCCTTAAAAAATTTAAGATTATTTTAATAAACATTTTTACTCATATAAGCCACCTCTAGAGCTTAAGTAATTTTTGTTTGCCGATGAAAATAAATGATATATTTTTCTCATCCTCAAATTCCTGTCTTCCCCTTCTTGACAATGCACACACAGCTGCTGCGCTGCAGACACACTGACCTAAAGGTGAAACAGACCCAACACACACACTCGGTCTCACACAAAGACAAACAGGAGAGCGAGTATAACAGAGAAAACATACTTCTGTATTTTTAGCTCTTTCTCATCCCACAGGACTAAACCATGTCTGGAAGAAAAGTGCAAGCTCTCCAGCAATGGTCAGTGCAAATATGCTGAACAGGCATACATTTGACCACATACGCACACATTTCAACTAGGGCTGAACGATTAATTGCATTTGCGATAATATCGCGATATGATGAAATGCGATTTTGTAACCGCAAATGCTGCGATTACACTGGTCACGTGACACGTGAGAAAAAAGCAGTCTGCAGATCAAGCATCAACTTGGCACGCTACGCATAGGTCTGTCTGGCATACAGGAAAGAACAGTTTATTTTTTATGTATGTGATATTGTGTTATTTATTCTCTCCAACAATTCTGGATCGACTCAGAGAATCTCAAAATCGAGTCTGAGCTTAGTTTTTAAACACAGATGCATGATAGCGCTGCGCGTGCTTTAGAAACCGTATTCTGCTTGCTTCTAATTTCTCT
Source organism: Meda fulgida (assembly GCA_030578275.1). Classification (NCBI taxonomy): domain Eukaryota; kingdom Metazoa; phylum Chordata; class Actinopteri; order Cypriniformes; family Leuciscidae; genus Meda; species Meda fulgida. Next base: position 13,014,572 of record CM060635.1, read on the forward strand.
CTCTCTCTCTCTCTCTCTCTCTCTCTCTCTCACTCACTCACACACACGACACCGCTCGAACCTACCGAAAAATAAGCTTTCATAAAGTTCGGGGTTTTAGCGAATTACAAGGACAGTCGCGGGCTTCATTGCACAGGTTTTGCCGCTTTGATGTTACTCTTGCAGTGCCCGGTCTTGGCCGCCGGAATTTTCCTTACAAATGCCCCACAAAGGCATTATTTATGTCTTTTGGAATGCAGTTGGCTTATATATTAAAAATATGAAAATCACTGAGAAAGCTGCTTTCATTTTAAAATACTTACGCGCGCTTTGTGAAGAGTGCTCGTGCATGCGGCTGTGAGCGACTCATTGGTTAAATGTACTTGCATCTCAAAATGCTTTTGACGCGAAATTAATGTAAACACGGTCAGTTATACCTTAAACCAACAGGACAAACCACATTTACAATTTCAAAAGAGATATGTGCATTAGTGTGAATGCAGCTTATCGTATAGGGGGAAAATCACTCCAGCTCTTGAATGGAAAACGTTCAGACAGCCTACTTTTACATACTGAAAGCACTCTTTGTTTATTGCTTGTTATGTTTTTTTTTTGTTCCTCTTTATTTACTAGCTTTTATATTTTGAAGCTATATTAGTTTATAGCCCATTTAAAATTCTTAACATATAATTGGTTTAATTAAAGGTGTTTGTATATATATATATATATATATATATATATATATATATATATATATATATATATATATATATATTTAAAATATGTATATTTACACATGTAATTAAATACATATTTTATGTGTTATTAAGATTAATTAATAAGAAAAAAATTAGATCAGATCATGAGCTACCTAAAGATTCCCATCCCTACTGTACAATGATTTATTGCTTGTCTTACAATACAGACTACCTACAGATTACCTACATACTTTAAGTAATCGCATATTAAATCGCAATCGCAATATTGGTCAAAAAAAAAAAAATCACAATTAGATTATTTTCCATAATCGTTCAGCCCTATTTTCAACACAAAGCATGTTTGTTCAGGGGGGGGGGGGGGTCAAGGTGTTGTCGCAGGGGTCCTGTAGCTGAAAGTGTGTGAAAATGTGTTTTGATATAATTTTATTGCCTGTGTGCTGAAGCTTTTCCACACCGCCAGTTCTTCCTGAATAACATCGTCCTGTTGGACAGCGACTGTAATGGTGAGCATATATGTCAGCAGGTTGTGGGAGAGCAACTAGTGTGTGTGTGTGTGTTCAGTGTTACATGCATGTTTAAAAAGAAAGTGTGTGGAAAGGTAAACATAGAATGGAAATTACACAGCTTTTTCCTGTTGTTTGTTTCATCTTGTGTTGTTTTAAATTTGAAACTGAGTCTGACCTTCTCTTAAAGTGAGCATATGTAGAGGCCGCTGTCACTATTGTGTTGTTTCACAGTGGGACTCAAAGAGTCTTTTAACACACTGTAACAAACACATACACTCACTCCACAAAAAAGCCAACACTCTCCATGAAGCATTTGCTTCCCGACATCTTGTTTAAGTGTCAACAGCATATTGTCACTTTTTAAAGTGATAGTTCACCTTAAAAATGTTTTCATCATTTACTCGCCCTCTTTTTTTCCATACCCATATGACTTACTTTCTTCTATGGAACACAATAGGTGAATTTTGGCCACTCCTTTCAATAAATAAAAGGTGAATGAACAGCGAAGCGGAAGCATTCAAGCTTCAAATTGACAGAAAAAAACTAAACAAAAAACAATAAAAGTGGTCCATATGACTCTTTCACTACATTACAAGTCTTCCGAAGTCTTACAATGGTTTTAAGTGAAAAACAGTTCTTGCCTCTTTGGTGTGTACATGAGAGTTCCTGAGCAAAGTAGCTGTGAATCATTCTAAAGAATCATTCTTTATAAATTAATTGTTTTTTGAGTCACATCCTTTCAACAACTTACTTCACAAAAACGGTCTGAAAGATTTGTCCATGAATAAAACTTATCCGGTTCTTGAGTTCAATTAACTGACTGGATCATCCAGTTTGCTATAAAAAAAAAAAAAAAAAAAATATATATATATATATATATATATATATATATATATATATATATATATATATATATATATATATAAATAAATTTTTTATTTTTTTTTAATATTTTTTTTAAAATATTTTTATATTTATATATATATATATATATATATATATATATATATATATATATATATATATATATATATATATATATATAATGTTCTGCAGAATAAAGAAAGTCATACAGGTTTGGAACGACATGATTGTAAGCAAATGACAGAATTTTAAGGTGAACATTTTCAGATCTTTTTAAATGTTCCTGACAACTTTGGGAAAAATCATTTCAGATATAAATTTGAATGTTGAACTGCTCCCTGGTAAACTGGTTCCTTTGCATAGTCGCAAAGCATTACTGTTGTAAGACCATTTCACGGTGAATAAAACGTTCTGGGGTCTGTGTGGCATTTCCTTTGTAGAGCTTGGTCACAGTGGGACGTGAGGCCCTGGCTCGGCTACACGCCACACACACACACACACATATATGAACACACACACCCTCAAACTATGTAATCCAAGTCATGTGAAGAGTGAAGGAGAAGATGAAGTCTAATAAGAGAGTTCAGAGGGGACATGAGAGAAGGAGCGAGAGGGGGAGAAGAGCTTTAGAAGTGACAAGGAATTGGAGGAGTGAGTGAGGAAAGGAGAGAGGGGTTGGAGAGAGAGACTGAGCGACAGATGGGGCTGGAAAATCTATGTTTATTTTTACTGAGCGACGACAGCAGCCCACGAGCTATAACTCCGGCACACAGACGCTCAGACACAATGAGCTTTATGTTTTTGGTGACACGAGCCCAGCTCACCTGCTGAAGAGCATCACTTACTCGCGCAAAAGACGACTGAGAGAGTTTATTATTGTTTTTACTGTATTTTTGATTAAATAACTGCAGCCATGGTAAGCATAAAAGAGAACATCAGTAAAAATCCTACCATCTCTTTACCGAGTTTGAACAGTAATGTATCTCATATGACACTATGATTTGCAAGAAAATAAATAAATAAATAATTAAACAAATAGCACCTCATGTCAAAACTATTGCTGACACCTGCTCTTCAGGAAATAACTGTACTGCGTTATTCAAGTGTCCAGTGCACTGTTTGTGCATATTCTGAGTAATGTTTGTGTTTATGCGGTGCCTGGGTGTACCGTGCCATGCCCAACATAATTTCTCATGTGGCCGCTTTGAGGTTCATGTCCAAACAACATTCACAGAGGTGAAAACTCTATAGAGCATTTAACTAACACAAACACCACCCATACCATACCATACCATATCAAAACACTTCCACTCCTGAACTTATGCCTCCAGCTAACAGCCCATGGGAGAGACTCTCCAGTCTGGGAGGAACGCTAATGATCTGTCCATTCAAATGGGCTGTACCTCTGAGAAAAACACCTTTGACCTCAAACAAAAGGGAGGGTGTTTTTTTACCCTAATCCAAAAACAGTCCAACAGGCCTCATTCTGACATGATTAAGACTGATGTGGAAAGCTTCTGTCACTGCAGCATCAGAACTAACTAATAAATGAGTCTCCAAGAGGAGAAGAGGATCAAGATATGGAGTCTAGTCATGAACACATGGACAAGATAAATGCCACCTGGACCACAATACCTTCGACACTTGTCAAAAAAAAAAAAAAAAGTTTCATAAAATAAAATTGAGGCACAATGTTTTTTTTTTTCATGTTTATAACTGCTTATATTGCTTTCCTTATCTTATTTTTGAGAGCTGGTTGCCATGTTTCTGGTTGAACTACATTTCATTCTTTGTCTTACACTTGACCTGTAGTGAGAAATTTCAAGCAGATTAACATCCAGATATCTGAAAGGCTGATCATGGCGGTAAATGTGATTCCAACATGTACAACATGTCCCTGGATCAACATTTTTGTTGATTCTGAAACAACATTCCAATCAATGAATCATATTTGAGGGTCAAGTTTACAGGTTTTTTTTCCACCAAGTTAGCTTACAACCAGGATTAGGTGCTTCTACATCAGTGTTATTCACATATTATTTTTGTCTGATTTTAGGAATAAGTTATTGGTAGGTTTAGGGGTAGGGATAAGGTCAGGACTAGGAATGCACCGAAATTTCTGCCGCCAAAAATGTTGGTCTGAAACTGCTTTTTCCGGTTTCGGGCCGAAATGGTTTGGGAGGGTTAAAGTGACACAAAGTGAATAAGCTACAACAGTTAAACGTCAGCTGTGTGGACACTAACTCGGGATTGACAATATTAATTTCTCGATTTTATTCAGTATTGATATGGCTTCTTAAAACTACAATCTTTAAGTCTGTGCTGTTTTCTGTTGATGCGCAGCGTGAACACAATTTCAACAAAATATGTTGTACCAGGAACATGTCTAACTTGGAAAAATCACAGTGATCATCAGAAAGTCAGGGTTCCCACTTTCCACAGCTTTTGACCAGTAAATTCCCAGACCTTTCTAGTCAGTTGTGATTAGACAAGAACTATAAAAAAGTATTTTAGAGAAATTTAAAGAAGCAATAAATAGAGCAGAAAAAAAAAATCGGCTATATATTAAAAAAATCATAATTATCAGAATTGGTTTTTTTATCGTTTGAGATTCACTTATAACGTAAGTAAAAATGTTTGTACATACAAAAAAGACATTTCATATGATATACTGTATCATTCATTCACAAAAATGATTTTCAACCCTTATTTTGACTCTCTGTCACAAACGCTCAGTTTTAATGCAATGTCTACTTTAAGACTTCTCAGTAAATGTCCCCTATTATGATTGATTAGTGTCATTGCATGGGGAAAAGATTCTACAGTTGACAATGATGAAATCATTTAATTGGAAAAAATACATTTCTCACAGTTCATAAAACCCACCCCACAAATATTAGAGGCATGGTTTTGCAACTCTGGCTTAATATTTCCCCCCCAGGTTGTTTTGAAAATCTGATGTTGTTTACACAATAGTCCAAATTCATCTCCCAGTTGTCCATCTGCTTCTTCTAAAGTACGTCACAGGATGACTAAGCATAATAACTAAAGCCAGCAACTCATAAAGCCATGTTAACACTCACCAAAAGCCTCATCATTTGAGTGTCATCGTGAAATGACTCTGTCTAACTGTCCATTCATTCTTTATCATACCTATACCTAATTGACCTATAATGAGAAAAACTTGTCACACATCCAAATCTGAGATATTTCCATTTGTTTACCTTCCCTGGACCCCCATATTAATGAATGTGTGGGCAGTGGGCACACGCCAACATGTCTGCGCAAGCACATGGGTTGTTTGATCCGTTGTATTATACAGTGAGATAGCTCTGAAAACACAATGGCTATTGGATTAGGCCTGAGAACAAGGACAACACAGCTTTCATCACATTCATCGCTAACATGAGCGTGTTACGGGACACAGCAGCCCCTCTGCCCTGCCCCAGGGCTTCTTTGATGGAAAAACAAACCTGAGCCTACAGACAGAGCTTGGGCACGTGGGCCGGTGAAAGCAAAAAGTAAACACACGTAGTTCCAGATCCAATCTGAAGTGGCCACTGAGAAAAACAGGACAATCAAAGCTGTATGAACCATGAATCAATAGTCCTATTCACAAAATTACAATCTAATGTAATTTTGAGATGAAAAGCACATGGCTTCTTCATTCATTTGGAATCCCAGAGCCTGTAAAGCCCAGTAACCAAGGACTTAACCTACAAAACGGCATATTTTTAAAAGTCTACAAGAACAGAAGGTCCCCATAGCACTGTAATGACACCAGTAATCCACCTGGCTTTAGGATGGGAAATAAACTCTATAACTGCTCTAAACTCCAAAAACATGGCATACGATCGCCGGCTAGTAAGGGCTTTATAAGAGAACATGAGGTCAGTCGAGGCCAGATGAGATGGATCAGGTCACACTCGGGTAGGAGAGGCTGGTGAGATCTGAGAGAGCAAGATCAAGAGGAACATCAAGGACTTAAAAACAAAACATTAAATGGACACACACATCTGGACCAGCCAATATATGAAAGGCAAGGACATCAAGAAAGCTTCCAACTGCAGAATGATTGTATAAATAAAGGGCATTGAAAAGCAGAGACAGAAAGCAAACAGTCCAACGGATTCTGTGATTCAATTTCACACAAGAATGCAGACCAAAGACATTTCTGAGACATTGGATGACAGTACTTAAAATTGTTCATACTTAGATGTCATTTGTTGCATTGTTGGGACGCACTTAGTGTTTAAACAGGCACACCATTGACTAGCCTCTCTACCAGATCCTGGCAAAATATTGAAGATTAAAGACTGACAGTCCGTCAGTCCATCGAAACCGGTTACATAACCGCATCTTTCATCAGCCTTACTCAACTTACAGTATTCTGTTCTTTGTGTAACTCTGCTCCTCCATGTGCGTGTGATTTCAAATCTTCCTTCTGTCTTTAATCCATCTTACTTAACCTCCAGATGTCCAGAGTGGTAAACCTGACTGCATCTAACTAAGAGAAAACATAGTATTTCCACAGACACCAAAACACCACAACAGTACACACCTTAAAGGGCATATTGCAGGTTTTTTTTTTTTTTTTCAAAATTGATATATATAACCATGTATGAAAATACCATAGTTAATGCAGGATTTAAAACTATTTTGAAAGACATAAGGGCGCAAATTTAGTAGAAACGCCACGCATGCGCGAGTCGAACTTGTTCAGACTTGTCGGATATATGCGCAAGACTGTTTCATTCGGCAGCGTCCAGTGAACGAGTTTTCCTAGCATTGTTTAGTATCAAAAAGTCTTTATATTTCTTTGTGTGGTATTGCTGTGCATTCATAACTACGTAAGTAAAGATAGTTAATGTCATTATAGATGTTTTTTGAGAGTGTCAGAGCGTGATTCAGTTTATTTTACCTCAGAAATATTGTGTCAATATACATACAATCAGGCGCAGTGCTCGCTCGTTTTCGACGAGTCATCCTGTTATATTTGTCAACGATGTTTATTCATTTGGGAAAGGGAGTTGTTTGTCATATGTTGATTAAAATACTTATCCTATGTCTTATCGGCATTTAGTAATGGTACAAAGAGCGCACGGGAGTGCTAGAGCAGCGCACACACTTCTGTAATCTGACACCTCTTATTAACAGCAGCGTTCTGTTCAATGTGGCTCCATTTAGAACCTATAAATTTCAATAAGCTTGGATTTGCTTTAACTTAATACAACTTTAACCTCTCTGTGTATATTTATACCGGTATTATCTGTGTATATTCTGTCATGTCATATTACCATTTATTTTTATCATCCTTATTTTGTTCTCTCACAGAAACCACTTTTATGTATATATCCACACAAACCTGTTACCGTATGACCTAATAAATACTCATGATGGACAAGCTTACTCCGGAGTAGCTTCGGTTCTTTCGAACTGAAGAATTAGGCCAGTTGAGTTCCAACCATCCCACTGCACACAGAATATCCTACAGTCATATTACGTCACGAGAGGGAGTCGTTTGCCGGGCTCTGCGTTTACTTAGCACAGAGTAGGTTGGGATTCAGCTGGAGCGGTTGTGATTCAGTGTGTTTTCGGTAGTTATTGTATTTAATTTTATCATCATCATGGTAAATTGTTGTGTTTTGTCAGGATATCGAGTCCACAGGTTTCCAAACAAGAAAAGGGACGGTGCTATCTTCCGTGCCTGGGTGCATTTTGTGCAGATGAAGAGACGTTAGTGTGAGTTGAACTTGGGTAGCCGAAGCAAGAACCAAGTGAGACTCCTGGCTGGTGCGGTTCCTTCGGTGCACACTATCACAGCACCTTTATCTGTTCTGTCCGGTCCATCGTCAGCATGTGGTTCGGCCACTGGCAGGAAACATGATGGTCACGGATCCGTCAGAGATCTAATAACTATTAGTCTGCAGCCGAAAAGTTCTATAATTCATTTTCAATCTTTAGAAAACCACTGGACCTTTCATTTTTGTTTTGGCTGTTTCTATATATAGCCTAAAGTTTTTATAAAGTAAGACAATTGTGATGGTGATTATTTGTTTATTTTGTCACCAAAATGGGGCTATTAAAAGCCTTTATAAAGTCCCCCTTCTTCTGGAAACGTTCTCCTAATGGCTGACACAACACACGCAGGTAAGGGTCCAATACTAGCTTTGCTATTGCCTGATACATGATAATAATCTGTACAATATTGTGATCTGAGCAGCATAGCGTTACCCAATGTCAGCTAATGTGCATATATCTATAAGCTAACACTGGTCTCTCACCAAGACATCTGCCCTGTTCTCCTAAAGCCTGGAACACACCAAGCCGTAGTGTTGCACGGTGCACCGATACTTCAAAAGTATCGTGATTCTCGGAAATTAAAAACGTCACGATTCCTAAATTTATTAGTATCGATACTTCTAAGAATGACCGCGTTCCAGATTTGTAAGAGACGTATTTCATGTTGATGTGTGCAACGCACGCTTCCAGTGCCTCCCTATGGAGGTCTGTGTTTTTTCTCCTCACGCACGCAGCAAAGAAGCTGTAGCTGTCATGTAACCAACACTACCGCAAGATGCTGCATGTGCGAGCACAAGTGATCCTGTGGCCGCCGTCCACGACTGATAGAAAAAGATGACGCGAGGAGGACTGAAATATGGAAGTACTTTGCCTACCTTTCTGACAGTGACATAGCAGCAAAATAGATTTAAAATACTCCGTCATTTTTGTCTACTTTTTTATGTGTCCACTTACAATCGGAATAAAACACTGTGCTTTTATAAAATAAAGAAAATAAACAGGCTGTGCTTTCTGCCTCTCCGTCTCCGTGAACTTGTGTTCGAGTGCAGCTTTTTACCCCGACGCGAGGCGACAACACAATCGGCTTTCATCAGCGCTAGCTCATCGGCGTCGGCTTGGTGTGTTCCAGGCTTAACACCACAACTCAATATGTCTCCTCTGACCTTTGTTTTGTCTAATCCTGGCCTGACCCTGCTCTCTTGGCCGCATAGCAGGCTCATAATTATATAGCTGAGGACCATCATACGAATAAACATTTACAATTACACAGCATCCAACTGTCATTGTGATCCATTGCTTTCTTATTGTTTAAATTGGCCACACTCCCTCCTGTTGGGTTTTTTTCAGATGCGGAAGTAAATTTTTCTCACAAAAATGTATATATTTAAAGAATGTATAGAGAAATTATGTAGGAACTAGATTCTGACTCACTGGGTACTCTAACCTGCAATATGCCCTTTAATAGAACCGTAATAATTCAGAACAAAACAATTAAGTGTCATGTAACTTTGGATCAATAATATCCCTCAGATTGATTTAAAAATCTTTGCATATGGGTAACACAAAAAACATTCACACACCCATCTCACAATTTCCTTCTTCTAATCTTCAAAGATAGACCGAACCTTCAGCCACTCACTTACACAATTAACAGTTTTGTTTTTTTAAATAACACTGCATGTGATTGGCATTGCAGTGATTGCAAAATTGGTGCAAAAAAGGTAATTTTGGATCATGATCACAAACTACCTCAGCATCTTATTGTCAGGCTTTCGTAAATTTGGACAATGAGCACCAAATGCGTAAAAGGACATGCAAAGTCATCTCAAATCCAAAACACCATTTGGAATTCTGGGTAGTTATTTAAAGTAAGTGCTCTGGCTGCACCTTACCTTGCCCTGTGGACATGCTTTACAAGCTGTGCCTGAACAGAGATACATTTTTTGGAGAGTTGGGTGTAGAAGAACTAATAAAGCAACGTGGAAGGATCTGCTCTATAGCTGTTTGCACACAGTGGTTTTGTGCACTAAGATGCTGTGTCAAAGAGGCATCAGACATAAAAACATGTAAATGTTTCGACAGTGCTGTAAATACTATCATAATAACACTAATGCACTTTCCTAAGACCACTCAAAACACATGTGAGAGGGTTTCACACTGGGAAAAAACATTTCCCATTTACAAGCAGAAAGAGAAATCATAATTTCACATGTCCAGGCCTGATGTTATCTGGCTTTAATCCTCATGGCTTTTGCAAGCTTAAAATCCCAGTACTTATAGGGGTAGATTACCTGTTTCAAAGGGATGAGGCAGGAAAGAAATGCAACTAAAAATTTTAAATGGACATAAGGCTTTGCAGTTTAAAGCTCACTGTCTGTCTACGTTTGCTTTCTGGACTGTTTCCTAAATCTCAAGCAAAAAAACTATATAGATGCACTAATATTTAAAAAAAAATCCAATATTGATATAATCTTCTTCATGTAATGACCATAATTAACTGTCCAGTTATTGTTAAATTGTTAAATTGATATTCATTTTTTGTTTTGGCAAGTATTTAATTATATTACCCAAGAGAAAAATATTGGATTATGCAACATACTGTACATTATACAACTCCATTTTGTTTTGTTATCAGACTTTTTCATGTTATAGCCTATATGCAGATGGTTTGGAATTTATCAAAAACCAGCTGATAAATATTAGCAACCGATACATCGGTGCATCTCTACCCAATACCTGATATGATACTGATATCACGCATCCCTAAAAAAGATGGATGGACTAAAATAGTAATGATAAAGTCAAAACTTCTAAATATTTTGCTCAAAACCAAACAAATATTGAAATAAAGAGCCAGTAAAACTTCTAGTTATTCCCTCCGTTAGTTTGAGTAAAAGTCTAAAAGATCACACAGATCAGAGAGGCTAAAGTATCATGGGAAACAATGTATGTATGTGGTCGGCTGAACAGGCTTTTGGGAATAGTTTGGCCAACAGCTGATGTGCAATTGAGGCTGTATATTTAAGTGAGTTTCTCTGAATGTAGACTCTAGAGATACACTGATTTTGTATGGGTAAAACCAGCCGTTGTATATCAGGGGCTGAGGTCTGATGGTGGTCAGTGAATGAAAGAATGATTCTGCTCTTTTCCCATGCCGAGTGCTCCGGAGGTTAAATGTGATGATTTTCCCTGGGTCTGGCTTTGTGTTGGACTTGGACCCAGAAATCCCTTCTGAGTCCATGCATACAAAACACACCAAACAAAGAGAGTGAATTAAAGAAAGAGAAGTAGAGCAAAAACATGAGAAAAACAAGGAAGTATGAACCTTTAACTGTGATAATCTCACAAAATTTTACTTTAGCAGTTTTAATAGATGCAAAGACACTGACAACAATCGGACAACAGCGATAAAAACTATGGCTAATTGAGACCTCTGAGGTTTGTAGAGTAAACACAGCAATCACTTGATCTGTAAGCACACTGGTGTAGTCATTTACTCACTGATATACTGTAGATATAGATAGTGAACTGGAACAATATTGTTTGTGTGATCAACTCCACACTTTTAGACCATCATATGCAAAACAAAGTCAAGCAGCAGACCTAGAAAAAGCCTGAATGGAGCAGAAGGAACAGACACACACACTAAAAATATCCAGGGAGGACAGACAGAGAAATTCCACAGCTCAATAGGAGATGTGTGTTTGTATGTGTTTGAAAACCACCAGTGTTACAGTAATAAAACAATGTGTTTGTAATCTAACAGAATTGCATCGCCCAAAGAAGGTTGTAAACCATATTGTGAGTCGGATTATTATGGAGTTGTCCTGGAGTGGTTAAGTGGTTCAGACAATTTGGGCTGGTAACCAAAAGGTTAGAAAAGCATGCAAGGGGTGATCCAAGAGCTGTCTACCTTGTGTCTTTGAGCTCAATGATCCTGTGACTGTCCCTTTAAAGACTACATTGTAATTTACCTTATTTAAAAAGGGCATACTCAGCGCTTGACAATAAGATCTGTCTGATGGCCCAGAGACAGCATAAACAACACTTAGAACAGTTGACAAGACTGTCACTTGGCCGATCAGGCCAGTGCTGCATCATCATGAAAGTTTATCATTTGCACATGTTTTTAAGCCTTACCAATTTAAATATTCAAGAGCAAGAAGACACGAAAGAGAACTCGGAATTCGGTACTCGCACACTGTTTGAGATGTTTTGTGTGCGTACACACCCGGGGCGATTCAGACAGCGCGTGAATGCTGAATTGAGTTCTCTTTCACGTCTTCTTACACTTGAACGGACATATTCACACACAATTATTAAAAAAAGGCCCATCTTAGCGAGTATCCTTAGGCACATAGTCGGTTTAAGTCTTAAGTTAACGTAAACGCAGTTGAGAAATAAAACGCATGTGTAACAGTATATAGGATTCGAGCAGCTCTTAAAGTGACAGCAGCCTAGTGGGCGTATCGAGATCATGATAAAATTTGATGAAAAGCTCTGGACATTTTTATTCGATATGGATTCATCTAAGAGTCTATCATAGTATCACACAGCAGAAATAAACGCAACAACAGCCAGTCAGTGCATGTTGCTAATAAGTGATTTCTGCATGTCTCTGTGTGAACTGTGAATCAATGAACAGCGGGGTTTCGTCTGATACACAAACTCACACGGATGTCACAATCACATAGATTTCAGCGTCTGCCTTCTCAATATATGACGACATGATAGGGCTGGATGATTAATCGAAAAATAATCGAAACCGAAATTCAGAGCCTAAAACCGACGTCATTTTACCATGTCGGTTATTTGGGTTTTTGAATGCTATTAGTATTTCCGCCCACTGTGTGTTAAGGTACTTTCCCCTTTAAACATAATTACCGCGTATGTAGTCACGTAACTCCGCCCGTCCAGTCTGCGACATTGAAGCAACATGAGCTCCTTTCACACCGCGCGTTGATCCCGGGCAATTGCCATAACAAACACCTTCTGTGTGAACGCAAACACGACCCGGGATTGGTGCCAGGTTGGGGACATACGGTAGTAACATTGCCGTGTTCAGTCCCGAAACACGCGCTGTGTGAACAAAAGCCGTTGTTGTAATGATGGTGCTTAAGCCGGGATCGTTTACCAGCGTGAAACGGTACGTAATGCGCTAGTTTATGATCGAGTCAGAGACAAAAAATGCACAAGCAAGGTTTCTCGAGAGAGAAATCACATCAAAGTATAGACGCCGCTGAGACATGTCACATGTCTTTGCGGGTTGTGTGTGGACGCACTCTCTGATTCCTCAAATACTGAGTCAACTCAGCAACAGGAGCTGCTTGTACCAAATAAACACGCGAAAAAAGAGAGACTGACAAACGCCCAGCATCAATTGCCTCCACTCCACAAAGCAGCCTTTGATAACAAAAGCATTTACAAATGCTACAAAATATGAAAAGGATTAGTTTTTTAGTTTTATATTTATATACAAGTTATATTTTAGAATATATATGGCAATATTTACAATAATTTTGCTTTCAAAAATAACTATTTTCTACATTTTTTAATATTTTGAAATATTTAATAAGCATTAAAAGCTATCTGTGTGTTTCCTTATTTTAGAACCAAAAAGATAGGATTATGCACTCTTTCATTAGTTTTTTAAAATAATCGTTCAATAATCGTAATCGAGGTAACTTGTTCGATTAACCGCGATTATGATTTTAGCCAAAATCGTCCAGCCCTACGACATGAACACATAAACTTCATCTCCAGAGCTGCTTTGAGACTCAATTCACAAGCTTTTCACCAATTCAGTTGAGAAAAACTACCATCAAATACACACTGAAACTGGAAGATCTTCACAACAGTGTGGCAGGGCAAGTAAAAATGTTAACTAATGGTGTGTTTGAACCACAAAATGATAACTGCATGCATACTATTAACCTATTACTGTCAAGTCAAGTCAAGTCAGCTTCATTTGCACTTTTTACAATACAGATTGTCTCAAAGCAGCTTTACAGTGATAATAGGAAATTAATACAACAAATATTGTTTTGGCTGTCCAGCAGCTCTAGAAATAAGTCATTGTCCAGCTTAAGTATGTGTTTAATGTATACATTTCCGTTGTAAAAATCATTAGTTAGTATTATTAACATTAGGGGCCGCTTACACAACACAATTTTCAACTGAAAACAGAAAACTTATGTTATGTCTGTTAATTTACTTTTCTAAATTAAAAAAGTAAAAAAAAAAAAAATAATAATAATAAAATCATGTAAGTTTTGCAAAGTAACTTAAAATGCAGTCTGGAAAAACAAAGGAACTTAGGATGACAAGCCTGACAAATCATCAGGTGTTTCCCTTTAAGGCCAACAGAAGCTGACCTTGGCCCAACACACCTTCAAACTATACACAAACACATAGTGGCCTTTAACTAACACACACGCACACACCTTCATTTAAATGTCAAATGCTCAAATATAAGGATTACAAAGCAAACACTTCCGAATTAACTGTTAGCCATTCAGATCACTGCTAGTGCTAGATCACAAAATCATCATCTCCTGTCTGTCCCTCTGTCTCCTGTAACGCAGGGGTGATCGAGTCTTCTCAGTGGCTGGCCCTAGGCTGTGGAACAACCCACTAGCTACTAGAACAGCTCCTACTTTAGCTGAATTCAAATCCATGTAAAAACGTATCTTTTCTCCTGTGCTTTTAATCTTTTTTAACTTTTAAGTGTTTCATGTTAGGCTACTTATTTTCCTTCTCTCTTTTTGAAATGTGCTTTGCAAATAAATAAATAAATTGAATTGAATAATAGTGTCCGGGTATGGTAAAGCATTGACAAACAGTAGTAATGAGCAAACTTCCTCCTGCCTTAAACCATTATCAAGATAAGCAAAACATTAAGGCACAAAAAACAGATCAATTCTGGTTAACCAAATCTGGCATTATAAACGAACTGAGAAGCAGAGAATGTAAACAAGCTTTTCTAACGCTATCTTTCTATGCCAGGGGTGTATATGACACTACCGAATTTCTATTAAACTACAATTACTCAGCATATGCAATAAAATACAAATTCTTATTTTGACCCAAAATGAGGATGGCACTATGTGAGGGACTGCTATCAATCCCAACCTAATCTCATGAGAATTTGTAAGTACAGTACTAGTTTGCGATATCATCATATAAATGTATGCATTCTGACTTGTGTGAAAATATACGTGTAACAATGTTCAGGGAAGAAGGAGGCGGGAACCGGCGAACAATCAAATAAACTTTATTATAACAAAACAAACTAACTAAAATACCGCCAGCAGCCCCTAGCGGACGACTGCTGGCTAAAATAAAATACAAATACAAAAACTAAAACACAGGCCTGTTCCTCTCTCGATCATCAACGTCGTCGCTCCTCCTTTATGCTTCCGCTCCTCCGTGAGAGATGCGAGACCGGTGTGCCTCACAGGTGTTGCTCATTAGCAATCGCACCACCGGCCTCGCGCCGTTCTCTCACGTCCCTCGGCCGTCCTGTTCGCCACAATACGATTTGTAGGTAAAACTTCAACATGAAGGTCCGACTCCACCCTAACTCTAACCTTAAGGGTGTGTGTGCAGATCGAACAAAAATGTAACAATGAGATTGTATGCATTCATAAGAATTGACAAACAGTTCATGAAATACTAAGGAATTGTCATGAGATCTTGTCAATTCCAGTACTAAGCACCACAGTGAGTCATGCATCCTGTCTGTCTGACTGATGTGAAATAGCTCATTATTAGCAATCCTCAGAAGGACAGGACATCCAAAGAAGAGCTCTCCTTGTGGGAACCTTTATTCACCTTCACAGATGACTCATGTCATTAGCAGTGTCAGTTACAGTTTTTCTTAATTGTTTACACACAAATTCTGTTACTTGAGACACAATGACCACAACATGTAACTCATTCACCAACCCTCTGAACCAATTCTGCTCAACTACAAGCACAATTCCTGCTTTACACTCAAATTGCAGTTCTAAAACACACTTTTTTCAAAACACTACACACAATTCTCTGCATTTGGCACAATTTTCATGCAGAAAATATCTTGTTTTCACAAGGAACACACTGTCATTCAAATATGCACACTGACTCTTCACAAGGGCAAACACCTGTCACACAGTTTTACAATTAGCAATCAGAGCTTTAGCATAAAAGGGCAACAGGTGAGCTCTTCAATGGAGCAATGGATGCCAACATTGGAAACATTTTTTTTTACTGTAACTGTGTACAGTAAATTCTTCTGTTGTTTTGTATGTAGTGTATGTGCAACTTTGTGTTGGTTGGGAATGGGATGTACACTGTGTACATTGTTTTTGTGGGAAAAATAAAATATATTTGTTACCGTGTATTTGTGTGTTCTGAGTATAAAAACAATATTCTCAAATATTTTACAACACACTTATGTATTTACTGTCTGTAGTAAGTGTAACTGAACAAAAAAAGGCCTAAGTCATGATGATGAATGGAGAAGAAGTGTTTTCCATTCATCATAAGTGTTTTACATTGAGCACATCAGTGTTCAACTGGTTCTTATAAATGTCTATTCATATGATGGTTTGTGTGTCATTTGAAAACAAAATACCATTTTGAGAAGAAATAACATTGTTTTGAATGTAAAGTTTCATTTTGCAGGAGAATTGAGGGGTTTTGCCCATTGTGTGTGTGTTTTTTTATTTGTGTGTAGAGTTCTGAGAATATGAGGCATTCTTTCAGAAAATGTGTGTAAACAATCGAGAAAAACTGTAACAACCCTCTTTCAGAAGGCTGTCAGTGGTAACATGTCAGTTTACAGTAAACGTTACAATCCAATTTGTTTGTATCATTTGTATCAGTGTGTAAGCAAGCAGTGCCAAGCCAAGTGGAAGTGGAGTGGGGAGCATTAGCATTTTCTCTCGCTCCATGGAGCGCTCTAAGTGGGGTTTCTCTTACCAGTGAGAATGCATTTTATAAAGTCTGAGCATCAGGAGGGGGAAATAGTGTTCACTCAGCTAACATGCTTTATTCCAGTCTGATGGGTTTGTTTAATGGCGTTTTCATTGGCGGAGAAGAAATATCTAGAAATCTAACTGGTCAAATTATTTAAATATATGGTCTCCATAATAAATAAATAAAAAAACAGTTGTATAAAAGTTATTGTATAAATTAAGATTTATGTAAGATTTATGATTATGAGTAAGATTTATGATTTTTTTTTTTTTTTAAATCTCTCATGCTCGCCAAGGCTAAAATTCTGATATAGAGTAAACTAAAACCAGTAATATTTTGAAATATTAATTTAAAATGACTGTACTTTAAGTAACTTTTCAAATGTAATTTCCTGTGATCGATGGCAAAGCTGAATTTTCAGCAGCCATTATTCGAATAATTATATTTATTATTCGGCAGTCTTTAGTGTCACATGATCCTTCAGAAATCATTCTAATAATGCTCATTTGGAGATGTATGTGGTGATTTAAAGCATGTATTTGAAATAGAAATATTGATCACTTCAATGAATCCTTACTAATACGCACCCTTAAGAAGGTGGGGTGTCTTTGGGCGTTTGCTACTGTTGGGGTGTCGGTGGGGGCAGATGGTAAGTTAAAGCAAATCAATCACGTTTGACAGGACTTCGGCCCTTAAGGGAAACTGCATTCTCTTCACCTCAAATCATTACACCAACAAAACGACATGTGCTTGTCTCATAACATTCACACTAGCCTTTTGTCTTGCAGACCCAATCCATAGTGCAGCCTTTCAAAGTTAAGTTATATTTGGCATTCAATCGGCACGTGACACTATAAGATACGTTCTTCATAATCAAGAATCACATAACAGCCTACAACTTTCACAAATAAGTCACCAAGCATACTGTGCGCCAATGTTTAAGAAATCATAACATAATTACTGAAATGGGCCAAGTTTTATGTTTATTAACTGATGATTTGTTATATGTTTGTTACTGACTTGTTCACAAAAGTATTACCAACCATTAAAAAAGGCAACAAATACATGACTGAGCCTCTAAACTTACGTATTTTAACTGTTTTGGGATCAAACTTGCGCGCGGTGAGCTGTAATCTCTCCAGACGCACTTGAATCCTCGAAGTCCTTTGCGAGATCAACCCAGCCTGAGTCTGAATTCCCAGGAAAATGTCACTGGCATGACGCGAAAGATCGGACAGTTGATACAGGATGCTGGTGAGCGAATGACAACAAACTTCTTCCAAAGAAGAAAACAAAACAGGTTTGCGAACTCTACGACCGTCCGGAGTTATGAACCTCTTCTCGGAGACATCACTCCCTCTCAACCTGTTCACCAGCTGAGGCTCAACGGTTCTCTCGGGGAACGGCATTTTTAAACCCTGTTTAAATTTGAGATGGACATCGGGTTGAGGCGATCTAAAATCCAAATGTTGTGTCCCAAAAGTTGCCACGAGAAGACGGTCTATTCACAAAAGGTCCCGCCATAATTTTTAAAAGATGCAGAAGCAGTCCGGGACGTTGCCGTTGGTGTTCGGGAGCAACGGGGAACATGCTTTTTGAAAGCAGTGAGTCGAGATGAAAAGTGAATGGAAAGTATATGGAAAACAAGGAAAAAGCTTTCCTAACCACCTGTATCAACTGGAACTGGATCGGCGAATCCACAGCGCTGTGAGGGAGCGGTTACCTGCCATTAGTGCCTGCTGCCTGGAAAACCTGGAGTGGATACTCCAATTATCACGGATTTCTAGGCTCTTCATTGCATTTTCAGTCATTTTTCTTGAATGTTCCTTAACCGGTTAAATTCCTAAAACTAAGTAAATATACAGGACATTTACTTCTGATTAATGCTTATTTTTATTTTATTTTAAATACAATGTTTTTTTATTAACCTCTCAAAGGGTGTCAAAACAGATTGTTGGAGGTCTTACAAAGTACATTAAACAGATTTAAATATTCATATTACATAGCATTTACAAATAAATCTGTAAAAACACTTTTAAAAGTCAAGATGAACAGATTTCCATATAAATTCTCCTCATGTGAATTAAGTTAAGAAATAATTCATACAGTGTATATAGAAAATAACACATTTTATATATAATTTTTAAATAAAATTGTATACATTTTATTTTAAAAATTAAATACAAAAATAAAATAAGTTGTAATACGTAAAATAAAGTTAAAACAGACGACTTATTTCCTTTACCAAGTCAATTATGTTATTTACAGTAGTTCAGCAGTACAGTTCAATAGTACAATATTAAGTGGTTTATTTACAGTTGTTCTTGAAACGTCTGAAATCACACAATTAATTAACTTCTTACTTCTGTTAACAAAAAGTGAGCTTTAAGTAGCCTAGCTTTATTGATTACAGTATATATATATATATATATATATATACATATATATATATATATATATATATATATATATATATATATATATATATAGCATAGTGTTTATTTTAGAAAACGTTAAGGACTACTGTATACCAGTCTATATAAAAAGTCAACAAAAATAAATAAAAAAGCTCATGAATTGCCTATCTGTTTTTCTTGTGAAAAGAGAAAAAGTTGATGTTTTAAAATGCCATGTTTCATATCTACACTATTAGCTCCATCTTGTGGTTGCAAGTATGTTCTTTAAAAAAAACAGTGCTAGAAATCATCAGATAAGTTTTTTGTTTGGCGGCAGTGTTAAGGAAGTGGAATATTGTTTGTTGTGTCAATGGAATCAGCTGAGGCAGCAGTTTTGGACGAGGTTATATGATACTCATTTTCCTGTTATTTTTGAACCTGTTGGAACTTCCTTTTGTAGAGGGAAATCATGACCTATAGCTAACAGAACTACAATAAAGGGTCATTACCTGCTCCCATTGTTATAATCTTATTGTTTGTAAAAGCAGATTTATTAATGAACATAATGAAATGGCTTTTTTTTTTCTAGCCTGTATCTGTCAATATGGGCATACAGTATCAGAAATTCTAAATAATGTTTAATATGAATCATTAGTGATGCACCGATGTGAAAATTGTGGCCGATGCCGATTAAGCGATAACCGATATTAGTATTGCTGTTAAGGCCGATACCAATATTTACCGATGTCGATATCTTTATTTATTTTATTTATTTATTTATTTATCTATCAGCAAAACAAAAATTTAAAACCTGTTTTCAAAATTGAACAACAAAAAAACTAAAATAAAATAAAAGGATTAGTTTGAGAAGGAGCAGGCGGAAGCAAATAGCTTAATATCTCTGTATAGAAAACATATTTTTATGAAAATTAAATATGATTTGCTGAGAAACAAAAGAAAACAAGGAGAAACGCGCAGTCACATGCTCAATCAACAACGTCGCTCTAGATGTGTAAAAACCATAGACTGTAAGAAAGAAATGGTTTAAATTATGCGCAATCCCCGCATACCCGCACCGAAATTCAAGCCCTGATACAGCACAGCGAGGATCCTCTTCAGACACTCTGAAGAAAGACCAGACAGACGACATACTTGCTCCCTCACCAAAGGCAAACTCAAACTGACTTGGACTTTTTTTGCCGCCTCCAGCTCCTGCTTCAGCACATTATGTGACGTGTAATGTATGCGCTCGTGCAAAAACAAACATCCCCGCCCTCACACTCAGGTCTAAGCCTACACACACGTCAAATACACAGGAATGATTATCGGCCTGTTCCATCGGCCCTATTTTGACATCGATACCGATGTGTAAAAAATGTACCATATCGGCCGATATTATATCGGCGAATCGCTACTTTTCCAAAAAAGAATCGCTACTTTTCCAAAAAAGAATCGCTACTTTTCCAAAAAGAATCGCTACTTTTCCTTAAAAAGAATCGCTACTTTAAAAAAAAAACGCTCGTTTTTAAAAAAAAGAATCACTACTTTTCCTTAAAAAGAATCGCTACTTTTAAAAAAAATCACTACTCTTCAAAAAAAATCGCAACTTTTAAAAAAAGAATCGCTACTTTAAAAAAAAGAATAGCTACTTTTCAAAAAAGAATCGCTACTTTTCCTTAAAAAGAATCGTCTCTTTTTTAAAAAAAAGGAATAACTACTTTCTTAAAAAGAATTAATACTGTACTTAAAAAAATCTATACTTTCCTTTAAAAAATCTATACTTTTCCTAAAAGAATAGCTATTTCTCCTTAAAAAATCGCTATTTTTCTTAAAAAGATACAAATAATTACATTGTAATAAACGTATAATTACACTGTAAAAATGTGTAATTACATTGTAACAAAAGTATAATTCCACTGTAGACTAACTAATCCGACGCTGACACTGCGGCAGGATCAAGCTCTGTGTCTGTGGTGGGCTCTGGCATTCGCTCTGTGCAGGGTGTGGGAGGCAGCTGGCTGGGCTCTGGGTACAGAGTGAGGCTGATGATGTCCTACTCAGCGGGGCAAATTGTGAACGCCGATCCATGGTTCAACAGCACCCACTCACCAAACGTGGCAAAATTTCACCAGGACATACAGGCGTGCCTTCACTTGTGACTCACTTGCTGTGACTGGTGTAATGAAACACAAAAAAAGAGCGATCAGGATACTGTGTGAAGCATGCCAGATTTAAAAAGTCATTGGTGTGGTCCTCTAGTGTTTGCTCCTTCTGCTCTGGGCAAAACAGTTGGGAAGCCGGCAAGTCCGTAACAAAAAAAAAGGAGAAAAAATGCTGCAATCAAAAAATGTATCTGGGTCCGGGGTAGAAACTGTACTGGACAAAGACCTAAGGAACGTAGGGGCTTACATACACAGAGACAGGTTAATCAGAAACTAATGACCAAAACTGTAACGGAAAACTAAACCAAAACTCGATGAAACTAAACAGACATAGATATAACCCTGACAATATCTGTAGAACTGTTAGTATTTATTTTTACATTGTATAAAAATAAATTTTACACACTTCCTATCTTAACATTTGACTTGAAAGAGTTCCATTTCCTATGTGAGATTACCATGGTTACTAAATAGATAAGTGACTAATTTTACAGATTGCAATTGAGACGTAAGAAACACTTGTATCTATTAGATTACCTACTATTAATAAGGTATATTTTTAAGGAATAAATGTTTTAAAGCCTGCCATTCCTACAGCATGCCAATGTTTCAATAAATCGAGAACGTAGCATCGGCTCGCTTATAATGCAGTCAGTATATACATATACACCTTTGCAGATGTTGTTTATGCTCAAACAGCAACATTACACATTAACTGAAGTTAAAAAAGTGAAATCATAATCAAGGCCCCTTTTAAAACATTCTAGCAATAATCTATTTTGCTCTATTTGAAAAAAAAAAGCTGATAAAATTTGTATAGCATGTTTTGCTCAATCTCTCAAGAATCAGTGAATGGGTATTTTGCAACACACCGTATGAGTATGTAAACAATGCACATGAATAGACAGGCATCAGAAAAGAATCAGGCGGTACATACAGAGGAACACAAGTTTAATCAAAGATACGCTTCAGGACACTCATCCTCGAATGCATACAGATCAGATGATCACACTAGCAGAACCGATAGAAAAACACTTCTTCATGCCTTTATGATCAGAAAATCCCTGGAGGTTCCACTTTAAATATGAAGACAATTTTTTAAATCAATAACCCTATTGCTCGTGGTCTTTTACCCAAAAGCCGTACTTTGAATACCATGCCCAAATGTTACATTTCACTATACAAAGGCCTGAAGTCAGCATTAAAAAAGTGAAAAAGAAAAATACATGGAAAGAATAAACACAGGAACTATTGTAACCAATCGACTGTACATGTGACATTAATGTAGTCTTTGGACAGCTTTAGTATGTTCTCTATGAACACTGAATCATCACAGCTCTTAACACTCGAACACACTGCACCTCCTTTATTCATCATGTGGAAACAGTAACTGTCTCTGTATATATGGATGTTTGATCACAGTTGGACAGCAGTGACCTGCATTACACAGGCATATTTGACATACAATCATGAAAGCGAAAACATTTCACTCACCAATGCAGTCAGTTACGAATTCAGAGTGGCTGGAACAAAAAACAAATCTGCAAATTCTCAGCAACTTCACTGTAATAATCTTCAATGCACTGACCAGGTGAATAAATAACAGTAAATGTTAATCAGCAATGCTGCTTTTGATAGTTAGTCTCATCAGCTATACAAAGACTTCATTATTATTAGAAAGGACAATGAGAGATGCTTGTTATTACCTGTTATAGAGAACAAAGTATAAGTGTGACAAGTAGACATTTAAATCAATATACATTAAGTTTTAAGTTCTGACATGGCTGTCTGTAACTACATGCATAAAACAAAGAAATTACCAAACTCAAAGGCAAGAATATTTTGAACTACTAGCTGTGCCACATTAAAAGTCAACACTGATAAATCTCGCCTTGATGATAAAGAGAGAAAAATACAAAAGAAAGAACACAATAAATCTGGGGCTCTGTGGAAGCAAAGAAGCGAATGATGGAGAGATGAGATAAATGTTGTAGAACTTACAGACAAATACATGACCCTACTCTACCACAGAGATGAATAAATATTCAATGTTTTAGACACAATCCATCCGGTTTAGAAAATGCTGCAAAATCTTTAATAAAGGCCTTCAGATCCATCTTTGCATCGTTAGAAAAATCCTGTCCGTTTGTTTTATCTCGCACTCGCCGATGCACTCCAGTCCTGTGTGCTGATAGGTGGAGAAACACGAGTATAGATACACGCTACTGGTTGATTTAATCCGTGTTGACCTAAATAAGGAAGTTCTCCAAGAGAAAGGTGTGTTTGCTCCATTGTTTATTACCTAAACATGACGTTGGTAGGCTGTTTTAATTAGGATACACACATTTATCCTGCACCTCTTTGGATGAAATTAGAAGACATAGGCTGAAATTAGTCACATTGGTATAGAGGACAGTGACATCAAGCACAAAATCCTAGAGTATATCTTTAAGAGTGCAAAACAGAGGCGCCATGTACACGGCCCATTCTTCCTGGACTCAAACAGCATGACAGACACACTCATAAAGTTTGCATACACATCAAAACACGCACACACACTCAATATTAAATCTCTTGTCCGTCTCCCAGTAGTAGACATCCAGTAAATTTCCTTGTTTTGATCTTTCTTTCCAACTATCTCTTAACATACACGCACATATTCCTGTCCCACAGTCTTGACTCCAGGCTTATCTGGTGTAGTATACTCTATAGTAGACGGTTTTAGACCTCCAGAGCGAGTAGGAGTTGTCGAACTTGAGCAAGTATATACCACGGCCGGGATACTGGTGACTCCCAGCGTACACCTCCTCATGACAGTCCCGCCGGTACACCGGCACTATCTCATCCACCTGTGGTTTCCCAGCCTCCTTCTTGGCTTTCTCTTCCTCAGACTGCCCTTCACCTAAGAGAAAGAGAGCAGGACTTAATTTACAGAAAATGGGTAGCACTTTATTTTTCAGTCTTGTTCCGCATGTATAAACTATGACCTACTTATAGCAATTACAATAACTGGGTAATAACTAGGTACTAACCCTGAACCTACACCTAAAACTAACCTTCACCCATGTAGTTACCTTATATTAACTAGTACTTTCTTAGGGTAGTACACTAAGTACACGTACTGTTAAATATAGGCCAACCAGAAAATGTAACAACAGAATCACAAAACAAACAATCAAAAGGAGCCTTTTGATTTCCTGAGTTTAAAAATGCACCAATATTAAAATTATGGCTGATACCAATAAGCTGATGAAATTCTATACAATTGTGCCAAAAGAAATAAGATTCTACAAACTAAAATACCTAAATAGCAATATACAAGGGGGTTGGACAAAATAATGTGAACACACATTATAGGGGTTCATTTGACTTAATTTCTTCACTTGCAAAGGGAAGGAAGAAAGGAAGGAAGGAAGGAAGGAAGGAAAGAATTTATATAGCACTTTTCATATGTACTACTGTACACCCAAAGAGCTTTACAATTATGTCGGGATCTCTCCTCAACCACCACCAGTGTCCAGTATCCACTTGGATGATGCGACGGCAGCCACAGTACAAAGGCGCCAGTGCGCTCACCACACACCAGCTACAGGTGGAGAGGAGAGAGAGTGATAGAGCCAATTCAGTGGATGGGGATTATTAGGAGGCCATGATTGGTAAGGGCCATTGGAGGGAATGTGGCCAGGACACCGGGGTTACACCCCTACTCATTACGAGAAGTGCCATGGGATTTTTAATGACCACAGAGAGTCAGGACCTTGGTTTTACATCTCATCCGAAGGACTGTGCTCTTTTTTTTAATGTTAAAGCTTTGAGCTTTTATTTTGTCAGAAAACTGCAGGGAGTCCTCCAAGTTTCGATGACAAGAGGTTTACAGACTCTTATTACAAATCTACATAAAAGCGTGAACTGTTGTAATAATCGATCCACAAAAACGTTGGAAATTCTTCAAATGTGAAAATGGTGTAACTGGAACACGTCGGATAATGATTATTTATTATGAGATACATTTAAAAGTTTATTATTGGTGTTTAAAGAAATACTTCAAGAGAGCATTAGATGGGTAATTTAGGTAATCTAAATGCAAAAATAAAAGAAATGAGCACAATTAAATATCGGCCGATAAACATTATGCTACAGACATTTGTATAAGTTCCTCACCTTCTTCATCCTCATCTTCGTCACTAGACTCGCTGACGTGCACGCTGACCGATGCGTTGGTAGAGTCAGTCCATTCAAAGAAGACTCCAAAGCCAATGTCGTAATAGTCGGTGGCAAACTCCCAGAAGAGATAGGAGCCCTCCTCATGGGTGGGGACCCGGACGGTCACCACTTCCCCCCGGCCCACCGTGATCACAGAGTCCACATCCTGACGGATCTTCTCTTTAAAGTCTTTTATCTGTGGCCGGGTCCACATTGAGGGGGCTGCTATTACAGGGGGAGAGTCTGAGAACCAGGAATATGGATAAATAATGGATGGTTTTATTTGTATTTTAAATTAGGGCTGGGTATTGACACAAATGGTGTGTCAACTTCATGATTTGATTTAAATTTACAAGCTTGGGATTCAAATCAATTTAGATCTTGATTCAATTTAATATTGATTTGTTTGGATATATCAGCTATATTAAAGATAAACAATTAAATGAATTTATTGTTAAAATTTCATAATTCATTTTCAACCCAGACCTATTTTAAATTGAAATACATCAAATTATGAAACACTACAACATGAAAAGTGAATTTCAGACAAGTTCACAAATTCCTCATAATTAACCATAATTCTAAACAGCATTTGAAACTCATTTGCTTCCATAACCGGACATTCACAAGTAAAACTGGATATTTGGCATGACAAAAATGTTAAGCATGACTTGATTTTATCTATTGGTAATTGACTGCTTCATAATTAGTACATAGATTTTTTTTTTAAATAATGCAAATTGATGAATGATTCACAATAGACATTAAAAAGGTAAATCCAATTTGATTTCAAGTTGACATTAACAGCGATTTAAAAAATTTGGCTGATACCAATAACTCTTTATATTTGAAAGCAGATAACCTATATATTGGCCGATAAATCTAAATCCAAATTTTTATATAATTTTTGAGAGCCTGATTACAAAAACAAAAGTCCATGTCCCAAACACACAACTATAATGATATTCTCATTATAATTTTATGTAGCCTATTTGCACGTTACACTGTATTTTTCTTTTTAAAGTGATTCCAATCATATTTCAAGCAATACAAAACCATCATGGTAAACAAGCTGAAGGAAATAATCCATTATTTATCACCTTTAATATATCGGCCAAATAACGATAACATTAAAAATGAATATATATCAGCCGATACCGATATGGTGGCCGATATATCGTGGATCTCAAACAAAGTTGTAGAAATAAACGAAACTGATCAAACAACTCACCAGTGGGTCCATTCTCAGTGACCTCGTCTGCAGGCTCCAGGTCTGGCTCTCGCTCTAAGGTGTCAGCAGTGGACTCTGCCTGTCCATTCAGTGTGGGAACCTCCTCTCCAGCAAAAGGCACTGACACCTCACTGGCCTCTAATGTAGACAGCACTATAGCATCCTCCTGTTGTTTCTGCAAGGCAGCCTGAAGAAAACAGTGCAATATGACATTGGTACGAGACAACAGAAACCAAAATAAATTGCATCCATGAGTCAAAGTCTATCACGACAATAAAACCCATTAAGCTTGCAGTGACAGGTGTGCAAAACACATTAAACAGTATACCTTGATAACTGTACACCTGCAAAACAAATGCTACCACTGTAATTTTCTTTATACCAGTCGTTCTTAACTGGTGGATTGCAGGTCTGTTCTAAATGTGAATAAAATGCAACTAATTACATAGAAGTGCACAGCTAAATAAAAACAGGCTGATCGACTTTTAAAACTTCATATTGAATGAAAATCAGCCCATACACACTACCACTCAAAAGTTTGGGATCAGTAAGAATTCTCTTATCCTCACTAAGGCTGCATTAATTTGATTTAAAAAAAAAACAAACAGTAAAATCAGTAATACTGTGAAATAGTATTACAATTTAAAACAACTGTTTTCCATTTGAATATATATATATATATATATATATATATATATATATATATATATATATATATATATATATATATATATATAAATATATAAATATATAAATGTGCTTTATTCCTGTGGCAAAACTGATTTTCAGCAGCCATTACTTCAGCCTCCAGTCACATTATCCTTCGGAAATCATTCTAATATGCCGATTTGGTGTCTAAGAAACATTTCTTGTTATTACATGTTGAAAACAGTTGTGATAATTAATATTTTTTTGGAAAACATGATACTTTTTTTTCACGATTTGTTGATGAATAGAAAGTTCAAAAGAACACTATTTATTTTAAACAAATCTTTTGTTACATTATTTTTTTACTGTTACACTTAACATTATTTACTGTTATTTCAATTTATATATATATATATATATATATATATATATATATATATATATATATAAAACTGGGAAAAAAATGTTTTACTGACCCCAAACTTTTGAAGGGTGTAGATTTTGAAAATGTAATCAAGGATCACAAAAGCAGTGTAATGTATGGGACTAGGAGAATGAATGCTGGGCCCTCACCTGCTGCTGAGCGAGCTGCACCTGATACAGCTGCTGCATGTACTGCTGATAGTGCTGCTCCTGCAGCTGCCGGATGAGGATGAGCTGCTGTTCGGGACTGTCGGGGTACTGCTGCGCTGCATACTGCTGGAACTGCACCGCTGTCTGCGCATTGAGCGCAGCCATGATCTGCTGCCTAACACACCAGAGAAAGTGAGAGAAAAAATGTGCACAATAAAGTATGTGGCACCTCACTAGGATCACATAGGATTTACAAAAAAGTACCACAACATTTTTTCAGGCCATTTAAAAAAAAAAAAAAAAAAATTTTAAATCATGTAAGTGTCAGTTGAAATCAAGACCCATTACTTCAGATGGTTGAAAGATTGTTCAAAGTGGTAGGACTGGATATTTCTGTATTTTTTGGTTAAATGGCGATATACGATATATATCTCGGTACTTTCTATGTTTTTCTATTTGGATAAAGCAAATCTGTATTTATTTAAAAAGAATGTTATTTCACATCCTGCCCAATGATATCCTACAAACGATGTTGATATTGAAGGATATGGAAACAAATATAGTGAATGTAATGTAGGCTATGCAATTATATTATATGCAAAAAGGTGGTTAAAATCACATTACATTCTAACATTACAATTTAAAAACAAAAATAATGCTTTTGTTTTTAAATTGACTAAAGGCTAAACTAAAAATTAAAATAAAAACAAAAGCACAAACTAATTATATTAGCCTGCATTTGATTACACCATTATAATGGTCAATTTCATAAAAATATACTTACTTGTAGGTTTAAAATTCCACATATGGCACATTTATTGTCTCAAATGACAAACATTTTAGCAATATGTATATTTTAGTCAGAATTCCAGTATTGCGCTACTATTCTATTGTGCTCCGTCTGTTTGGTGCGGATTCACGAAAGCTTGAATTTTAGCGGAGATTCACTGGCAGAAGACTCGTCCTCTCCTGACAGTAAAATGGACATATTTGTTTGACTTTATAACATTTACAGATGGAGAATATACCTGTGAAATGTAAGTTAAGCACTGAGGAAAGCACCACATCTCAAACACATTAAACAGCGAAAGTATTTATCTGTCAGTCAGCAAAAGTATCAGTCAGAGCATCTGTCAGGGCAAGCTGCTTTAAACTTGTTAACTATATTACCAGTTATTTTGAAGCCCTTAATATAATCTTGTGTCGCATTTAGGACAAATTGTACTATGTACTTTTACTGCAGCAGCTCACACTGCGTCCTCGGCTATTTTTCAGATGTGCTTGTATTAAACTACTGTATCGATATAAACGGTATTGCCTCGTTCCATATCTTTTCTAAAAAATAAATCGATATACTGCCCAGCCCTACAAAGTGGTGCTAAAGACTTTCTCGCCTTTTCATCTGTCATGAGCTAGCAGATTCTTTTTTTAATTATTAAAAGTGTTGACAGTCATAATAAATTAATTGTATCGGTCAACCAAGGGCCAAGACCATGTATTTGTTGCCTAAGGTATCGATCAATGGCGAAACTGGGCTCTGCTCTAAAGGCTGGAATAAACTACATGACTACAAATACACTTGCATGCATCATACACTTGCCGACTTTGTAAATGGTTAGAAAAACCATTTGGTGGTTAGAAATGGTTAGAACAACTGGGGATCATACACTAAACAACTGAGGATCACACACTACCAGACTTCCAAATCATTCCAAACACAACAAACTCATGCAGAAACACACGCCTCGCTACTAAGAGATCCATGAGAAATGAAAACAATATTCCAAATTCGGCTCAAAATATCAAAACATGTTTGATATTCTCAGACTGAATGGAATCATAGTTGAAGTGGGCCTGCTGCGATAGTCGGTGTTAGTGATTTTTAGCCGTACACCGATTACATGACTCACTCACCGCAACTCCTCCAGACTGCAAATCGGTGGAAAAATCTTGGCAAAAGTGGTGCAGTGTACATGTAGTTATCAAACTACGGCGTTTTAGTTCAGTTCTGGAATAATTAAACTGGTGTGACTCACTTCTGTTGCTCTACACGGAGTCGTTCATCCTCAACTTGTCTTCTTTCCTCTTCTTCTCTCCTCAGCCTCTCCTCTTCCTCAAGCCTGCGCCTCTCCTCCTCTTGCCGTAGTCGCTCACGCTCTTCTTCCTCTCTGCGCCGCTGCTCCTCTTCCTCCTGCCTTCTCAGCAAAACCAAGACAACATACACACCGCGAGAGACATCCGTGAGGTTACTGAGAGTGTTCAGGTTTTAAACATGTTGTTTAGGGTGATCAATTCTTTATTGGAGACAAATTACTTTTTGTGGACACGGTGGATCTCTCTGAGAGAAGCCTATATCTCAAGAGACCCACCTGGTTAAGATGTAAAACTGTAAACAAGTCCAAATTAAAAGAGTGTGACAGCAAAAAGATAAAGAAAGAAAATCAATCATCTTCATCTACAAGTCTGACCTCTTTCTCTCTTGCTCCTCCTTTTCAATCTTGTGTGATGCGACGAAAGGTGCAAATAAATTGCAACATTTATTCAACAGCTTTACAAACTCAAGCATGGCCTCATCCTTCTCCATGTTGGCCAGAGATGCCCATTCTCTTCTGAAAAATTCATTTAAAATAAAGCATGTTCATGAAAAATGCTAATGTGACTAACAGCAGGGAGGCACATTAAGGTCAAAGTTCAAATCATCCCTCTTACCTGCGGTCATTTCCCAGCACATCGAAGAAGCCCACCTCAGGGGAAGCATCTGGGTTGTAAGGCCCCAGCAATACCTGCTTGTGGAGGGCTACCAGACGAAGTTTATCTTCATAGGTCGGGTGGAAGGCTTTCCCATCTTTCTCTGAGGAAAACACATCACAAATATGTGGCTTTAAAAGTGCAAATTGTTCTCACTACATTAGAAAAGGGATTTCCAAACTTTTTTGACAGCTGAATGCCTTAGATAAAATATTTACTTGAGGTACTCATTTGCATCTTCACTGTTCTCTGATGTCGGTTGTTGGTCACGTGATTTGCTAAAAAAATAATTTATTTTATGTTTACCTGCAAGTGTTTAATTTCTATTGCTTTTACTCTAAATTATTTATTTCAGTTTTAAATTATTATGATCTAATTATTAGCTTTACATAAACTCACGAACCCCAGTTTGAAATGTCAGCTAATGCACATTTCTAAGTCAATACAGATCATGTCAAAATCATGAAAAGATTATCATGATTTTCCTGTAAATCGTGTAAAATACTTTCTTTGAAAATACATGCTTTGAAAGTCAAGAGCAAGATACATTAGTGGTATTAGTCCTCAGCTGGAAACTACAACATCTTGATTTGGACATCAGTTGTGCATTAATGTGCATAATTAGAGAGCTGCAGCACTTCGACTATACAGCTGATGGACACAACCATACTTCATTCATCATCAGCCCACAGAAAAGAAATGGAGGTAGACCTGCGTAAAGGACTAAACATTTTAATGGACAAAACCTAAAAGTGCTGAACTAACACACCTCACTGACAAAGAGACCAACCAAGTTCAGCACTTGTAGTTCAATTGTCTATTTTGAATATTTATGCAATCTGTCAGTCTTTGTGAGATTAAGCCATCAGTCAGGCACATGACACAGACACATAGTGGTGCTGTCACCGGTTAGGGCAGTTCCTCTAGAGTCTAGAGGACCTCAACCCTTGAACACTGCGATAGAAGTGAACTACAAGACGTGTATAAGCAGAACCTTTTTTCAAACCAAATACTAAGAATGAAAAGAACACTAATGAGAAAACCACGACCTCACTAGATCGAATTCAATTTGTAGCTCATAGATGACCGTGCTAACAAATGTTTGTGTTCAATCAATGTCCACATTAGTGTATATAGTGACACAAAATACCTTTAAAGAACCTGAGGGCCAGCCCGTAGAGCTCGACTAAATCAAAGCCCCATTTCTTCTCGATGGCAGGTTCGCCCTCCTCTCCATCGACACTAACAGGGTTGTCATCGCTCTGGTCCGCCGAGCGGGCGGCGGGCGTCTCGGCCTGTTCCTGCTCAACCTCGAAATCCGGACTTAGAGTCAAACCGTCGATAGAAACTTCGAGCCGGCTTGAATTTGCACTGTTGAGGTCGCCGCTCTGAACCTCTGTCGCCATCGTGCAGAATGTCAGCTGAAGCAGCCACGTACCTACTTCCGCCCTGCTCCGCCGGAACTTCCGGCAGCATGACGTAGAAATGTTCGACTACATGTTCGAGCTTCAACTTATTGACTTATTCTGCATTTATTAAATAAGAATTACATAAAATAAAAAGGTCTCAAATAAATAAATAAAACGTTTCGCTTTCTACGGGACTTTAAAAAATATTTTAGTGTTTTGCATAAAAGTATAGGCAAAAGTGCTGTTCGAGCACGTAATATTAGTATAATGTATAGACCTATAACATATTCATATAATCAGTTAAAGTGTATAGAATTGTATATTATGCATAAACACTTTGTTTTGTCAATATTCATAAGTTAATTGGAAAATAACCACATATTATATTTCAATATAAGTAAAGGAAATAAATAAATAAATAAATAAATAAACATAAATAAATAAATAAATAAAACAAAACAAACTTTGGTTAATAATGTTGGCCCGTTTAATATGTAGCCTACACTTGTAATCTAATATCTGACAACTCTGTGACGCACTAAAGAGGAGACAAAATACACTTAAAATATATATAAATAAAATGATAAATGATTTAGAAGAACATGTAACATACTATTAGTAACTGTCCAATGACAATGGAGGCCTGAGGTACATTATATATTTATGAAGGTGTGTGTTTTGCTAGGATCTAAGGTATTATGGTTATTTTTTATAAAAATAGGTTCCAAAAAGTACATGAATGAACAATGTTGTTGTTTGTTTAGTAGGCCTATTTTTATTTATTTATTATGTTTTGAATTTTTTGTTTTCTTGGGGAGGGGGATATCCTGTAGGAGGTGCGCAAAATTCTGTTTGGGGAATTTGGCTATTAACATTTTAATTATATTCTGCTGAAATGAACGAAATGACTTGGAAAAAAAATAATCAGAATAGCCTGTATTTCGCGCTTTGAATAATGTTTATAATGTAAATGTGAACTGATTCACCGTTTAAATGTAGGCTAATTATAATGCACCGTGGTATAAAACATCACAGCTACTCAAACGGTATAGGCTGCGCATCGTCAGTCCTAGCACAAGAACCATCTTTACGACAAGCGTCGTGATATAGGCTAAAGATTTTTTGTTGAACAATTGTGTGCAATTTATTAATCATAACTTTCTATATTTCCCCACTCTAGATCTCTTCATGCATTGTTTTGAACTAGAAATGGGCTCTAAGAATAAAGATAATGATAATTTTCACTATAGGATTTTTTATTTTTATTAATAGCTTCCTTGAAATTTTGGAAATGTTTGTCTCTGTTATGTATATAGTATTTGAGCGGCAATTATAAAATATCTATTGGAGCTCTCTGTGCTCTTATTCAACAGAGGATGCTTTTACTCAGAGCCGATCAGCCCTATACATCTGCCTACGCTAGTTGCGATGAGAAAATAAGCGGAACTATCCTTCTGGTCACGAAAAGAGAGAGAAAAACACCATGAGTAAATAGCGCGAACAGCAATCAGGTAGACTTGTGTTCTCTCCTCTGCAAGTTTGATGTCAGCGAAGAACAATAGTGAAGTTAAGTTGATGTGCATCTCTCTCTATGCTGTCTAACCCAGCTGGGCAGTGCATATTTTGGTCTTTCATTGTCTTGCTAATGCCGGCCACTTCAACGGCTGTGTTCTGCGACTTTGTGCCTGACAAAAAAAGTGAGTGTCAAATACAACTATTTATTACGTTTTGATGAACGACAAAGGGCAACGGTGTTTGTTTATAAACTGCAGCTCGGAAAAGATAACCGTGTCGCACGTTAACAATGAGTTAATATGCGCGTGCACGAGTTTCCCAGTACATTTATTGGCGTGATGGCAGTGCACTCCTCATTATAGGCGCACATACTTTTAAAATGAGACAATGATTATCTAGTAGTCCAAAAGTCAGTTTAGTTACAAATCTGCAATAAAGCAATATGGAAAGCAATGTATTGACATTAACTATTGATTTATAGGCTATATTTAAAAAGTTGATTTGCTGGACATACTGGTCAATATGGATATTCCTCAGTAAATAATAACCATCAAGTATTGCTTTTATCATTTAAAACACAGTGACTATGGCAAGCCATTTTAGCTTTTATTCATTCACATGATGCATTTTTGATATCAATAAATACATTTGTACTATTTAAAATGTGAATTCTTGATATTAGAAAATATGTCTATTTCTGATATCAGGAATTACATTTTCATTAGTACTAGTTAAAGGAGGGAGGATTGTAGTGGGAGCCTTGGGGTGTCAGGGGTGTCTGTGTGGCAATGGCAAATGGTTTACATGGCTCATGTAGGACGGCCCCTTAACACTTTTGCTTAGGGCCCCAGGGAGGTCAGGATCGGCTCTGCTTTTACTCAGCACTTAAATGAAGTTAGACTAGAAAACACACAACAGTCTCTCATTTTAACAAGGACAGTGTTACACAGAAAACATTTTGATGATCGCCGGATCCTAACTAAATGTTTGGGATATAGTTCACCTAAAAAAATGTAATGAAATAATTCAGTCATCATTTACTTACCCTCATGCAGCTCCAAAGCTTTTTTTCCGGAGAAGGACAGTAAAAGCTGTGTGAGTTCTGTCTATAAATCATACAGACACAAATTAAGACTAAATGGTGGAAAGGTGTTATATTCATGGCATGCGCTTCTGAAATATAGATTGTTGAAGTGAGCTTTGGGACATGACAAAACAAATAGAAGTACTTCTGTGTTCTTTCCGTAATGGAGAAGTTCATTCTGAAGCAAAGCAGTTTACCTGTAAGCTTGATTTTTTTGGGAAAAAATAATATGTTAACCTGTATCCCTAAACTTGGGCAAAAGAGGCAAAAATGTGAAAATACACAAAGAAAACATCAACCTGCAATTTTGAGCTTGAGCGAAAGAGAATCAACACAATTAACTGTAACTTTAAAACTGGAGAAAAGAGAGGAAACCGATGTGGAAATACATGACGAAAACATCAAACTGTAACCGGCGGGGGACTAAATTTTGTAGAGGACAGTAATGCAAATGGGTATGCGAAGGTGTATCCAGGTAAAAAACAAGGTACCGTCTCAAAAGTCATAGCATAATGTGCAAGTCTTTTGTGTGCTTGACTTCTAGAAACAATAACACTCAAATCTATATGATGAGTTTCAAAAAATGTTAAATGTCAGATCAGAAATGATATTCATGCATTATTGCAGCACATACAATAGAAAGAAAAAGAAGAGAAAAAAAGTTGACTCATTTGATCTATTTGTTAGAGATGGGCTTGGTGAATTATAAAAGAAGCACTTGTTCTCATTTCAGAATGTCACCCTTCATTATTTTTGTATTGTAATTCTTTACCTAATTTATTTAGATAAAAGTGTTTATATCTCAGGTACATTGGACATCGGTAAAGATAGTATGTACAACAGGTAAATAGTACAGTACAAATAGAAAAATAAAAACTTCTGCATTAGTAGGCCTATACTATATAGTGCACTTCAATTGAAAAATTTAGTAAACAGAGGACTTTTTACACTTTGCTATTTTTACACAGTGCAAAGAAGGAACGACCACATTTATCTCATCTGGAAATGGTTTATGTGGTTGTCACTTTTCCCTCTTTTGCTTGTAATTGGTTGGATTTCTCAAAATCAAAAATATCAAAGGAAAAATACATTCCTTAAAAAATGCTGTCATCATTTACTCACCATCATGTTGTTCCAGTCAAAACATGAACACAAAAAACAAAGTCATACAGGTTTGGAACAACATGATGATCATTTTTGACTGATGCTAATCAGTCTGTCAGTTACAATGCGGGTACATCGCCCTTAATCAGCACCCAATCACATGGTAAACGAAGTGCCATTGTCATTGGTCGAGCCGTCCATAGAGCGCCGTGTGGAAAGGTACATTTCAGTGGTGACGCGTGAGGACCGTCTCGCTGACATGTAATTCTTCCCCAAGCACCAGATGTCCCGTAGGATCTTACGAAAGTGGTTTCTGAAATTCACTCCAATGAAGGCATACAGCAGGGGGTTGAGACAAGAGTGCAGGTACGCCAGGCTTTTTGTGATGGACATGGTCAATGAGACAGCCTCCTCATGGCTGCATTCCTGCATTTTAAACATGTTGATGGTGTAATACAACAGCGCTATATTGTAAGGCATATGGCAGACCACAAACACAAAGACCACGGTGAGGACCACACGCACTGCCTTGTGTCTCTGAAAGTTCTTGGCCCGATGGAGAGTGACGATGACGCTGGAGTAACAGAATCCCATGATCAGCAGCGGCAAGAAGAAACCGACCGCCACCTGAGAGCTGGGCACCACGGTTTTCATCGCACGTGCCGCCTCGTTCGACTGAAACCAGAAGAAGCACACATACCGCATGTCGTCGCTGTTTGTACTGTTTGAAATGCTGGTTTCACTTGGGCCAGGTTGGTAACGTTCATAAAACACAAAGGTGGGAAGGGAGAGGAGCAAGGCCAGAATCCAGACGGCTGCACAGACCAGGTGACTGTAAAGCAGAGTGCTTGAACGCAGCCGGTAAGAGCGGCGGGCTTGCACGATGGCAAGGTAGCGGTCTCCACTGATGCAAGCCAGGAGCAGTATGCCGCTGTACAGGTTCACACTGTAGATGCCACGCAGCAGCTTGCAGGACAAATTCCCCATGGTCCACCCGTACTGCTCGCTGTAGATAATCAAAGGCAGGGCCACCACAAACAGGATGTCAGCGATGGCCACGTTCAGCAGGTACACGTCAGTCATGGACTTGGTCCGCTTGTAGAGGGCATACGTCAAGATCACGAGGGTGTTGCCGATGAAACCAGCAAAACAAATGATGGGATGAATAAACAACTGGAGGAAGTTCTCAATGCTAACACTGCGCTCTGTCGAACACGGCTCCGCGATATCATAATCATCATACGCGCCTGTATAATCAATGGAGTCGGAGGCTTCAGAGTTCAAATAATTATTCCTTGTCATCTTTTGAGACTGTTAGGAAAGAAAAGAATAAGAACATCAGTCGAAATTGAACTCATCTGTCAAGATAAAACCATTTGACTGAAATCTAAAGTGGAACTAACTTTAGTGTAAAGTTTAAAGATTGTATATTCAACCTGATTTTTTTTAAATATAATTGAATAAGATGCTTGTTTAATAGCTTAATAACAATATTGGATGTCCAAGCTGATAGCAGCGATCAGACGGGTATATTTATCGATCCTGCCCCCTTCTCTCTCTCTCTCTCTCTCTCTCTCTCTCTCTCTCTCTCTCTCTCTCTCTCCACTTACTGTCAGGTCTCTATTCTACACTGTCCTATCTCAAGTAAAAAAAATAAGGCAAAAAAATTATAATAATAGAATATGAGTGATATATTAAAATATCAACAAATTAACAAATAGTTAATGTTCATATATTTTCTCTAAGAATGCAGAGGCAGAAGTTTGTCATCGTTTTGTTGCTGTCATATAAATTTTTAATATGCGAGTGTGAATTATATGACAGATTAGGTTAAATCCAACAATTCCCTCTACACCAGGAAAAAGCTCATGTGCAAACATGTCTTTGTAGTTTGACATTTTATCTTTGCAGAAAGAGGATATCTGCAGAAAATCAGGTCACATACACAGCAAGAGATTCAATGCATACGTGGAGGTACTGTTGGTCTAGAAAAAGCGTAGCATTTCTCAACCAAATTACTACTTTCCATGCATTCATAAGATTTACAGCAAGCATCAAACACGGAAAGCCGGACATCTGATAATGTCATGTCACACAGGTTCCAGGAAACAAACAGATTTAAAATATTTGTATGCCTTAGTTCCTCTAAGTTTTTTTCCATGTGCACAAAGCACTTTCTCTGTACTTAGCTTTTGTTGTTCCAAGAAACATAAAAAGCTAAAAGAAATCGAAAGAAACTGCACTTATCATAGATCCAAACAATAATAATAAAAGCGTCATTTATGTTTGCATGTCATAGTTGTTTAACAGGGGCAATGTTAATTCCAGAACACATACAGAGAAAGTTCTTTGTGCACATGGAAAAAAACTTATAGAGGAACTAAGGCATACAAATATATGAAGTCTTTACAGGGTTTCTGTTTTTTTTTAGAATGTCATTCAGGACTTTAGTTACTGGCTTTCAGAATTATGCAGATCTATACATTGCAAAAAAAAAGTATTTTCAGACATAAGCACTTAAGTCTTTCCCCTAATGGGCCAATAAAGTTAAGTGTCTCACTTGAATACACATCCTGCACACTACAACCTTCCAATTTAAATAGAAATTGATTCTTATTTGTTGCCCACAACTCAAGCCTAACATAAATCTCCAGTCTGCATAAATTAATATGTAGGTAATAAAAATAATAATAAAAAAGGCACTGACATGCATTTCCAAATAAAAATTTAGCATGTGACTGAAACAAAACAAAAAAAGAAGCAACTTACCCGTAACTACACACAAGTCTAATGGAATGCAGGCTGAGGTTTCTGACTTCTGTTCCTCCTAGTTCCTGATGAAGAATGACAACTTGGGCAGGGCCACGTTATATAACAAGAATGACAATTATCTGACCTATAAGCAGGAGGTGGCGCTTCACTGATGCTATACGGGAACATGTCGGTTTATGTGAATGTCAGACCTTCAAAGCTGCCTGACACATGTGTAGTACTAAAGATTATGGTTTCAAAAAGAGCCACCCAACAGACATTTGTTTTCAATGCTTTATGCACAGTTCAAAGTCTTATTTCTGTGCCAATTCTATGGCACTCTCACTGACTTTAAAACAGTTACACAACTGAATGATTTAAAAAAAAAAAAGAGAACTCAATTTTCTATCCTTACATTGTTTTTTTTTGCAATGGCAATACAAAAAAGAAAACAAGAAGAGGCAACAGTCAGACGGCAATTCATTATTTATTGTCAACTAAATGCATAAAGTACAAAATTGGGAACTGGTAGTTAGATGTCAAGCAACATCTTCCATGTAGTCTGCACCCAAACTTATCTGCGAGACGCTCACATCCTGAGTTGTTTCATCAAGCTAAAAAAAAGAAAAAAGTGAGAGAAACCAAATCAATAAGATGCTAAATCACAGTCCAGGTCAAACTGTTCAA
Organism: Meda fulgida; assembly: GCA_030578275.1. Taxonomy (NCBI): domain Eukaryota; kingdom Metazoa; phylum Chordata; class Actinopteri; order Cypriniformes; family Leuciscidae; genus Meda; species Meda fulgida. The sequence goes on from CM060635.1 coordinate 13,053,914, forward strand.
AAGCAACTTCCTCATTAGGCCTCTTTAACCACCCATGCTTTCATTTACAAAACATCCCACTCTCACTTCACAATGCACGCTTATCAATAAGGCCATTGTTACCTTTTTTGTCCCTCTTCACATAGAATTGTGAAGTGGGACCATAATTAACTGACATTCTTTACGAGCTTTAATATTGAAATAGTTTACCTAAAAAACAATCAAGATCCATAGTCATTTAAAATCCTTTTGAAACAAGGTTTAAGATGCAATGTCAATAAAAATATTGAGGATGGAGACAACGACACCTTATCACTGATGTCAGGCCCCTCTATCGAGACCTCCTCTATTTCCTCATCGATGCTCACTTCACTCTTAGAGTTTTCAGAACGATGACTGATGAGAAACGAGAGAGATCAGAACACTTCATTAGATTCAGACTGAGCAAAATAACATGGGACCAGTAAAACACCTAATGGGCACAGTCTTTACCTGTTGAAGTCATCGTCATAGTCAAGATCTTCATCTGCAAAGCATGTTTTTCAAAAAGAAATGAGATGTGACATTTAGACGGCTTATTTGATGTTTAAGTCATTGAAAAAAATATATAATGACTGAGGAGTTCCTACCCAGCAAAAGGGATCCGGTTTTCTCATTTGGTGTGGGAAAGTCTTTGACACCCTTATCTTTAGAACTAGATGTACCTAAGACAACAATCAAGGAGAAAAGATATTACTGTCAAAATAATTTCAGTCGGGGGGATCTTTATGCACTTCGTGAGTTGATTCAATTTCAATTCAGAGAGTCAGGATCTGACTCAGATGATTCATGAATTTTGGATGGGGTAAATTCTGTGTAAAGATTAAATGGCATTCTAAAATACGTCAGCTCCGCCCACAAATAGAAATAGTGGGTTTAACAATATCAGAAGCAGCTCTGCAGCTTTCCTTTTGTGTAATGGAAATGGTTCAGATTGACCTAATTTCTATGCAAATACGTTAATTCCCTTTAAATATTTAGTTCAAGAATGACTGTTTTTTTTTCATCCTTTCCTTTCATGTTGTTTTTTAAAGATGTCAAATAAAGCATATTCAACCTTTTTTCCATCTCTGAAGCCACAGTTTTTATATGCACGGTGGATTGTTGCTGCAGAGCACAACTTCGTTTGCACTTTTAAATAATCATATTTAGCGTTCGATTTCTATCGATCCAGAATCATCTGAGAAGGAATCGTGCTGGATTTCACAACTGTCTTGATACCATTCTTGTCAGATGAATGATCTTTTTGGCTGCTCTCGGCAGAGATGGATCCTCCGGCGCTCTTCAGCTGCACGTCTGTGGTGAAAGATTTTCCTAAACTGCTGCCCGAGCCTTCTCTCCTGAAAAACAGACAGGGTGAGACTGCATGCACATTGTAAAGCGAGCTGACATCCATATGAGAAGTGGACGAAGAGGGACGTTATATGGCAGGAGACAGACAGGAATTATCCCAGCTCACCTGGGTTTAAAGTCAGGTCTGGGCCTGTTATCACAGTCAGAGAGCATGTCCTCTCCATCTCCCTCTTTATCACTGCCTATAGCAGACAGGCTGAGGCCAGACAGAGCAACATTGTATGTTCATCCACACATACACATGACACCCAGAAGAACAAGGTCAGGGATATTAAGAGAGAGAGAGATACATAGGAAACATGCAGAACAAATGCAGACAAGGAAAGAAACAAAAAGGATAAAAGGTTTTTAAAAAACAATTATGACTAGTCAATGCAGTACGCCTGTAATTTGGGTACCAGTTATTGGAGTTTCTTTTTGTCAGTATCAGGTAATGGCGTTATGGTATGAATTATATCACAAAATTGTGATAGCCACAAACAACACTTGTAATGAAAGTAAATATCAATGGTGGCAATTTTATAATATTGGAAAGTCTTATCACAGTAAACATGACGTTACTTAATAATCAAGACATTGTTTAATTAGTCAAGCTCTAAAACATATGTACGAGTCTTGAAATTTTAAAGTAGGCAGACAGTTATTGTTACTCTGTGTGTAAGCTTATTTAGCTCTCTAAAACTGAACTGACCACTGTATTCTGCTGCTTTATGAACAAACAACCCCAGTGGGGGTAAACAGCCTGATTTTGCACCCATGGGTTAAGATGGATGCAGTGGGCTTGAATGGCAGTGTGATCACTCCATGCACACTCACTCATTGAGGCTAGTGCCCCTCCTCATTTGGGATAAGGATCGCCCTGACAGGCTTCCTTCCCTCTGCCAGGGCTGACTTCTCAGGAGGGGGAAAACACAGACAGAGCATAGACACGGTTACAGAAAGAGGGCAAGAGAAAGAGCGACAGGAACAAAAAGCAAAAGAGGGACAAGGTGCAACGTACAACAAAGCTCCATGATCTACCTGTTATGTGTCAGTCAAAATCATATGCAAATACACTCAGAAGTACTTACTCTTTTTGATAATAGATTTTTTCAGAATGTCTCTGTCCTGAATAAGGCTTATCTGCCGAAGATAAACCACTGTTTTCACGTGTAGGATTAAGAGGCAAGAGTGAAAAGGAGAAGATACAGGTCAGAAAAACAAAAGCACTTCTCAGTATCTCATCTGCGAGCAGTTATTGGAGGTCTTTGTTTATAATTGTAACTTATGGGTGGGGGACCTAATTTAAACAGTAAAAAACAAACTACAGTTATGTGCTTCAAAAACAAAAAGAACCCAGATGAATGTTTCTGAAATTACAATCAAAGGTGTCAGTGGTTTAGATCATTTTAATTTTATTTGCTTTTTCATTCTAAGTAGGGCATGTGGGCACAGAAACAGTCCTTGTTCAAAGCTCTGAATGGAAATCTGCTCCCACAATGACACTCAAACCAGGACTGTGATAAATGCGATCACACTGACAGCAATTGAATGACTTGAGGATGCTGTACTGTTGGTTGCTAGTAGGGATTTCAACCTACACGCAGTATTCAAATGCATTACACCATGTCTACACTGAACGCGAGCGGCTATAGCAGACAAAAGCAAATAGAATCCATTATAAGAAGTGATGCGGTCTACACTAGATACAATGCAACACGACAAATTCTCAACAGTAAACTGATGCCCCATTCTATTTCTGACGTACTTCAAGTGCTCGTGCAACTTCTGACACAAAGCACAATGGATTTGCGAATGTTGCTTAGTCACGTCCAGTGTAGATGGCCTCAAGCTGTCAAGTTTCCAACATGTAGAGGATTAGTAGAGTAATTGTCAATGTATTCGTTTACATTTAAAAAAATAAATAAATCACTTTTCAAACTGACAATTAAATATGTATTTGAAACAGTTAATTTAATTCATGTTTTTTTTTAAATGCAGTTGAATGTAACAATAAACATATTCATTTAATTTTTAGATATAGTATTTACAAGTTGCTCTTTTTTATGCTTTTGCCAAATGCCATCTGAGCAAAATAACATGCCGTTGAACAGTTAACACTTGGGAACTTGGGAATATTACATTTTTTTACATTTATTTTATTGTTACATACAACCAACATTTTAACTATGACTTAAATAAACAGTTTGTTTATTTAATGGTCAATTTGAACAGTGATTTATACATTTACATTGACATTTCTGAATTAAACATAATTTTTTGTCTTCATTTTCTTTTAAGTTGCAGTCAATACCAACAGTTTGTCACCTATAATTTCCACCTTTCATTTAAAATGAATGACATCTTGATACTTTGTCAGTGTGAATGGTCTACATGAAGGTATCCTTACCAGCCATAGGTCTTCTGAGGTTTAGGAAGAGGATCATCGAAGAATGAGTCTCCTTCCTCATCCTCATCCTCCAGTCCAAATTCCAGTGCTTTCCTCAGTGGGGTGGGAAGGTTTTTCCCATTCCCTAATCCCTCCTCTGACCCTTCAAACACTTGAACAGACCCTCTGTTCTTCTGAGACCCTAGTGTTTCACCAGGTCTTCTTTCTCCAGCCTATGGCAAAGACGCAATAATCAACATACTGTAATAATAACAACATCAAAAGGCCACAAGCTACAGATTTCATCTGATCAACATGAACAATGAGCATCATCTGCTATGCTCATGTAAAGTAACTACAGGTACGATTCAGTTTGGAACCAACGGCATCCCATAATTAATTTGAGCGTTATGTTTACGAGTGGTGTATTATGAGAAAGAAAACAAAAGAAATCAAAGAAGAAAAAGTCCCCATTCACCCGCGTAGTTTTAAAACATGACATTCTCAAGTAAAATGGCCTGGAGTTCCTGTTAATAGAGGATTAAAAGATTAAAAGAAAATAACAATTGACTTAAGTTACAAGAACAGTGGGTTGTCAAAATGCCCATTCTGAAACTGGCCCACATCAATGTTAACCTTCAACTTATGCAGAAAAAATGCAGCGTCATTCAGCCCACTCACAAATTGATCCATTAGTTCGTATAGGACAACTTTCAAAAGAGGGTTTTTACTTGAGATGAAATGTTTCAGAATTAGTGTACATTATCCAAAAGTAAGTGATTTGACGAGTCGACGACCACTGTTCAAAGAAGCAAAAGGTGTTAGTAAGTGTTAAAATATTTTCACACTAGTACTGGGTGACTAGCAGAAGCCTGGTCAGTACCTTTACCCTTAAAGTTTTTTTTATTTAATATAAAGACTGAGCTCGTTTTTATTGCATATTAGTTTAAATCTGTTCTGCAATAGCCAGTTTACTATATCAAGTGCTAAGATAGTTTCAATTCAACCATGGGCTACGTTTAGCACCATTACACATTATAAGCGCTTTCTGCATCTCCATCTTGTCTACTAAGCAGTAATTGTCTTGGGACATGAATTTCACTTCCACGTGTGATAACAATAATGGAAAGAGACACAAATCTAAATGCTTGCATGATGGTTACTTCTACCTAGTAACAGCCAAATGTGTGCAGACACCATCCATTTATGAATCATTTATGTGACCTAAAGAAAGCCACATGGTTGAGCTGATCAAAAGCTCCTGTATCAGAGTTGACGCGCGTGTGTTTTACCTTTAGGCCAGCATTTTCTTCCTGCGCTGAACTGTGTTTAACAAATCCTTTATACCTGGGTATCTGAGCATCAGAATACAACCATCAGCTTCCCTTATACAACAATGACATGCTAGCCTCACTAAACCATACACAGATTTGGAAGGAGACGAGAAAAAAACAAACAAAAAAACAAAACAAAAAAACAAGATGACTTGCTACAGAATTACAAATGCACAGAAAACTGAAAATGCACAGATGACTGCACGCAACAAAAAATGCAGGCAAAAGTTGATGACACAAGACCTATATCTATTCACAGAACATTCACTGACATGAAATTTGGGAAAAAGTAATTCATTTCTAACAATTAATAGGCTTTTTTGTATTTACTTTCGTTTTCTTTCATTTAAGGCCATAAACACAATTCGAATTATTAAATAAAATAAAAAAACGATATATATATATACACACAGTACTTGTCAAAAGTTTGGAAATTTTTTTTTTTTATGTTTTTTTTTTTTTTTTTTTTTTAAAGAAGTCTTATAGGCACATCAAGCCTGCATTTATTTGGTCAAAAATACAGATTTTTGAAAACATTTTTTTTTGCTATTTTAATATACTTTAAAACAAATTTATTTCTGTGATGCAAAGCCATTATTCATCAGCCATTATTCCAGTCTTCAGTGTCACATGATCCTTCAGAAACCATTCTAATATGCTGATTTATTATCAATGTTGGAAACAGTGGTGCTGCTTAATATTTTTTTATAACCTCTGATACTTTATTCAGGATTCTTTGATGAATTTAAAAGTTAAAAAAGTATGTTAAAGTTAAAATATATGTTGTAACAATATACACTACTGCTCAAAAGTTTGGGGTCAGTCATTTATTTTTCTTTCTTTTTTTTAGCAAGGATGTGTTAAATAAAAAAAAAGTAGTAACGATTTATATTGTTAGAAAACATTTCTATGCAGTTCTTTTTAACTTCTTATTTATCAATGAATCCTGAAAAAAACATCACAATAGCACAACTGTTTCCAACATTGATAATAAATCAGCATATTAGAATGATTTCTGAAGGATCATGTGACACTGAACACTGGAGTAATGGCTGATGAAAATTCAGCTTTGCATCACAGAAATAACTTGTATTTTAAAGTATATTAAAATAGAAAACCATTATTTTAAATTGTAATAAAATTTCACACTATTAGAGTTTTTTTTACTTTATTTTTGATCAAATAAATGCAGGCTTGATAAGCATATGAGAATTCTTCCAAAAACATAAAAAATAGTAATGCTTCCAAACTTTTGACCGGCACTGTATATGCAGATATATTTTTTAGATTATGGCCCAATATGAATAAAAATAAATAAAGATAGCAAGGACATATGTGTGTATAAATCTGAATTTAAAACAATCACCTTGTTGTGTGAGACTACATTCTTGCCTGCGCTGTGGTAAAACCCCTTTTCCCTTTGTGAGTCAAAATACACCGACTGCATGAAATTACTATTGTACATCACCCACCATCTAGATGAATGATATAAGATACGCTGATGAATCACACACAGGAAACACTGATACCTATCACTACACGTATCTTCTATTCATAAAACAAATTATGCTTTAAGGTTAAACTTAATGGGCAGGATGAAATGAAAATTAAAAAGAGAAGAAAATTGTGCGTGCTATAAAACAGAAATGTTTGATAACATATTGCGGGATTTGCACGTAAACATGCTATCAAAAGACAGCATTGGCTTTGTGGTCTCAGAGTTATTTTTTTTTATAAATAGAAAGGTGGGTGAAAGACAGAATATTAGATACAAAAAAAAAGCAACTCATATTTGATATTCAACAAAGATCAGAGATTATAATCTAGTCAGAAGGTGAGAGGAAAGTGTGTGAGAGAAAGATAAGCAGAGACCGAAAAACAAACACAGAAGGACAGGAAGTCAGTTTACCTTGCTGGCGGAAGATGAAATGATTCTATCTTCAGCCATTTTACTTGAGGAGTTAAGTGCATCGCTACTGTCACTGGTAACCTATAAAGGATATAACTGACCTCATTATATTGGTACACAACAGACATCACAAAAAAGAATGCGTTTAAGGTTGCTTACCACACTTCGACACTGTATGAAGAAGCATTTGTACATTCCCAGGAAGTCCTGAAAGTCTAAAGCTATGTGAAGTTATAGAAAACAGAAAGAAGTGGAAGACAAAACTCCATTAGCAACTAATACAATGAATGACAAGAAATGTCAAAAAAATTTGCAACCCTAAAGTGGTGGAAAACTAAACTTGATCACAAAAACTTACTATCGTTTGTGTCCTTGCCTTTGGCTCTGAGTTCCTCAGTGACGTAACAGTCAAGCATGTTTCTTTTTATATGCAAATATGAAAAGAATAAAATTAGTAAAATGTATGTAAATTTATAGCAATCACAACAGAAATGCACTAGGCTAAAGCTACAGAACGATAAATACTATCAATTGATCTTTTATAATGACCTTCACAATAAAGGAATAATTCACTTAAAAATGAAAATTCTGTCATCATTTACTCACCCTCAAGTTGTTTCAAACCTGTGTGAATTTCTTTCTTCTGCTGAAAACAAAAGAAGACATTTTGAAGAGTGTGGGTAACCAGACAGTAGATTGACCCCATTGACTTCCATAGTATTTTTTTTTCCTACTATGGAAGTCAATGGGGTCAATCTACTGTCTGGTTACCGACATTCTTCAAAATATCTTCTTTTGTGTTCAACAGAAGAAAGCAATTCATACAGGTTTGAAACAACTTGAGGGTGAGTAAATGATGACAGATTTTCATTTTTAAGTAAACTATTCATTTAAGAGACCTTTAGTCGGATATGTATGCCGAAATAGTCAAGTCACCTTCATTTATATAGCGCTTTTAACAGTATAGATAGTTTCAAAGCAGCTTTACAGTGATAATAGGAAATTAAAGTAACAGATTGTTTTGGCTTTACAGCAGCTCTAGAATAAAGTTATTGTCCAGCTAAAGTTAGTTTTGATCGATTCACTTCCATTGCAAGTTATTAACTTACACGACAACGTTCTATCAGAAAACCCTTAACGCCGGAGCTCTGAAATACACTCTGTTCCAAAATCATGAAAGAGGCCATGACCACAACGACAAGAACCTCAACCAGACATGATTACAGAAGAGCAAACCAGCAATGTGGAAATATGCCAACACTCTCAGTCGTTGCATAAATGATGGTTTCAGTACCAGTAAGTTCAGATATTTCCTAGAGTTTGCGGCATTCAGAGTCCACAATGCTGAAACAAACCTGCTGAACTGGGGGAAAAGATCAGCGAAAATGCCAATAACTTCATCTCTGTTGATCTCCCCACTTCTGTTCTGTAAAATCAAATCAAAAGATAAAAAAAAAAAAATCACTTTTTTATATTTAATTATTATATAAATTATAATGATATCTTATTACCAAATGAATAATAAAATAACTAAAAAGTAGTGAATACTTATTATTTTTTAAATAAATAATAATTATATACTATAAGGGTACATTGTATTAATTCTAAAGTAATTAAAAAAAAAGTTACCTTGTCATGATTGTCAAATTTCTTGCGGGCATCAGCAATTTGACGTGGCAATAATTCCTAAACACCATCCACAAACATTAATACAATCATTGCAGATTGCACTCTAAAGAATATCTAGATTATCTATTCAAATCTATAAAACATTATTTAAAATATATATTTAAATATATAAAATTGTATATTTGTTATTTTCATATACATTTTTCATATAAATCACATGTTTGGGGTAATCACATTGAGCACCTAAAAACAAAACACGATATCACAATGTCTAATAATGAGACTATAGTATTTGAAGTCTCGTCTGACACGACAGAAGTCATGCAGAGCAAGTGGCATGATTAAACAAATGCACGTAACGCGCCTGCAAAACAAGACAAAAAGTCTAGAAGTAGGACAAGCTTGTTTTGCACAAGTATCTGAACAGGAAAACCTTTTTTGCAGCACCACTTAAAGATGTTAATTTACATCATGCTTCCCTTGCGTGACCTGAATAAATCGCCTGGGGTTTGTGATGTGGGGATAAACCGGTGATATGAATCAACCCAAGACGTGCACTCCAACCACAAGTGAAATAAGTGGGTTAGCACTATTACTAGTCTGAGACTGGATCTGCTCCTGAGAATGCATCAACCCTACCTGTGCTTACTGTACATGTGGGTGCAAAAACAGGTTAGAGAGAATTCTAGAGAGATAACGTATGGACTGGACCAGATAGCGGTGGTAAAGTACCTTGGGAAAAGTTCTCTCAGTCACCCGATCTCCCTGAGTAAAGAAGACAGGAGAGAAAGTGAGAGAGTCACTCAATCTGAAAGGCAAAGATTGATCAGACTGAAATGAAGAGCGTCTAAAATCACCTCTGTGAAAATGGAGGTCTTGTCTTTATGCCGGCCCCTCTTCACCAACTCTAGCAGGAGAGGGGTGTTTTTATTCACCTCCGATTCAGAGATGCCAAGCTCTTTAGACAGAGTTTCACGACTGTCGAGCCCATTCAGCTAAACAACACATAATAGGATACGTTAGTTTTAGATGAAAGAGATGTGAGATCACAGAGGATACAGTATATCCCATTCAAATCAATAAATCAACCAATCAATCAAAAAAGATATCATAACACATGTGCATGAATTTCTGAAAGACAACGCAAACCTTACTGCGTATATATGACAGTGTTGCATATTATGTGACACTGACGTACCGTGCTAATTTCAGGTTGAAACACAGCGAGAGTGAAGTCTAAATTGAAGATTTGCAGGAAGTCAGTGATAAGACCTGCTACCAAGCGCCCTGCAAGAAGATTAAGACAAGCTGAAAATGCAAAATTTTTCTAATTTTTTTCTGTTTTCTCATCATTTTAAAACACAGTTCATCCCGGGCCTTTACTTGGCTGGCAATAAGACACCATAAGATAAGTAGATACATTTAAGTAGAAAAAAATAAGATGATAAATTGTTGGACACTGACTTTACAGTAAATACTGCAAATAAGTCTCTTCTGCTCACCAAGGCTGTATTTATTTGACCCAAAATACAGCATCTGAAATAGAAAGCTTTTGTAACATTATAAATGTCTTTACTGTCACTTTTGATCAATTTAATGCATCCTTGCTGAATAAAAGTATTAATTATTTTTAAAAAAATCTTACTGATCCAAAAACCTTTGAACGGTAGTGTATAATGTTACAAAAGACTTCTATTTCAGATAAATGCTGTTCTTTTGAACTTTCTATTCATCAAAGAATACTGACTATTTTTTACACAACTGTTTTCAACATTGATAATGATAATAATAAATGTTTCTTGAGCACCAAATCAACATATTAGAATGATTTCTGAAGGATCATGTGACACTGAAGAATGTAGTAATGATGCTGAAAAATCAGCTTTGCAATACAGGAATACATTACATTTTAAATATATATATTTAAATAGAAAATATTTTAAATTGTAAAAATAATTCACAATATTTGTATTTTTTTAATCAAATAAATGTAGTCTTGGTCAGCAGAAACATTAACATTAAAAATATGTATATATATATATTTAAAAGATTTTAAAGTTTATAAATTAAAGGCTGGAACACACTATATTTTGCCCTGATTTGCAGTCTATAGGAGTTGACGCAAGTTTATAAAACTCCACACCAGACGACTTTTCTTTTAGTTTCATACTATGATTCCATCCAGTTGGAGGATACCAAACATGTTTGACATCGTTTTCATTTGTCACACGTCTCCTAACAATGAGGTTTATGTGAATGTTTCTGCGTGAGTTGAGAAAAACATGAAACTAGTGTCTGGTAGTGTGCGATCCTCAGTCGTTTAGAGTATGATTAATGCACAATTTTCCTCTCTAACAATTTACAAAGTCGGCAAGTGTATGATGCAGAATGTTTCCTGTTCAGATCCTAAAAGTTGTGTAATGTATGCATTCCATCCGCAAGTCATCTCATCAAAGCAAAACTTTTTGGAATCCAAACTTACCATCCTTCGTGTTGAGGGACTTTTTCAGGTTTTCATTCACAAGAGGGGTTTTATTCTATTTAAAAGAGTTGACATCTAAATGACACATCTTGCAGAGCACTCATGCAAAAAAAAAAAAAAATATATATATATATATATGCATGTACTAGCATTTAATAAGGAAGATAATCTTCTTATAATTACCTCAACTTTGTCCTGCTCCTCCAAGGCAAGAAAAACAGCTGCGCGCAGCTCTGCCTGTAAACCATATGTCCTTTAGTCAGACATATTTATAAAATCACAGCACCAAACAGACCAGGGATCAGTACAGCTCAAACTGCAGAGATGTTACTGTAGCTGAAGAGTCAATAAAGAAACACTATTACCGTATGTACAAATACGGTAAAATTACAAGATCTAAAAAGGTAAGTTTTATCCATAGCGGGGTAAAGGAATTCTATTACAGGTTAAACCAGATTATTTGTGGCCTGATCATTTTAGATGACTTCCTCACCTTGCCCAAATAAGATAAACCAAGAGACTTTTGCAGACTTGCCGGTTAACTAAGAAGCATGATTAAGTTAGTTTAATATTAAAACAGCCGAGAAAAACAATGACACTGTAGGTCTCATCTTTAGTGGTATGAGGGAAAATAAGAAAAGGGCGCACTGCCATAACGCAATGTTATCACAACAGTGGCTTGTTGTCCATTTGTTCCCATAACAACTTTAGCATCCCTATGCTATGCTGATAACAAACATTGTGCTTAGAAAACGAAATGTGTCCCGTATGAGACAGGGATTATTCCTGCCTCATTATGACTTTAAGCGTGTTTCGAAACAGACAGGAAAAGTACCTTGATTTTATTCAAAACACCACTGTTTTCCAAGTTTTGGATCAGTAGATCTCTGAGTTCCGTGTCCTCTTCCGTCGCAGACATCTTTAGTTTGCATCATGTGACAGACTGGCTCATGCTGGAAACCTGCGCACCTTGGCGGCTGTCAACGTTATTGCAAATGGGTTCAGTGTGGACATGTGCTTTTGCAGTCACAGTGCTGCTGTGTATTTTCCAACCAGGTGTTAAAGGATTGTTTTAGAGAAAGCAGTTCTATACATCAGCTGTCATTGAAATGGAATGAATGGAATCATCAGATAGCGCTCTGCAGATATGAATAAGACCTCATTGGCTGGGACTCGCCGTAGCTCATGAATATTAACAATGTCTTGCTTGATGGACGTCCTGCAGGGTGTCCAGGGGCGGCGCCAGAAGATGTAAACATTCGGGGCTTAGCCCAAACCTAGGGGTCCAGGGGCATTCTCCCCCGAGGAGATTTTCTTTCCCATTTACGTCAGCTAAATGCACTATTTTCCCACTAATGTGCCGAGATTATATATTATACCTCCTTGATGCAAGTAATGATTTAAATAACAATTTAAAAAAGTAATTACAAACTTATACGGGTTGAATAAAAGGGGCATGTAATGTGGCAACACAATTTTTATTGAGTAAGAGATGTCAACACCAGCATGATAAAAATTGTACAAAGTTCACAATTTCAAAATGAAATATCACTGCAACTTGTGATCTTAAACACTTAGAGCAAAAAAAAGTATCATACCAACAAAAATCATGCCATGTGGTTGAAAATTAAAATAAGAGAGAAAAAGATAGCTAAAGAGCTGGATAGAGGAAGAGAGCAAGAGACATTAAGAAAGCTATGCTTCTTTATTTTTTTAATAGAAAAATCATGGTTTAAAATGGTTAATTAAAATCCATTTGAAATGGAAACTTGTAACCTGATGATTTCACAATTATTAATAAGAAAAGTATTCTGCATTCAAGCATGTGACACCATAGATAGTTTCTATTTAAATAGTCACAGATAACCTTTTGAAGTAGATAGTACAATATGTGCCAACTGAAAATGAGCAGCGGAATTGTGCTTAAAATCCCTTTTCCTGTCAAATCAGTTATGATAGTGAATGAGAGGATATTGTATTTTGCTATCAGTGTGTTCAAAGCGTTACTATCTTGGAAATTAGCTGCATACAGAGAGAAATGTGCTGTGGTTGGGGAGGAGATGTCTGGATATTACAGAATGCTAAATAAGAGTGACTAGCACCTTTTGCATGAGCTTTCAAAAAACACAATGCTAGTCTTACTTATAGAAAATAATAGATTTCCCGAAACAAAGTCCCACGTAGACGTTCAGCATCAACCAGAGTCATTTCACACTAAAAATCACTGTGACAGCTTTGACTCATGCTCGATAAATACAAATAACTTTAAAATCCGCCACTGAAAATCAGCCCTATTTCTGGCTTTGCTTGATGCTTTCAATGGGGTTTGAGTAAATGAAGACGAACGTGGGGTTCCCAGACTATAACTGTACATGTCCTTAAGATATGATGGAGCAATGAACCGGTCGTGTCAGTAAACAACCCTCACACGCTAAAGTAATCTAGACACGTGCCACGTCGCTTCATCATTTAATTATCAAAAATGAAAAGCATCCTGCTTCAATTTCCTTGATTCGTAGAGCTTAAAGTGCAACTGATTTCTCATGAACGTAAAAAAAAGAATCAATGAAGTGAATCGCAGGTAACCACAGAAGGCAAGCTGACCTCTCTTAATACTGTGTATAACTGATTGGAGTTCATTAATTGTTTGCATTGCTGATATAGTTGTATTTGTTGTGCACTCGTGACCAGATGAATCTCTACATGATTGCTTGGACAAAATCTACAAGACAAATGCTCCATTACTATGACACAATGGCGTATGGATGGTGACATTAACCCTGTATATCCAGCACACTGGTAAACTAACATTCATACACAGATTTACTTTCTTTAAAGAAAAAACAAAACAAAACAAAAAAAACTTCCCACAATTCAAACGTCTGGGCACCTCCTTGGTCTCCTGAAACAAATAAAAACACCAAAACATGGAAACAAAGGTGTCCCTGTGCAAAATCGAACATGAGAAATCTTAAATCATAATGCATTCATCCTTTTGGACTTGATCACCCATGTTTAAACCCTAAAACATGACTGTATTAAAAGATTTATATAAAACTTAATACTTTACATTTAGTAAAAAGATTCATCAGCCTTCTACTATGGTAAGAATAAGAAATTGCATATACCCAAACTTTTGCATCCCATATCTAAATAAATGATTGATTCGTTGTCATATATTGCTGATATTCTATCATACTACCACTAACATTTTACGATCATTAAATTAATAATTAATGTTGGATTGTCTCCTTGAAATTTTCTGTAGTTATTGGCCTCAAGCAGCCGGGCGTTACATTTAGAGAACAGACTTTGAAAATATTTGAGAAGTTATGAAATATTTCTTGGGATTTACACCAGTGAGTTTCCGTGTCATGATGTTTGCTTTCACAAGTTTTTTTTTTCTATTTTTCCATCTATTTTGGGAATTAAAACGGAAAAAAAATAAACTAAAACAAGCAGAAAAATTAAACAATACATATACTACATTAGAGTGCCCACACTGACCACTATAAATATGATTATGAAACCAAAAGACGTTTCTCAATATTGTTACAAAATGTACCCAAAATCGAACCACAAAAATGTACCACTGTACACCCATTGAACAGCCTGCACAGCACATTAGTTCCCATTAGTTCCATAAAGAGAAGCTCAGATCGAAGCTGATTGCCCTTACATTCCCTCAGTGTATCCCCTCTGCACCTCTTTAGATTTAAAATAATGGATGGTTTTTGTTTACAATTAATAAATACATATACACTATAAAATGTGCATACATTAGCAGCTATAAACAGTACATCACATTATGTCAGGTCATATGAAAAATGTACAAAACATGAATGTTCCTCAAAACATTTGCCATTGGTAGTCGTCATCTTAAAGCAAGGCAACAAATAAGTTATGTATTTTTTTTGTCAAAAGCATAACAGAATCATAAATAATGGCAAATAATACAATAAATTACAGCAGCAAAAAAATCATACTAGTTATCCATACTTTTTTTACATAATGGGTTTCTTTTGTTTCTTATCGATTCTTAACGCTCTTATCACATGACCCCATGACTCGGCCAATAGCCAATCGCAAAGCTACACTTGGATGCCTTGAACCGCTTGCTTTATGTTCTCCAAAAGGGCCTTGTTCTCCGGACTCTGGTACTGGTCCTGGTGAGTATACATATCTGTCAAAGTGCTCACATAAGTGTCAAAGTTTTGCTCGTTCATCGGCTCCTGCGGAGCGGAATAGATCAGGATCATTGGAGGTTGAAAACAAAATCAATCATAAAATGTTCAATCAAACACACAATTAAGACAGAAAAGGAAGGGAAAAGAGGATATTTTAGGGAGGAATGAACCCACAACGCTGCCTTTAAAACTAAATATCAGCTAGGGTTTTATAGAAAATACATCTCTGGAAATGCAGGGCTTGACCAGTCACATTAAAATGGTCACTGTTTGTTGGTCAAAATCAAACGTAGAACTACTGCAATGTTTCTAAAAAAAAATATGTATATCTGATGGATAACAAAATAATTAATGCACATACATCATGTATGCATGCACTGGTGTGAGATTCATGCTCATGAGTATGTAAGTAATACTGGCATTCACGAGTGATATTAAACAGATCGCCATGAGTAGCAGACAGATATCGATGAGCATCACTGTGCCTGATAAAATCAATCATCGTTTTACATGAGTTTACTACCAAAAAATAAATATGGCTCATATTGCAACCCCAGCTTTCTTATCGCTATACCCTGAAGTGGTCAATATGTGTGGTACTGATACACTCTGTAATATGTATGGACCTTCATGATGCAAACACATCATAGTGTGTGCTACAAAAGGGGGAGGACTAGGGGGAGGAAAATGATAGTGAGGAGAAGGATAAAGTTAGACTATGGAAAATGAATCTCTTACTCTGTGGGGCATCTGTAAACAGCAGTAATTTTTAACAGGGGCCTCTTTCAGTGGCATCGGTTTCTACAGAAGGGAGAGGTGTAGAGAAAAGACTATTAGCCTGGCTAAAAGCCAGAGGTCAGTGGTCTCAATAAAACTGACATACTCGACTTTACATGTGGAAGTACAGAACACCACACCGCAAAACATTTGCTATTCCTCAGCTTTTTGTCTTGTTTTCCAGTACAAATATCTTAAAAAAATACATTCACCTAAGAAGCTAAATGTTTTCTAAACAACAACAAAAAAAGATCAAAATGAAGTGAATTTAAGCATAAAATAACAAAATATCTGCCAATGGGGTGAGAAAAACAAACTTAGTTCATAGTTCACCCCAAAAATAAATATTGTCTATCATCATTTACTCACCCTTATGTTGTTCCAAACCCTCAAGACTTTCTTGCATCTTTGAAACACAAATGAAGATATTTTAATCCTGAAATCTGAGATTTCTGTCCCTCCACTGAAAGTCCATGCAACTACCACTTATATACTTCTACATTTTTTATAAAGAGATTGTAAAAGTAACCATATGAATTGAGCGGTTAAGTCCAAATTTGACTTAACAACCAACGAGGATCATTCTCCGGTGTTATGCGTCAAGCGCGTACGGTTGAGCTTCTGTTTA
Organism: Meda fulgida; assembly: GCA_030578275.1. Taxonomy (NCBI): domain Eukaryota; kingdom Metazoa; phylum Chordata; class Actinopteri; order Cypriniformes; family Leuciscidae; genus Meda; species Meda fulgida. The sequence goes on from CM060635.1 coordinate 13,070,599, forward strand.
TGTTCGCTGATCAATGTTTATATGTGAATAAAACCCTAAAAGCCTAGCGTGTCTCTTTTCAGAAAATTGTAACTAAATTCATATGAATTAGTTTTACGATCTCTTTAGGAACTTTTTGATGCGACAAAGTGGTAGTTGCGTAGCTGTCAATGGAGGGACAGAAATCTCTCAGATTTCATTTAAAAGATCTTCATTTGAGTTTCGAAGATGAACGAAAGCCTTACGGGTTTGGAACTACATGAGGGTGAGTAACTCATGACAATTTTGATTTTTATTTTTATTTTAGGTGAACTAAGCCTTTGATTCAAAGGGGAAACAAGAATATCTTTCTGATCCCATTGGCAGATTGGTTTTTATTATTCTTCTGGCATTAAAAAACTACTGTCAGGATTTACTAAAGACACGCAGTAAAGAATATTTTTGCGGCTGACCTTATTACATATACATTTGTAAGAGTTTTCCTTTTCAGATGCAAAATGTATGGGAGGAGAGTATTTGAATGAATCATGCAAGGTGATTTACTAAGGTTTGTGCTAGTCCATTATTTACCGGCCAAAAAAAGCATGTCTTAAAAGCAGATGCTAATTTGGGCAGCTCTTGGTTGGTCATTATGGAAATGATCCGGCTGCGTCCGTGTTCTTTAATTTGCGTGTCATCAGTAGATCATGCGCAGAACTTTCCACTCCCATCGGCGCACTTTTGGAATTGCGCTCTCATGCAAATTTACCCCGTTTTGTAAATCTGTCCCTTAATAAGTCATTTTGCTTCTCAAGTAAATGTAGCTTGATTTAATAAAGTTTAGATATTTGTACTAAAAAAAGACAAAAATGCTTAGGAAGAAAATTATTTTTTGCAGTGCAAGTTTTGGTTGAGCGGCATGACACATGAATAGGCAACAGTCGTCTGATGTTAGTGCAGCTTGAGGACCCCTCGTGCGCACTCTAAATAGCATCCATCAACAGTGGGGGTGGAGAATTCAGGAGCCATATTCAAGAAGACATGTTTCAGTTGTTTACTAACATGGCTGCCACATTTGAACAAGGCTTTTCCAATTGCGCCCCGTCGCAATGTGTATATGAAGGCTCTGTGATTCCATCATGTTGGACCATCTGATCCACAGCGGCCATGTTTTTACTCAACTGAAAAGCAGTCGTTGGAGTGGAGGTTGTTTTTCTACAATGGTCAGTAAAGGGGAGTGACCTCAGCACAGAAGCATATGGAACTGCGAGGAACTCAACAACAGACATAAAGAAGCAGATGGGAGAAACAATAGAAACCGGAATATCATCCCTACTGGTAGCGTCTGATATGCAGACTCAGGCCCTGGCTTTCAACAAGAGGCAGTCTATATGATCTAAAAGACTATTTTATGCAGATAAACATTTATTGTAGTCATACATGAATAGACTTTAATAACTTCCTTCCTGTGAATAATTATCAAACATTTGAATCTTGACTTTGTAGTCCCTTGATCACTGATATTTTCTTACCCCTAGTTGAGGACACAAGTCCGTTGGCTCTTACCATATGAGGGAGCTGGATGTTAGCGAGACTGTTGATGAGGGACTGGCTGAGGTTGGCGAGCTCATGCAGTAGCGAGTCATTCTGCTGCTCTATAACCTTGTTTTCCTCCTCGATGGACTTCAGGTTAGTCTCCATAGTGGTGATCTGGCAGGAGAAAGAGAGACAAAGGCATCTCTGTGACTGAACACATGGCCAATGCCCGATTTGAGAGATGGCATATGTTCTTACTTGAGTTCTTAATTTGATCATGTCTGACTCTACTTGATTGTTTGATTCGTTCAGGTCTTTGATTTCCTCATCCAGTTGTTTTATCTCTTCATCATTTTCTATGCCTGGAAGGGAACATGGAGACATTCACTGTTAAAAATGCCATTGATGGCGAATAGAATTAATTTAATTCCATTATTAATTATATAATAAAAGAAAAATGATGTACCTTTACTTGCTCTCTGCTTGATTGTGAGCATTTCAACCCCTGTCATCCTAGCTTTCTTCATAGCAGATGTGGCACGGGGACAGCCAGACAGACTACAGACATACCAATAAAACATAAGGAAGATTAAACACTATGATGACAAATGTTTACATTATTTTCCAAGGCTAAGTAAAACATTAACTGATTCGCATACATTTACTGCCATATCTTTGTCTTGTCTTTATCTAAACATCCTTAAAACGAGATAAATTTACTTTTACATTGTATGATAATATGAAATGTATGTTTTTAGTGAATATATCTTAAATTAACAGCATTTTTCTTAAACCACTGGCAATTGTTTTTCTTGTTTTAAGCATAAACATACAAAATCCCTTAAACTTAAAACACTTTTTTATTATTTATAATAAAAATTAAAAAAAAGAATGCCAATGGAGTATTAAGAAAAAAAACATGAATTGTCTTAATATCCATTGTTATTTTAGTACTATTTATATACTATTATAGTAATATTTTTTTGTTTAGTTTTAGTAAATTTGTTTGTAATTTTTATTAGTTAAAAAAATCTATTTAGATTTAATTTATTTTATTTAAGTTTGAAATTTACTCATCATTTTAGTACTTCAACTTTATTTTAGTTAGTTGCGAAATCAACATTTCTAATGTTTAAGTTCATCTAATATTTATATTTTATTTTATTTCAGCTTAATTTCAATTATCGAAAGCAATTTGAATAGTTAACGAAGTTAAGGAAGTTTAGATGCAAACATACTGAATAAGGAAATGACTTATTGCTATATGATGGCCTTGTTGAGAAACAATCCCACACTGGTGTACCTCCGGTGGGTGAGGAAGCTGCCACTGACGTGGCCAGAGCCATCGCAGCCTGGGGTGGGGCAGGTCATGCCGTCTGTCTTGCCAGACTTCCAGGAGAAAGGCGCTCCGTTCACATAACCGTCTTTCTGACGCTTGGCGGCCAGCGGGCAGCCGGATGCACTGCGGTGGGATGCATACTTCCCAGTCACATGACCCTGGCCATCACAGCCTGGCACAGGACACCTACAGACATTGGGCACAGCAGGGACGAGTTCACACACACACAAGCAAGAGCGAGTAGCCATGCACACACAGACACACATAGTGAAGTTCCTACTGCAGTACAGTTGGTCGATTTCAACTTTACAACTGTAAGTTACTGCAAGTAACATTCAACTTCCAGTTACTTTGGACAGATGAGGGAATTTAAAGAAAATGCACCTGATTGGCTCCTGGTCATCCTTGTCCTCCTTACTGTGCATTATTTTAATACCACTCTTCTTTGCCCGGGGACAACCTGACAGACTTCAGAGCAAGAAAAACATTGTTTTAATCCACTGGTGGTCAAATCAATTTTTAATGTGGATATCTGAGTCTTCACCTTCTATGTGAGGCATAGTTGCCTGTGATATGCCCAGAGCCATCACAGCCAGGAGTAGGACACCTGCAAGCAATGAAAACATGAAAAAGATTAGTGTAACCTCAGATAGACCTAATTTTTGCAGGTCAACTGAGGTGGCGTGTAAACACGAGAGCGTGAGGGCTTACTTCAGATCTTGGGAGTTAGATGTCATCATGCCACGCATGCCCTTGTCAGCCAGTTGGCAGCTTGATAGCCTTGAGAGAGGATTTGGTATGAGACATGGTATACTTGCACAGCTGCTACTAACGTGCACTCAGGGTCATATTTATCATCAAAAAGTTTTACATTCAAATAAATTAATTGTACTTTTGGAAAAATATGTTAAAAATATCACACAAATTAATTAGTAGCCTAATAAAAACTGTTATATTTTACATGAATGCTGAGGTCACATGACCAGCTGAACACTACTAACTTGATCTTGAATAAATTATCGTCACTGACTGCGAATAGTATATATATATATATATATATATATATATATATATATATATATATATATATATTTTTTTTTTTTTTTCATGGCATTGCTAAATAAAAGATTTTGCTTATACTTGATGCTGTGTCCACGACACTAGGTGTTAGTAAGTCAGAAGATGATTAATATAATAATATAATATAATTAATATAATAAATATAAATAAAATACAGAGTACACAACTTGGAAAAAATTTTTAATAATAATTTTATATAAAAAATACATTTCATTTACATTTTTTTATATACATTTTAAAAAAAATAACTTTAACAGTCAGGATTTAATTAAGTCATACTGTTAAAATAGAGAAGGCAGATGAGAGATGTAATAAAACTGACATTTAGACATAATATCACTTTTAGAAGTCGTGATTGCACCAGTTGTTTTAGGTTCTAGACACTATAGTTTAAAAGTCTGGAGTCTGTAAGATTTTTTAAAAAGTTTTTTTTAAAAGAAGCCTTTTATGCTCACCAAGGCTGCATTTATTTGATCAAAAATACAGTAAAAGTAATAATAATGAAGTAATATTGTGAAATATTATTATATTTATTCCTGTGAAGGCAATGCTGAATTTTTCACCATAATTATCCCAATCTTTGGTGTCACATGATCCTTCAGAAATCCTTCTAATATGCTTATTTGGTGCTTTAAGAAAGATTTTGTTGATCAATGTTGAAAACAGTTGTGCTGCTGAATATTGTGGACAATTTTTCAGCATTTATTTGAAATAGAAATCTTTAGTTTAATTTTCACGCATTTAATCCGTCCTAGCTGATTAAAAGTATAAAATTCTTTAAAAAACATCGGTAATGTGCAATGGACACACTAAATATTATATAAAAAAAAATCATGCTACAGCATCACATGTAAACAACAGGGAATAGTCCTCATACAGTGCACATGTTATACTTACGTGAGGAGCTCCTTCTTGCTCTCCTTGCAGGGAGCAAATTTGTGTTTGGGGCTGGGGAGGGACACGTCTCCTGAATACTGCTGCTCTTCTAATAGATCCTGAAAGGGGTCCAGGTCATCCTGAAAATGAGAACAGAAAAGAAAAAGAGAGATTTCTATGCATGTTATGATGCAGAATAAGGAAGAATAGTACAGTGGCCTGATAGTAATTTAACAATACAATGCAGTTTACATATATAAAAAACACTGCACAAAACAATGACACAAAAAAGCTCATACAGCCAAATTTACATGAATTCAAATACCCCAACAATTTGGCAAAAACATCAAATCCCTTTTGAAATAATAATAATTCCAATTCCTATTTCAAGGCATGCAGTACCAGTACTGTACACTGGATGTCCTTACAGTCCTACCGTCCTTCAAATCACTACAATAGGAGGAAATACAGCTTTCTTAAAGGAATAGTTCACCCAAAAATGAAAATTATCCCATAATTTACTCACCCTCAAGCCATCCTAGGTGTATATGACTTTCTTCTTTCAGTAGAACACAATCAGAGTTATATTAAATAATATCCAGGCTCTTCCCAGCTTTGTAATGCCTCGAATTTTTGAAGCTCCAAAAAGTGCATCCATCCATCATAACAATAATCCATACTACTCCAGTGGGTTAATAAATGCGTTCAGGAGCAACGCAAAAGGTTTTTGTAAGAAAATATTTTTTAAAATAGTATTACTTTTAACATATTTAAAACTTTATAAACTATAATCACTGGCTTCTGGAAACGTGTGTACGCGCATTCACGAGAGGAGTTCCGGTGGAGGGGTGACCCCTGACCCGACGCATGACGTAAACTTGAGAAATGAAGAATGCGGAAACACAGAGGATAGAGCAAAACAAAACACAGGTCACGAATTAGAAGTCTAAAATGAGAAGTTTAAAGGAAAAATGTCCGAGGATGTTAATAAAAGAGGAGCTACGTCCTACATCATACGTCGGATCAGAGGTCACTCTTCCGCCGGAACTTGACTCTCTCGTGATCGTGAGCACGGACATTCACAGAAGCCAGTGACTATAGTTTATAAAGTTTTAGATGTGGATATTTTTCTTATAAAAACCCATTGCGTCGCTCCAGAAGGCATTTATTAACCCCCTGGAGTCTGTTATGATGGATGGATGCACCAATTGGCACAATTCAATGCCATTACAAAGCTGGGAAAAGCCTGGATATTACTGTATTTAATATAACTCCGGTTGTGTTCGGCTGAAAGAAGAAAGTCATATACACCTAGGATGGCTAAAGGGCGAGTAACTTATGGGATAATTTAAATTTTGGGGTGATAAATACCAAAAATCCCATACCAAGCAAGTTAGTTGCTAACAAAAAGCAAATGCTTGGTGAAAGAAGATATGCACAACCTAAGAGAAGTCTCCTCTTAAGAATTTTACGTCATAGTTTTATAGTGATTTTAATTTTAATTGTTGCAACAAAAATGTGACTGACATTTAGAAAGTTTCTAGCTACTAGAATCATCACTAACAGAACACAAGCAGGTTTCCTGAACACTCTTCCTCATCAGCTATTGGTTGGAGAAACAGATACTGTAGCTCCATCAAAAAAGTGCTGTTGACAATGATCTAAATTCACTATGTTAAAGTGAGTGCAGCGGTCTGTCTCCAGCCAGACTCAAGGGCTGTCGGGGGGGCAGTACCTCCTTGTGGTCCTCGTCCAGGCGTTTGATCTTGGTGTAGTCCACAGGCAGGTCCCAGCACTCTGCTGTGCTCATCTGGTAGCAGTGGCTGTTGAGCAAGGCCTGCCGCTGGGGCGACATGGGCTGCAGGGGGGTCAGCACTGTGCCCCCACTGCCCTCCCCCATCCCTCCAGCCCGGCTCAGATCCAGGGTTCCGTTCTCATCCCCATCTCTGTCATCAGGGCTCTGCCATGAAAAAGAGAAGAGGGAGGAGGAGGATTGATAGATTGAAGCGTAAAGGGAATAAGGTAAAAGGATGAGAAAGAAGCAGAGTAAGATATGGAAGGGAAGAATGACAGATGAGGATGGGTACATGGTTTATACGCACTGTTAAATCGATTCTTTCATCAAGTAAAAAAATATGATTTTATTTATTATTAATATTTTAATTATTATTTGTAAAAAATAAACATTGTTTGTAAATTGTATTTTTTTGTTTATTGTTTTTAGTTTACTTATGAAATCATAGAAATCATAGAAATGCTTTATTAGTAAACATTGTTTTTTTTTAAGTCATCCACGTTATTTTTCTCGTTCGAGAAGCCATTTCACTCAGATATACATCACAATAGGGAAGAAAAGACGAATGTTTTATGCCGACTTTAAACAGTTGTTAAACAACTTACAGGAACACAAGCAAATGATCTTCTGTTATAATATACTTAGTTGAACCAACAAATGTAGCTTTTATTGTGTGTTTAAATATGCACAAATTTCTCGCTTCTTTCCCCTTCCCTGCACTGGGGATGAATAATTAATATGGTTGCATTGTTTGACCATTTGTCAGTTTTATTTACACTGTTGTAGCTGATTTTGTGGTGATGTCAAGCTGTGTTTGTATCTCTCCTTAAAATGATTAGTTGTTGTTAGCTACCCATGTCATGTTTCATGTACTACACAAGTCTTAATGTCTCATGTGGCATGAGACAACAAACATTTTGTTCTGTATGTACACTACCGTTCAAAACTTTAGGTTCAGTATGATAAAAAAAAGAAAAGAAATTAATACTATTATTCAGCAAGGATACATTAAATTGATCAAAAGTGACAAAGATATTTATTATCTTACAAAACATTATATTTCAAATAATAACTTTATATCCATCAAAGAAAAACAATGATTTTTTTTTTATTTCCACAACAATATTAAGCAGCACAACTGTTTTTAACATTGATAATAAACAAATGTTTCTTGAACAGAAAATCTTCATATTAGAATGACCTTTGAAGGCTATTGTGATCAGTTTTTGTTTAAAAAAATATTAAACTAATTTAAAAAAAACTATTTTCAATTGTAATGATATTTCTCAATTTGACTGTTTTTACTTAATTTTTGATCATTTAAATGCATGTGAGCATTAGTCTCACAGACCTCAAACTATTATATGGTATCGTACAGCACATTACTCATTGAAAACCAGATGAAACGATGTAAAAAAATAAAGTCTTTCTGGATTTACAATGATGGCAGATTTTGACGGTTTTAAAGCAGATGAATTTAACTGAAACTGTAGCCTTAATTAAAAAAAAAAATTCAAATAAATTCTACAGCCACCATTTTTTACAGTATGGGAAAGGATTGGAGGAAAAAAGATATGAAAGAAGAGAGTGCGAGCATCTTCTTTGCGCTGCCGTACATCTCCACGTACATCTGCTTATTAGTGAATATGTAGAGCCCTGCAGCTCACTACCTCTGTCCCTCTCTCTCTCTCTCTCTTTCATTTTCATCCCCTCTCCCTCCAGCCTGCTGCCTCACTGTCCTTAAAGAGAGGTCATTGTCTTTCCTATGTACCCAGAGGGATGCTGGGAGAGCCGGCTTGGCCTGGACCACAGCTGAAATCGACATTAATTCTACTTGCCTCTGTGAGAAAGGGTATGGGCACCACTACTCCAGAGTTCCTGCAGCTGCCAGCTTCCTCTGGTCCTCTCCATCCCCTCGCTCTCTTTATCACCATACAGATTATGTCTGAAATCGATGCGTCACTAAAGCAATCATGGCTCGCTCAGACCATTAGGCTCATATGATGACCCTGACTGTAGCAGAGAGGACCCGCAGGAGCTTACAGAGGTGCTGCTGTCATTCAATGTATTAAATCACACCCTGTGCAAATGAGCTCGGTAGCTCGGACGAGAGG